>CM056051.1:163243066-163624044 GCA_029574335.1 Rana kukunoris | reverse complement strand
AATTCCTGGGTTAACGTCACTGCTTCCTAGGTCAGTTCTTTGCTCACTAGAAATAAACAAATATGCCAATTCACTTTGCAATGAGGGCGCTTGGCATCCAAAATGCATTTAAATGTGCTTTGATGTATTGGCGACATGTATTAACAAGTCTTGGTCAGTGGCTGCTAACCATTTCCACCCCAAATTTTTTAATTCAATAACAAATTGAAAATTGACACATGACAATGCACCTGCCTAACACTGCAAAAAAAAAAAACACACACCTTTCACATATGGAAAAAATCTAAATGGGCCCAAATAAATTATACTAAGGTAAACATTAAAACAACAACTGAAAATATGTGCTTATTCAATTACACCGTGCGCCACATTCTGCACAATTCTTCCGCCTTGGTCAGTGCGTCACAATCCCCCCCCCCCCAGCTCAGTGTGTCACATTCCACACACTCCCCCCAGCTCAGTGTGTCACATTTTGCACAATCCCCCAATCTCATGTGTCACATTCTGCACAACCCCCCCCCCCCCCCCAAGCTCAGTATGTCACTCTGCACAATCTCTCCCAGCTCCTTCTGTTATTCTGCACAATCCCCCCTCCAGCTCAGTGAATCATATTCTGCACCCCCCCTCCCAGCTCAGTGTGTCACATTTCACACACTCCCCCCAGCTCAGTGTGTCACATTTTGCACAATCCCCCAATCTCAATGTGCCACATTCTGCACAACCCATCCTCCCCAAAAAAACACAACCACATTCTTTATAATCCTGCACAACCCCCCCCCCCCAGCTCAGTATGTCATTCTGTACAATCCCCCCAGCTCAGGGTGTCACATTCCAAACACTCCCCCCAGCTCAGTGTGTCACATTTTGCACAATCCCCTAAGCTCAATGTGCCACATTCTGCACAACCCCTCCTCCCTCAAAAAACACAATCACATTCTTTATAATGCTCCCTCCCCCAAGCTTAATGTGCCACATTCTGCACAACCACCCCCCCCCCCCAGCTCAGTATGTCATTCTGCACAATCTCTCCCAGCTCCTTCTGTTGATCTTCACAATCCCCCCTCCAGCTCAGTGAGTCATATTCTGCACAACCCCCCCCTCCAGCTCAGTGTGTCACATTCCACACACTCCCCCCAGCTCAGTGTGTCACATTTTGCACACTCCCCCAAGCACAATGTGCCACGTTCTGCACAAGCCCTCCTCCCCCCCCAAAAACACAACCAAATTCTTTAAAATCCTCTTTCCCCAAAGCTAAATGTGCCACATTTTGCACCCCCCAGCTCAGTATGTCATTCTGCACAATCCCCCCAGCTCAGTGTGTGTCACATTCTGCACAACCCCTCCTCCCCCTAAAAACACAATGACATTCTTTATAATCCTCCCTCACCCAAGCTCAATGTGCCACATTCTGCACAACCCCCCCAGCTCAGTATGTCATTCTGCACAATCCCCCCAGCTCAGTGGGTCTCAATCTGCACAATTTCTCCACTTAGCTTAGTTTGTCATAATAACACAGTCCCCCTTCTCCCAGATCAGTGTGTCAGATTCTGCACAATCCTTCCCAGCTCCTTCTGTTATTCTGCACAATTCCCCCCTCCAGCTCAGTGAGTCATATTCTGTCTGCACAGCCCCCCCCCCCCCCAAACACAGTCACACTCTTTTACAATCCTCCCTCCCCCAAGCACAGTGTGTCAAATTCTTCACAACCCCCTACAGTGTGTCACCTTCTGTACAACCCCCCCAGCTCAATGTGCCACATTCTGCATAATCCCCCCAGCTTAGTATCAGTGTGTCACATTCTGCACTACCCCCAACTCAGTGGGTCTCAATCTGCACTACCCCCCAGCTCAGTGTGCCACATTCTGCACAATTTCTCCTCCAGCTTAGTTTGTAATATTCACACAGCCCCCTGCTCCCCGATCAGTTTGTCACCTTCTGTACAATCCCTCCCAGATCAGTCTGGTATTCCATGTTGGTGAACCTGTCCCCAGACAGCAGCGTGCAGCTGCAGCTGCAGCAACAGGATTTGTGTGTAGCTGAGTAAATACGGCCATACATGTATCAAAAATATACAATTTTTTTCTGAACCAGCTGAATATTGATCTATGAATGGGCACCCTGGTTGTACGGAAATCAAACTACTGATCTACTTCTGTAAAATCAACCTGTTGGCTTTCCCCCAATAGATCAGTGCCAACGGTTTCCCGCCATTAGAACACCATAGTACAGCAGTAAGATGGGGGTATCAGATTTTTTTTTTTTTTTATTCAGCCCACTGGTTGAATAAAAAATTATGGATGTATGGCCTGCTTCACACAAGATGCTGTCACTACCAATGTATTTATCTTGACTTGTTCATCCAAATCTATTCATGCATATTATTTCAAAACTGAAGGTTTCTGATATTCTAGCTTACAGTGCCCATAATATTCAGATTTGAATTTTTATTCTTCACTGATTGCTTTTAACCACTTGAGTACCAGCGTGTAATTCCCCTTCATTAAAGTTAAAATAACATGTCTCCACACGCTTGATCACCAAGTAGCCAGCATATTCATACCAACTATGGGCCAGATTCAGCAAGACTTGCGCTGGAGTAATTTGATATGCGCCGCGTAACTGTGAAGATGCGCCGTCGTTTCTATGTGGCCGTACCCACCAAACTAGATGCGACAGAAAACGGGCCATTTCCGATCGGCTTAACTTTCCGACGCCAGAGTCTCGTCAGCGCATAATATCGCTTGGCGCATCAGTCGCGCCTATTGATTTCCCCTGCAAATATGCAAATGAGGGAGATTAGCACCATACGCTGGCTACATGCGCCGCGCGTATCTCGTCCGTCCGGCGCAAAGTTATTTCTACAAATAGCTGCTTTATCTTTACTCCAGACGGCCACAGGTCAGCAGGAGAGCAGCTACAGCAGCGTTACCGACGATAAGAGCTAGCTGAGCACCCCCACTTGCAGGACAACACCTCTGTTCATGCTTGTCTGTCAACTTTTACAGCCATGGAGGAAGACATCATAGGTCTCCATAGCCGAGATGACGGCTGACAGCTCCTGGCCTTTAGAGTTCAGCTTTCTCCTGTGTGTTTGCGGGGAACGGGAGCAGCCATCTCAGAACAAAAGTAACTTCACTGCGGGGAGGGGGAACAGGATATACTTTAGTGCCAGAATGGCGCATCTACGGGCGCATTTAAACGCCCAACGGAACGCATTGCGCTGACGTTTCCCGTAAAGTGGTGCCGACGGAAGCTGTGAGCATGCGCACAAGGGGGGCCGAGTGAAGCCTCACTTACTGCGCATGCTCCGTGGATGATGCGCTGAACGTAAGCCTCTGTGCTGGGCTCCGCCCATCATTTACATATGATCACACCCACTTCCACTTGCGTCGGGTTACGCCAGAGCATTATCGTTACTCTGGCGCAAGTTTACGCGCAACTGCTATGTGAATAACAGTACTTGCGCCGAAAGTGTCGGTGGAGTAACGTAAATGAGAAACGTTACTCCAAAGTAAAGAAGTAGGGAATTGAGAATATCCCATCCTCTTCACAACAACCTACTGCCAATATAAAATAATAATCACCATACAACAGGAGAGAATGATATTGACAGTCCACCACTTTAATAAAAAAAAATCTAAATAGACATGCGCACTGGCGAAAACTTTTCTTTTTCATTCCATTTATTTTTGTTTTTTTCCACTTTGCGGGTGAAATTCATAAATTTGAAAATTCGTAAATTTGAAAATTTGTAAATTCTAAAATTCATAAATTCTAAATATGGAAATTCATAAATTCTAAAATCTGATAATTAAAAAATCCAAAAATCCTAAAATTCGAAACTCCTAAAATTCGTAAATGAGAAAATTCATAAATTTGTAAATTCAAAAATTCAGGAATCGAAAATCAGAAAATTTGAAAATACAAAAATAAGAAAGACAATCCAAATATTTGACATAAAAACTAACTAACTACTGTAATAGTAACTAACTATTAAATTATAGGTATAGGTGTTAGTTAGTATGTAACAAATACGAATTTAGCTGAAGTTAAGATTTATCTGAAATAATGAATGCTGCATCTAAACAAATGGAATGGAATACATTAATAATAATAATACAACGTTTTTTATTATTATTAATTTGCTACATTCCATCCATTTAGATACGACATTCGTTATTTTGGATAATTCATAACTTTGGATAAATTTGTATTCATTACATTCTCTAACTGCTACATTTTAAAGGAAATTCCAATACCTATAATTTAATAGTTAAGTTGTTATTAGTCAGTTATTTCAGATTTAAATATTTTCAGTTTTTCAAATTTTCAGATTTACCAATTTCTAAAATTTTGGATTTTCAAATTTTTGGATTTTGAACTTATGAATTTTTGAATATTCAAATTTATGAATTTTCAAATTTACGAATTTTCGAATATTCAAATGTATTAATATTCGAAAAAAAAATGTTAAACGGGTGTTCGTTAACTGCTTGCCGACAAGCCGCCGTATAACTGTTATACGGCGGCAGGTCGGCTCTATTGGTCAGTCCACTCCCCCTTCAGTTAAAACACACCCAGGGAACATACTTAACCCCTCCCTCGCCCCCTAGTGTTAACCCCTTCCCTGCCAGTGGCATTTTATATAGTAATCAATGCATTTTCATAGCACTGATCGCTATAAAAATGCCAATGGTCCCAAAAATGTGTTAAAAGTGTCCGAAAAGTGTCCGCCATAATGTCGCTGTACCGATAAAAATTGCTGATTGCCGCTATTACTAGTAAAAAAAAATATATTAATAAAAATGCTATAAAACCTATTTTGTAAACGTTATAACTTTTGCAGGACCGCGCAATTGTCAGTTAAAGCGACGCAGTGCCGAATCGCAAAAAGTGTCCTGGTCTTTGACCAGCAATATGGTTCGGGGCTGAAGTGGTTAATTTGGATATTTACAAATTAACAAATTTGTTGAAATTACAAAAAAAACTCATTTGGAATTAAACAAATTGCACATGTCTATTTATAAAAGCTTTCTATGGCCAGCTATTGTTGATATGATTTTCCTTCCACCACGGCTGGAAGGAAAGACAATCGCTGAATTTCCCCATCAACACTGACTGTGGTGGGATCTTCTTTGTGATACTCACTGATTGTGCATGTCTTGTTCAGACAATTAAGAGGGGTATATTTTATATCTTGGTCTCAGTGTGTGATACATGGATTTGAAGAGCTAATCTGTTAGGTGGACAGAACAAAACTGTCCCTGTTGCAAGTGAAAAAAACATTTATCCATCCATTCCAGGATTACTGATTTTATTTAGGAGGAGTTTCTCTCTTTTTATGTCTCTTTTGTGTATTGGAAGTGTTATCTTTTACAATCAAGACATTGTCAAACACTGAAATATCTAGCAGGATTATAATTTACATTTCGGAGAAGCTTTTTCTTAGAAAGTTTTCATTTTATCCTTTTGTGGACGGTCGGTGTCCTTTTCTCCTGTTGTATGGTCACTATTTTATATTTATTTCTAATTTTTCCACCTCTTTTAGCTTTTTTTGTACAATAAGTCTTTTATGTTTAAAGGTATATCACAGAGAAGATATTGCCCATAATGATGAGAAGAATATCTACACATATTTTCCGATATGTAGGCCTAATAATTTTGTTTATTAAATTTACACATTTTATTCTGATCGCTCAGATTTTTGTATAATTAAGTGTGATTGTTTACAAATATAAATGGTAGATTATTATTGTTTTTTGTCACTTAATATGTGTTATTGTGTAGTGATTTGTTCAACACTAACTGAAAATATATAGGAAGGTAAAGTAAGGAGAGATAATCAAAAGCACTGAATTTGTGTATAAACTGTGTGGAGGGCAAAGATAACACTGTTCAGCAATTACATTATCCTAGTCTTGACGCAATTTGTTCAAGGTTTATGAAGCTCAGGTAATGGCCCAGTTTGGCTAAGTAGCATTCTAGTTATTGCACCGTCAACCATTCTCTCAATGTTTTAATGTGTATTATATTATATTATAACATACATTATATGGAAATTACAAAAAAGTTTACTCAGAACAAAGTATTTGCTTATTCTTAGTAATTCAAATTTTCAGGAAAGACAATAATGTTTTCCGATATTGTATCTTATTGGATAAATGCTCACTTTAATTATAGAATGCAGGTACATTTAAATTTAAGTTCACTGATATTGGATTTTTTTTTTTACTTCTTGGTTGTCAGTTTTTTATTAAACATTATTTAATCTGCACGCCTGTAATTAGGATTGTGTGCTGTTTTTCATTAAAGTAAATTAAAAAATAAAACATTCTCCTCATTTTTGGGGAGAAAAAAAATCTTCAGCAGCAATTATGTATTTTTCTTTATCAATTAACCATGGAATGACCTTGTGTTTTAACATTAAATTTCAAATCATTCTAGCTAAAATTAAAATAAATTATATCAAGTCAGATGTAAAAAGTAGAATGAGCATGCTAGATGTGTGTTGAATGCCACACCATCTGCACATTCTCATAATGGTGTTGGTTAGCACATCTGGCACATTATTAACAGAGATTTAAAAAATAATAATTCATTCCTAATTAATTCATATTCATCTAAATGGAAAATTGGATCACTCTCATAGAGATTCCAAGACGCTTTTTCTCAAAGTGGGAACAATGTAAGGTTTATCCTTTTATCAATTAAATTTTTTATGGACAATCAAATAATTATTTCACACTTCTGTAAAGGTCGTGTAGTATCAAATCTTTTAAACATTACTGCAAAGAGAGAAGTATGATGCACAGAAATAAAAGATTAAGAATGTAAGGCATAAAAGTTTGTGTTTGATGACCTGAACTATTAAAAGTGGGGAAATGGGACTGCCATTATAGCAAATGCCTTTTAGTGAGAGTATGACAAAAAAAGTGTAAATATAAAATGTTAAGGATGAGCTCCCAGTTGGCTTGGCGAATGGCCAAACTAAATAGGTGTTGTGAAGGTTTATTATTAATATATATATATATATATGCATTATTTGTTTATTGTGTAACTGTGTTAATTATGTAAAGTCCTCTTCAGGGAATGCAAATGGCAATTTAATTGTATGTTATTATACCAAGCTAATGAAGTCTTGCTATTATTATCATTATATAGTATTTATTTCCTCTTCTTTAAGATAGTTCCTAATGATGCTGCATATTTACAGTAGAAAACATTCTAGAGTAGTGCAATGTTTTCTGTTGCAACAGGAAACTGGCACTGACTGATGACAGGAGGCTCTTGGAGTTTGAGTCAGCAAAAGTAAATGTGCACAGGAGTAGCAGAACACTGGACCATGTGGGAGATTTAGACCCCTTTTACACAGAGGCGCTTTACAGGCGTTATAGCGCTAAAATTAGCGCCTGAAAAGCACCTGTAAAGTGCCTCTTCTTTCACTCCAATGTGAAAGCCTGAGGGCTTTCACACTGGCGTGGTGCACTGGCAGGACATCAAAAAAATCCCTGCAAGTAGCATCTTTGGGGAGATTTAGAAATGGTGTATACCCTGCTCCTAAAGCGCCTCTGCCCATTGAAATCAATGGGCAGCGCCGCCGAAGCTCCGGCAAAGCGCCGCTGCAGCTGCAGCTGCACCTTGTAATAGGAATAGTGTGTGACAGGTCCTCTTTATGGAGAGATGTGGGGTCAATAAGACCTCACATCTCACCTCCAGGCTGGAAACCATGAGATCGGTGAAAAAAAATTCACCGATCTCATGAATGGTGACTTACAGCCGCAATTGCGGCTTTGTTTACATACGGGGACCCGGGCGTGACGTCATCAGATCGCGCCCGGGTCCTCCGACGGTCATAGAGATGACTGGTGACCATCTAGGAATAGTGTGTGACAGGTCCTCTTTAAGGAGAGATGCAGGGTCAATAAGACCCCGCATCTCTCCTCCAGGCTGGAAAGAATGAGATTGTGAAAAAAAATTCACAGATCTCATTCTTACTAGCCGCAATTGAGGTTTGTTTACTTACAGGTACCCGGGCGTGACATCATCACATCGCCCCCGGGCTTCTGACGGTCATAGAGATGACTGGTCACCAGTCATCTCTATTCTGCACATCCGGCAGATGGCGATCATATCTCTAGGCCCCCGATGGGACGGGAGAGCCTGGAGAAACACCTCCTGCCGCCTATAAAAACAATAAAGTGGTGGAACCGCCACCATGATCGTTCTTACGGTGCGCAAGATCGCCGCCGGAAGAAAATGATATCTGAATGATGCCTTTAGGTGCAGGCATCATTCAGATATCCCCACACAAACTACAGGACGTCATATGACGTCCACCCAGGATAACAGATCCCCTTTTTGGACGTAATATGACGGCGTGCAGGTTTAAAGTGGTTAAAGAGATGCAGCAGTACTAAGCAGATATTTATTTGTAAAAAATATGGAAAACAATTTATCTTTTATTCTTCCACTTTCTCAATTATGTGCCACTTTGGGCCAGATTCACAAAGCACTTACGCTGGAGTATCAGGAGATGCGCCTGCGTAATTGGAAATATGCGCCTTCGTATCTATGCGCCGTATCCCCAAAACGTTATACGCCAGAAATCTAGACTTTTTCGACCAACGTAATTTCGTTAGACCGGCGCATCGTGCGCGCAAAAAATGCGCTAGACACACAATTGATTTGCCTAGGCAAATGAGGGAGTTACGGCGATCCACAAAAGTAAGTTTGTGCAGCGCATGTTACGCGCTGTTCGCATCAGCTGCACGTCCTGTCTAAAATTAGGCAATATAAAAGCAGGCTTTAAATTAGACAATCCGTCTACATGTCAGCTAAAGCAACACTGTTAGGGACGAGCTAAGCAGCCACACTTGCAGGACAACAATCTGTATGCCAACATGCCAGGGGCATGCTTTCTCATAGCTATACTACCAACTTTAGATGAGCGCAGAAGGAGGAGGGCACGGAGGAGGACACGGAGGAGGGCACGGGAGAGTATATCCCGCACACACATAGACCTCTTTGGCATGAGTGATTCTGAGGTGTCTCGCATTTTCAGATTCACCCCTGCTGCCATCATGGAATTAATCACAACCCTGCTGGAGGACATCACCAGCCCAACACACCGCTCACATGCAGTGCAGCCACTGGTCAAGGTCCTGGCAACACTCCATTTCCTTGCCAGTGGCTCTTTTCAAAGAACAAGTGGAGTGGTGGCTGGGATGTCACAATCCTCCATGAGCAGATGTGTGCACCAGGTTATCCCTGCAATTCTCAGATGCATGGCCAACCAAATCATCAAACCCACCCAGGAGGACCTGTGGCTGAAGGCAATGACAGATTTCTACAGAATTGCCAGATTCCCACACACCGTGGGGGCCATTGATTGCACACATTGATTGCACACACGTCTGGGGCGGCCACGGCCCCCGTCTCCTCAGGGCCGACTCATGGGGGGGTAATCCGGGGAAGGAGGAGCATCCCCTAGTCTCTGCCCACCTGGCGGCCTGCCCTCCAAGGCCACGGCAATTCTGATCAGGCCAGCATTGATTGTTGCTGTATTGGCCTGGATAGCCTGGGTGAGGGCCCTCACATCCTGACCGAGGGCCCGCACATCCTGACCAATGCCTGCTGTGGTAGCCTGCTGTTCATTTAGGCAATTGATCAGAGCCAGGAAGTTGCAGGCCATGTCCCCAACTGTATCCTTTATGGAGGACAGGCTCTCCTCCATCCGCCCCAAACTCTGGCTGACCTGTCCCAGATGGCGGGTCTGAAGGGCCTGGTCCCTTCTCAGGTTGGCAGGCAGAACCTCGGCCATCCCCCTAGTCTTGTGGGTTGCCTTCCTGCCTCCAGATGAGGCTTGTGGCCTGGGGAGAAGGGGAGCCCCTTGGGAGGGGAGCCCTGTTGGGGGAGGAGTTTGAGGGGCTACCCCTGATGGAGGCCTGGCTGCTGCCAGCCATAGGGTAAGACTCCTCCAAAATAAACAAGCCATTCCCTGACATGACCTCCTCCTCCAACTCAAACTCCTCAACCTCCTCAGAGGACTCCGGCCTTGTCTGGTGGTCTTCATCAGGCTGTTGTCCCGGGGATGGTGCGGTCAGGCCTGATGGCCCAGCACCCTCCTGCAAATCTGTGGATGACACTTGCTGCCTGTTGAAGGTCTGGGCCACCGCACGCTCCTCCTCAGTCAGCCTAACAGGGCATGGTGGACCCCCTCCAGTGCCCCTGGCATGGGCTGCAATCTTGCCCAGCTTCCCACGGACCACACGCCGGAGATCATTAATCTTCTTTTGGATCCCCTGGCGTGTCCGGGTCTCCCCCCCCCAACGAGTTAACCTTGTCGGTAATGGTCTGCAATATCTCAGCCTTCCTGGCCCGGGGTGGTGTTGGCACTCTCCGGGCCATGCAGGAAACGGCCATATTGGGTAATGGCCCTGGCAAGAATTGCCATCTCCCGCAAAGAAAAATTCAACTTTCGCTTCCTTTCACTCATGTTCTCACAAACTGGAACCAAAACAATCAACAAAAATCAGTCACCAAAAATCAGTCACCCAAACAGTATCAAAAACAGTCACCAAACAACACTCAGAAAACCACTATCCAAAACACTATACAAAACAGTCAACAAATATATCAAACACAAGTCACAAACCGACAAACGCGAACAGACAACAGAACAAAAGCACCTTGCTGTATAGGAAGCAGGGCCAGACTGGGAGTAAAATCCAGCCCTGGAAAAAATGTCATACCAGCCCCATAGCGTTATTATACCAGCCCAACAGCAAACGTCATTATTTTCTTGTTCGTAAAAGGGAAAATAATGCATTTTAAAGCACAGTTGAAGAGTGTATTATATATAGATACGACAGATATGAAAGCACATAGGGCTAGGGATATATAACAGCAAATTACAGTTAAAAGTGGAGCAATCATCAAGGGGGACACCTTACATCAATGACCCCCCCCCTCATACTGGTCTGGCGGTTGCTGTCACTGACCACTGTGCAGGGATCAGTCAGTCGGCTCCCGGTTGATGGCTCTGGGTTTCCTATTGTCTCCTCTCCACAGTCCACACACGTCTGACTTTTCCTGTGACCCCCATCCCAGCAGTGCTGCCACCGTTGACTCCTCTCCAGACTGCAGACATGATATAAAACAAGAGATGGTCAGAGGTTGCAGACATGATACAGGAGATGTCAGAGGTTGTGGGCATGGTACAGAAGATGTTAAGATTTCAGAGGCTGTGGGCATGGTACAGAAGATGTTAGACTGTGGGCATGATACAGGAGATGTCGGAGGCTGTGGGCATGATACAGGAGATGTCAGAGGCTGTGGGCATGATACAGGAGATGTCAAGATGGCAGAGAATGTGGGCATGATACAGGAGATGTCAGAGGCTGTGGGCGTGATACAGGAGATGTCGGAGGCTGTGGGCATGATACAGAAGATGTCAAAGGCTGTGGGCATGATACAGGAGATGTCAGAGGCTCTGGGAATAGTACAGAAGATGTCAGAGGCTGTGGGCATAGTACAGAAGATGTCAGAGGCTGTTGGCATAGTACAAAAGATGTCAAGATGGCAGAGGATGTAGGTATGATACAGGAGATGTCAGAGGCAGGGGGCATGGTACAGGAGATGTCAGAGGCTGTGGGCATGGTACAGGAGATTTTAGGGGCTGCGGGCATGGTACAGGAGATTTCAGGGGCTGCAGGCATGGTACAGGAGATTTCAGGGGCTGCGGGCATGGTACAGGAGATGTCAGGGGCTGCGGGCATGGTACAGGAGATGTCAGAGGCTGTTGGCATAGTACACAAGATGTCAAGATAGCAGAGGATGTAGGTATGATACAGGAGATGTCAGAGGCAGGGGGCATGGTACAGGAGATCTCAGAGGCTGTGGGCATGGTACAGGAGATTTCAGGGGCTGTGGGCATGGTACAGGAGATGTTAGGGGCTGCGGGCATGGTACAGGAGATGTCAGAGGCTGTGGGCATGGTACAGGAGATTTCAGGGGCTGCAGGCATGGTACAGATTTCAGAGGCTGCGGGCATGGTACAGGAGATCAATGCAGCCTCACTGTACCCATCATTGCAGCCTCACTGTGCCCATCATTGCAGCCTGACCGTGCCCATCATTGCAGCCTGTGAATTTGCTTGGCAGAGTCTGCCCATGTGAAAAGGCTCTAAGGGAGAGCTCTGTGGACTGTAATGTAAAGGGAAACTGATGTAAGGGCCAGTTCACACCAGACGCAGTTCTGTATAGTTTTGTGCGCTAAAAATGCATGCACAGTGTTTTCCATTTATTCCAATGGCTCTAGTTGGCTCTAGTTCACAACATTCAGTCAGTTTCTGGTGCACAAAAAATTCCGAAAACTGACTGCATGGTGTGAACTAGAGCCAACTAGAGCCATTGGAATATATGGAGAACACTGTGCATGCATTGTTTGCATAAAAAAAGCACATGGAACTGTGTCTGGGAGTGAACTGGCCCAAAGAGGTACTCTAGGAATCCTGATGTAAGGGGGTCTCTGATCACCAAAGCCCCCACATACATCAGAGTCCACAGAACTCTCCCTTACATAAGTGTGCTCAGAGGCTGGCGAGATGAGAGGGGGGAGGGGGGAAATATTTCCCTTACCAAAGATGAAGGCTTGGGCCCTGGATTGGTCAGCAAACAAGGCCTACTAGCATGTGCCATACATAGGCTGGTAGAGCATGCTGGGGCTTGTAGTGCACCACACTAGGGAAATCCTAGTGGGCTTCTGTGTTGGTTGAGGGACTCTGTAGGTGACAACACACTCTGTTCAGCCCCATCAATGACTGACCCACTGTGTGCTGCTTTCTTTTCATCATTAAGAAGTCTCATTAGGAAGCAAGGATTTTTAGCTGACCTGGAGCTGTGGATCCTCTGTGGGGGGGTTGCAGGCAGCATACATAATACAAACTGGCCTTTCCTCCATTTTCACTATCTACCTGCAGACTGCTGGAGTTTCTTTGGGAAGCATGGAGGAGATGCCGAGGATTGGAA
This sequence comes from Rana kukunoris, assembly GCA_029574335.1. Taxonomy (NCBI): domain Eukaryota; kingdom Metazoa; phylum Chordata; class Amphibia; order Anura; family Ranidae; genus Rana; species Rana kukunoris. The sequence goes on along the minus strand of CM056051.1, from coordinate 163,611,016 downwards.
TGTGGGAGGCTGTGGGACACACACGAGGGGAGTGAGAGGAAAAGATCCTGCTATCTGTATCTTTTTTTTCTCCCTCCTGTCCGACGTCTGTGCGAGGAGGAGGGGGGGGGGGTGGGCTGTCAGTGCGGGGTCTGAGCAGTGTTGTGACAGAGAATGTAATAGACACTCTGCTCTTAACTAAAGCCACATTACTAGCTTTTGCCCCCCCCCCCCCACAGCAGACACGATCTGGTCTAGGAGGAGGAGGTGCTTCTTGTTGGTATGCACTTCCCAAGGCACCACCATCCATCGCTGTACACCACCAAGTCACAAACCAGCACCAAGTCACCTTATCACCCATTGCCACAGGAGCATCAGTGATCACCTATGTGTGTCCATTAGTCCAACACAGGACACTATGGAATTATGGGACTTGTAGTTTAATACCCATTTTGCATTACTGGCTCAGAGTTTTTGCAAACTTTATCCATAGGATTGCATATTTCTCTTTTTTGTTATTATAATTTTATGTTATTATTGTTTGGTACATTTTGCCCTAGACTGCTGGGAAATTATTGAAAATGTATCATTCACATGTGCACTAGATCATACCTTTAGCACTGATCTTATGCAAGCTTAACTACACTCAGCCATTGCTGGCCTGCACAGTATCCTTACTTATAGTGTTGCTCACGAATATTCGCATTGCAAATATTCGTTACGAATATTGCATATTCGAGTATTCGCGAATAACTCGAATATCCCGGTGAATATTCGCGATATCGAATATTCTTATTTTTCCAAATTTATTTTTAAAACAGATCACATCCTAGTGATCTGCATCGACGTCTAAAAGCATTGCTGGGATGATTAGAGACACTGGGCCGAGTAGCTGATGCGATACATTTATGCTGCCGAATATTCGCAATGCGAATATTCGGCAAAAGGAATATTGCGCGATTATTTTCTCCGCCCTTCTTTTGCATCAGAGCCAATCAGAGTTCTCCTACCACAGTTGTCAGAGATTAGCAACCTCCATAGCAACCAATAGGAACCTGCTTGCACGACCATTATATACAGTGGTGGGACAAGGTAATAATCAGTGCCCAGGGCGAAGAAGCCAAAATGCGCCCCTCCCGAGCAGGGGGTGGAGCTAGTTCAAGCATGTGCAGTGCACCAAAACATATGTAATGGTGCAAACACACAGAGCCAATTCGATTGCTTTGATGATGGCTTGGTTTACAGCCAATAAGGAGTAATAGCAATAATAGCTGTTTAAGGGTGATTTCTGAAGATTGTAAATGGAGCTCAAGAACTCGCTGAAGCTGACCTTGGCTTCGGTCAAATGGTCCTGCTTTTCATCAGCGGGCAGCAGTGCTGATCATTGTACTCTGATCAGTGGAGGAGTCCTGCTGTCAGAGTACAATAGCACAGAGTAGAGAGGGGGATTTATTCGTTTTTCTTCCAGCAGGCTGAACAAAACAAAAAAAACTAATGGTGTGTACCCAGCTTTAGACAATGTGTCAGGGAAAACATTTGTCATTCTTAGTGTTCCTGCACATAAAGGTGAACATACACTGTACAATCTGATTGTACAATTTCTGCAAAATGTTGCTTTGATTTACCAAAACTTTGTAAAATGAGGACAAACCTAAACAATTCATTATGCAATTAGTAGTATCCAATCAGGCAGACCCTTGAACTACATAGTTGGTGGTAGATCCAAAAGATATTGTACAATAAGATTGTATAGTGAATGGTAAGCTGGCCATAGATGGATCAGTTTTTTTATCAGTTAGTGTCTGATTGAAAAAAACTGAGCAGATCCCCTCATTCACACAAGTAAGGTGGATGCTTGAGACATTGCATTGTGATTAGAATACATTGATTCACGCTGCAGAGCAAAGGAAACATTTCCAACAAGCTGGTTTGAGAGAAGTTGATCATATTAGATCGACTTCTCTTTAGCAGGAATGACCATAGATGGGTTGAAACTCATCCAGTCTTTGGTAAACCAGCTGAATTTCCATTCATGTCCAGACTTAGTAGCTCCTGTGTTAAATCCCTGTTTGTTTTCTGATGCCTGGGGGGAGCTGGGGAATCACTAAGCCTCCATGTACTACATGTCCATGTAGTTGTTTAGGCCCATTCAGATATGTGTGACATGTGCAGGGCTCTCATGTGCATTGTGTACATCCCTGTTGCAGTGTTCTATTCATTTCTTGTGGGACCCAAACCCGCATGTCATATTAGAATACAGAGGCTGTGTGGATGCAACCTCATGTCCCAGGAGAAATGAATGGGGTGCTGGCACAGGGATGCACACAATGCTCAAGCATCCCCATGCTGATAAGATAGCCATGCATGGGAGACACATGTTGTCTGTGCCTCATATTAACAAGTCCTTAATAAACAAAGAATCAGAAAGAACAGTTGTCTTCACAGCTAGAACTGTGATACCATGACTGAAAGAAGGTTACCTGTTAGCTGAGTAGTGGAAGCCTCAGCAGCACACAGGAGACACCACTCACTTTGCAGTAGGACTGGAGAGGAGGGCACCCGAGGGAAAGGGCACAGGAGGGGAGGGGTCACCACCACATTGTCCAGAGCAGGGAGGAAATAAACAGGAGGCTAGGGGGCAGAGCTGGTGATGTCACACAGACATCGGGGCACTCTGAAAGTACGAGTGATAGAACTGATTGGAGAGGGGAAGGAGAAGCTGTCTGGGCAAGCAGAGGAGCAGGAGAGCTGTATGTATCTGGAATCACCAACCTCATGTGCCCCGCCCACTCCATTCTACTGTCTCGGGGACTAGTACAGTGCACTGTGCAGGCAGGGGGCGGGTGGTAGTGCTACGATCTAGCCTACACACAGGAACAAAGCTGCTCCGTGCCTACCCTGTTAGATTCGGCGCTCAGCAGGACGTTCTGTGCTGGTCATGGTTACACCCGGCAGACAGCGCCCTCTTCCTTCAAATAAATCATTGCGCTCAGGGCAGCTGCCCGTCCCGCCCACCACTAGTACCGGCCCTGATTATATAAGTTCACTCCCAGCAGTATTTCAGTGCAGATTCACAAGGAGGATAGAGAGTGGAGTGTTTCTGTGCCATCTTACAGCTTACAGCATCAGCATTGTGCTTCCTAAAGTTCTTGCAGTTCTGTGGTTCCTGGCTGCTTCTAGTTCTAACTTCTAAACTGCTTTTTTCAAAGCAAAAGACCAAACAGCTTTTTTAAAGCGGATCTCCACCCTAAAGTGAAGATCTGCTGATCGGAACCCTCCCCCCCTCCGGCGTCACATTTGACACCTTTCAGGGGGGAGGGGGGTGCAGATACCTGTCTAAAGACAGGTATCTGCACCCACTTCCGGCCCGCAGTCTCGGGCAAAAGACGGGCTTTTCCCGTTGTGTGCTGGGAACTCTCGGCTCCCAGCACACAGCGGGAGCCAATCGCCGGGCGCAGCGCGACTCGCGCATGCGCCGTAGGGAACCGGGCAGTGAAGCCGGAGCGCTTCACTTCCTGGTTCCCTCACCGTGGATGGAGGGGGGAGCAGCAGGGAGACGAGCGATCGCTCGTCCTCTGCTGCGGACACCGCTGGACTCCAGGACAGGTAAGTGTCCTAATATTAAAAGTCAGCAGCTGCAGTATTTGTTGCTGCTGGCTTTTAATATTTTTTTTTTGTGAACCATCCGCTTTAAAAGCTCAGATTTGTGTTGTTGTTTTCCAGATTAGTGTAGCTTAGTGTTAGATAGACTTCTGTGTACTTACTTAGTGTAATTGTACATTTCTTTAAGGTAGCTTAGTTTAGTGTGTGTTTAGTGTCTGTTTTTTGTGTATAAAAAAAAAAAATAGCTTTAGTTTAGTCATATAAGTTTGTGTAAGCATAGTTAGTGTTGCATATTAGATTAATATTTCTATTCCTCTTCTTTGTCCTTGTCAGTCAGTGTAAAAAAAAACAAAAAATAAATAAATAAATAGTAATTTAGTTTTAGTTTAGTCATATAAGTTTGTGTAAGCAGATTTATTGTTTAGTGCATATTATTTTAGTATTTGTAGTCCTCGTCCTTGTCCGAGTCCCTCAGTGTAAAAAAATAAATAAAAAAAATTGTAGGTGTAGTAGTTTTATTCTAGTTTAGTACCTGTCTAGTACGTCTTTGTCTGTGTCTGCGTCTTTGTCTGCGTGCCTGTCTTGCAAAACAAACAAACACTCCTTTCTCACACCCCCCCCCCAATAAAGTTTACCCCCCCCCACATCAGCAAGTATGAGCAGCATACGTGGCCGTGGCAGCAGGGGTAAGGGAGTTACTCCCAGTGCTGGGTCGCTGCCAGCACGGGGTACCTCTCGCACCCCTACTAGTGGTAGTGGATCAGGTGGAAGGGGAGTCCGCCTCATCCGGGATTTTTTTCCCTCGGGCAGCCGCCCGATATTGCCTTCTCAGGCTCCACTAGTGGTGGAGTATATGGGGCACAGCAGTGCCACTGAGTCGTCAGTCCCGACTCCTAGTAGCACCACCAGTACACCGGTGCCTTTAGGACCCGCCCCCAGCCCCCAAGGGTCCAGCCTCTTACTGTTTGACAGCGACAGTGAGAGGGATATCTTGGGGGAGGCCCTGCATCAGGCAGACATGCAGTTCTGTCCTGATGGTCAGGACCTTTTTGAAGGGTTGATGGAGGAGGAGGATGGGGTACCTGCTGTCAGTATCCCAGAGACATCCCTTCCAAGTGGTGCTGGTGTTTTTGTGCAGGAAACACCCGCACCTAGTCAGACCCAGGCGTCGGTGAGGGGACAGCGGAGCCAGGCTAGCGGCTCCATGTCAGATGTTTCCCTCAGACCACCACATGTCAGCCCTGGGTCTGACATATCTGGGGACGAAGAGGAGGGTGACCCAACATGGGTGCCACATAACTTGTCGGTTCACAGTAGCAGTGACGACGAGGAAGGTAGGCACCCTGGGGAAACGGTGCACCAGGTCACCAGGGAGACCAGCGTCAGGGTCTCCACTGGTGATGGCAGCAGGAGGTGTCAGCAACAGCAGCAGCAGCAGCAGCAGCAGGCAGCTCCACCTGTGCACACCGAGTCCCAGCAGGTGCAAGTCAGCGTCACCCCATCTGACAGGAGGGCAGGGCTGAAGTCACCTGTCTGGGCCTATTTCACCCTGGTACCAGATAACCATACCGTGGCCAGCTGCCAGATCTGTCGTGCCAGGGTGAGGGAAGGGAAGTGCTTGGCTCGGGTGGGTACCACAGCCCAGAACCAGCACCTGAGAATTAATCACTGGCGGGAGTATGACCAGATGAAGCATGGTGGTGGTAGCAGCGCCACCACCACAAGTGAGCAGGGTACAGCAGCCCCTGCCACAGCTTCATCTGTTCCCAGCAGGTCATGCCCCCCCGCTCCCTCAAGTAGAGGTACTGCTACCGGCAGCCAGACCTCTACTTCCTCAGCACCCTCCTCGTCTGTGTCCTGCACTGCCGTCCGGCGCCAGGCGTTGCTTTCCGACGCCTTTGAACGCAGCACTCCCTTCCCCCCTGGAGACCGACCTGTGCGTTCCCTCAATGGGCTCCTGGCAAGGGTTATTGCCCAACATCTGCTGCCCTTCAACATCGTTGATTGCAACCCCTTTAGGCAGATGTTGGAGCAGGCCCAACCCCAATGGCGTGTCCCCAGCTGCCATTTCTTTGCCAGGACTGGTGTCCCTGCCCTATACCAGCACATTGTGCAGAATGTAACCCTGACGCTGGATCACGCTGTCAGCGACAGGGTGCATCTCACAATGGATGGCTGGACCAGCAGGCATGGGCAGGGCCGGTACATCAGTTTCATGGCCCATTGGGTTTCCCTCCGAGGCGCCGGGGAGGGATCGGCGGCATCAGATTTTGTGGTGCCGCCCCAAGGTGTCCAGGGGAGAACTGCTGGTCTCCGTCAAGCCACTGTCTCCGCAGCTGCTGAGCCTCCCAGCAAGCGCCCCTGTAGCTACTCAAGTGTGGGGCACGTGCGCTGTCAGGCCGTGCTCCAGCTTGTTAGTTTAGGGGACCGGAGACACACTGGCAAAGAAGTGCTGACCGCACTTCAGGCTCAGGTCCAGAAGTGGCTGACACCCCGAAGGCTCCAGGCAGGTATGGTTGTCTGTGACAACGGCAGCAACCTACTCTCCGCCCTCCAGGCTGGCAGTCTGACCCACGTGCCCTGTCTGGCACATGTCCTCAACCTTGTGGTGCAGAAGTTCCTGCGCACCTATCCTGGGTTGAGTGACATTGTGCTAAGGGTGCGTAGGATTGCCAGCCACTTCAGGCGCTCCCCGACCGCTACCGTGTCCCTGTCCAATTTGCAGTGGGACAACAGCCTGCCCCTTCACAGGCTGATTGTGGACAGTGTGACGCGGTGGAACTCCACCCTCCACATGCTGAAGAGGTTGTGGGAGCAGCGAAGGGCGGTGAAGGAATACCTGCTGGATCAAGGCAGTGGCGGGCCATCACAAACACTCCCGTACATCACCAGTGCGGAGTGGGGGCAGATACACCACCGTCTGCCATGTGTTGGCCCCTTTCGAGCAGGCGACCAAGATGGTGAGCAGGGAGCATGTCGCCTCAACGACGTGCTCCCTATAGTGTTCCTGCTGGACAGGGCACTAGATCGCCTGCTCGAAGCTGGGGAGAGTGCCTTGGTGGAGCAGGAGGCAACACTGCTCCACCAAGACCAGGCCCAGGACGAGGAGGAGGAGGATGATGAGGAGGTTACTGGTGACGTCCTGGAGTCAGGGCCTGGTCAGGAGGGAGAGCCGGTGTTGGGGGAACCGATAGTCCGGGGGTTGGGCATCTCTGTGCGCGAGCAGCAGCGCCTCCAGCATGAATAGTCGGATGTCATGGACCCGGGCAGCCACGAGGAGTCACAGCGGGCTGTGCTCTTCCCCATGGCTGCCCACATGCTGAGATGCCTCAGGAGGGACCCCCGGGTTCATGCTATCAAGGAGAGGGACGAATTTTGGATGGCCACCCTTTTAGATCCAAGATGTAAGGGGAAACTGGAGCAGTTCCTCCCAGCCAGCCGGAGGCAGCACCGGATGGAGGAACTGCAGGCACGCATAGTCAGCCGGTTGGAGCAGACAACTCCCCGGCCTCCAGTTGTCCCCCCTCGTCACACCCAGCAGGTGGCTGCACCCAGCAGCAGCAGCCGAGCAGGGGACCTAATGGGTGAGATGAGGATGTTCTTCCAATCTGAGCGACCCAGTACCAGCAGCAGCAGCAGCAGCAGTCACCACCAGCGGCTGGCCCACATGGTGGCAGACTACATGGGGTCTGTCGGTGCTTCTGACAGTATGAGCACCGACGACCCCATGGAGTACTGGGTTGCCAGATTGGACACCTGCCGCGAGCTCGCTCAGTATGCGCTGGGGTTATTGTCTTGCCCCCCCTCCACCGTACTATCTGAGCGGACATTCAGCGCGGCAGGTGGGGTGGTCACGGACAAGAGGACCCGTCTGTCTACAGACTCTGTGGACAGACTCACATTCATCAAGATGAATGAGTCCTGGATCGGCGGTGACTTTCTGGCACCCGCCTTCGGTTCAGGGCGCTGAATGGTCCCTTGTCATGTCATTCATTATTACCTCTTGCATTAATTGATACCTTTGAAACTCATAGTGGGCAGGTAGTGTTAAGGGCATAAATATTTCCATGCTGTGTCATTAAGCCACTATAAGGAGTCCTGATGCTGCTGCTGCCACATTATTTTGAAATGTAATTGCTCAATGCTCACCATGAATTTAAAAAGTCACGTATAGCATAGAAATAACGTTAATCAAACTTTTAAATTATGAGGCACTATGGTATAGTCAGGCTACAGCTACTTAAGGCCTGTGTCATTCTGCTTTTCAAACTTAATCACCATGCTAATGCAACTTCAAGCTTTTGTAATTTTGCCACGATATGGGCTCCTACTGCTAATGCCAAAAGGCTGAGTGATTATGTACCGATATATTACTCATACTGCTGCTGTCACCTTTTGTCCGAGAGATTTGCCAATTTCTATTACTACTGCTGCTGCTGATGGCACCTCTTGCCCGAGTGATTTGCCCTTTTTATTACTCTTACCGCTGCTGCTGCTGCTGATGGCACCTCTTGCCCGAGTGATTTGCCATTTTTATTACTCTTACCACTGCTGCTGTTGATGGCACCTCTTTCCCGAGTGATTTGACACTATATTGTCTACTATTACTACTACTGCTGCTGCTATCACACCTATGTCACAAGTTATTTGCCACTATATACTACTATTATCACTGCTGCTGCTGCTGCTGTTCATGGGCCATGGCACCTTTTTCCCGAGTGATAAAACACTATATTGTCTACAATTAGTACTACTGCTGCTGCTCAGATACCTATGTCACAAGTTATTTGCCATTATATACTACTGTTACCACTGCTCTTGCTGCTGCTGTTCATGGGCCATTGCACCTCTTTCCCGAGTGATAACACACTATATTGTCTACAATTAGTACTACTGCTGCTGCTCAGACACCTATGTCACAAGATATTTGCCATTATATACTACTATTACCATTACTGCTGCTGTAAAGTCTTGCCCAAGTGTTTAGATGCTATCTAGTACTATTACCACTACTGCTTGTAAATGTTGCCTGTGTGATAATTACATTATATTTTTAATACTACTGCTGCTGCCTTCATGCTGGGTAATGCTTCATGACCTCTCTGGCACAGCGCGGATCCACCAACAGCCTCCGCTACAAGCTACCAGACCGGATCATAACAGCAAGTGTGACTAAAACAATGAACTTTATGTTAAACCCTGGTTTGCGGCCTGTTGATGTTGATGTGTTAGATGTGAAGTTAGATGTGTTGAAAAACCTAACAATCTCAATAAGAAAGGAAACATTTGAAAAAAATAACTTTTTTTATTAAAAGAAAAAAAAATCAAATATAATTATGCATGAGCTTCTGAAGCCTTGCCATCTCAGCAAAATGTGTTCTCTGGTGTTGCGCCAGCTGCTGATTTTGGAGGTATAGAAAATGCATCTTGCGTTCATTTGCGAGGATTTTGTCTTGGGTCCTCTCGATGTCACATTGCCTTTCCTCCATGTTTTTGATGAATTAATTTTGAATAAATAATGGAGAGTTGATGTTATTTAAAAACTACAACTACCAGCATGCTCTGATACACCATGTAGCTCACCGTCACCAGCTGTACAACTATTTTACTTTAACTCGCAGCATGCCTGGACAGTTAATGGCTGTCCGGTAATACTGGGGAGTTGTTTTGCAACAGCTGTAGGCTCCGTTTAGGAAAACAGTGCCGTACCAGACTTTTTTTTTTTTATTGTGGAGGGGAGGGTTGCTATGTAGGGTATGTGTATATGTTGTGCTTTTTTAAATTTTTATGTAGTGTGGTGTGGTGTTTTTATGGTACAGTCAGAGGAGCGTGGGGTTCACAGTAGTTTCCCGCTGAGGGTTTAAGCTGGCAGCGCAAAATTTGCTTCAGCTAGAAGCACACTGTAAGCCCCCCATGTGAATGTACCCTTACATTCACACATTGGGGGAGAGGGGGGGGTTATTGCAGCCAGTTGCATGCAGGGAGTTGTAGTTTTGCAACAGCTAGAGGCACAATGGTTGCAAACACTGCGAGTTTTTTGTTACCTAACTCAGGGTTTCAAGACCAGTGCGCCTCCAGCTGTTGCAAAACTACTACTCCCATCAGGCATGGTCTGTCAGTGCATGCTAAGAATTTACTTTTGCTGCATCTAGAGTGCCACAGTTTAGAGAACCCTATATAGTGGTCTGAAAAATGTGGGCCTGCAGAACTTGCAAAACTAGAAGTCCCAGCATGCCCAAGCATGCTGGAAGTTGTAGTTCTGCAAAAATCTAAAGGGCAATATGTATTCGAACGACCTTGGCCTTAAGGACCCTGAAGTCAGGATGTTCGCATATGTCCTATGTCCACAACATGTTAATATGCTAAATAGCAAGAAACGTGCCTAAATACACATTTACCAACCAGGGTGTCTGCAGCTGTCCAGGCATGCTGGGAGTTGTACTTTTGCAACAGCTGGAGACACACTTTTTTGGGAATCAATACTATTTATCTGATCTTATATCCTAACTTTTTAAAATAGTCTAAAATGCATTTACAGATAATGAAATAACAGTGGTGTAATTACTCACACTGATCAACAGCTTTTCCTCACTGGATGAAAAGTTACTTCCCACCATCTTCGCTTCGCAGGGCAGCACAGAATAGCGATCCGAAAATAGACTGGCACAGGTCCAGGAAATGAGCTCAGTTTCGCGTGTTTTCGCGTGCATGCGCATGCGCGATGATGACGAGAATTTCGTAATTATTTCGCAATCGCATTAGCGAAATTTCGCAATATTGTTATTTGGACAAAAATATCACGAATATTCGATTTTAGCAAATATTTCTCGCAGGCAGCACAGAATAGCGATCCGAAAATAGACTGGCAAAAATCCAGGAAATGATCTCCGTTTTCGCATGTTGTTCTCGCGCATGCGCGCGGACGAGAATTTCGCAATCAATTCGCAATCGCATTAGCGAAATTTCGCAATATTGTTATTTGGACAAAAATATCACGAATATTCGATTTTAGCGAATATTTCTCGAATATTCTTCTATATATTCGTGATATATCGCGAAATCGAATATGGCGTATTCCGCTCAACACTACTTACTTACCACTTAGGAGGAAATGTATATATTATATATTGAACACCCACTTTTTTGATCATTCACTTTTTCCACACCATTTTATATCTCACCTGGAAACCAGCAGGGACTGGTTCCCTACCTTTAGTTAAGGTTTCTCTGACACACAGCATCTCACACCCTTACCATTAATAGGGTAACCTACCTTTATGTATATACCTATACTGAAGTTTTTACACAGAAGGTGTAGGCACAGAGAGTCCATTTTTCATTGGACCCAACACAGATAACACTGCCTTTGCAGCCCGCCCATCTGTGCATTTGGCCTTTCATTCGACTTAGCAGCACCACCTATCTTTTCTCTGCACTACCATTGCACTGTGAATGTTTACACTTATTTATGAATAATTTCTGGATTGAGGATCGTTTGCACTTAGCACTTTATTATTTTGGCCATTGAAGAATTATTTGTCTGTGTACATTTGGTTATCATTTCACCTAATGATTTATATAGCATTAGTACTTTGATCGATGAGAAAGCGCCACATTTATTTATTTTTATTTATCACTGTGTGGGAACATATTTTGTGTTGGCAGCTACTCACTATTAATAGTTTTTGGTTTGTGCATGCTGGACACAGTCCTGGAGGCCTGGTTGCTCTGTGTCCATTGTGGACTTTGATATGCTTTTATTAGCCACTTTTTTGATTTCAATAAATACCACTTGCCAATAATACCAGTTGTGCCCTTGTTTTGTTCTTTTAGGCCGCGTACACACGATCAAAACATATCTGCTAAAACTGGTCTGCAGACCAGTTTCAGCGGACATATCCGATTGTGTGTACGGGCTAGCAGACAGGTTTCCAGCAGACAAAAGTTTTTAAAGCATGCTTTAAAACTTGTCTGCTGGAAAGCTGTCTGTCGGATATGTCCGCTGGTTAGTACGCCTAACCAGCGGACCGAAATCTCCCACATGCGTCGAATGGATTCGACGCATGCAGAGAAGTATTTTACTTCCTGGTTTGGTGACGTGGCGGTGTCAACGTCACCGCCACGTCACCGCTCCGCGCTGTCTGTCGAGGGGATTTTGGTTTGATCGTTTGTACACACATCAAACCAAAACATCCCAGGAGACATGTCCGATGAAAACGGTCTGTCGGACCGTTTTCATCGGATATGTCTCCTCGTGTGTACGCGGCCTAACAGTATTTCCATTGGGTGTCCCCTGACCCTTGGAGGGCAGCAAGGCTTGTGCATCTACCTTGAGCGCACAGTGCGGCTCTGTGTTACACATTGTAAACCAAGGGGGTTATTTACTAAAGGCAAATCCACTTTGCACTACAAGTCTAAAAGTGTGCTTGAAATTGCGATCTTTTCCTGTGTCGGTGGTGAGGAGAAGTGTAGGGTAGTCCCATATTCTCATCGATGGAGAGAAGGTGGTTGTGCTGCAGTAGCAGGCTGACCATTCCTCTGTGTCCCTCTGTGTGTCTCCTCTGTGTTAGTCAGTGGTGCAGGTTGAATGTGACAGACGTTAGCAGTGAACGATCAGCATTCAGAGGTGAGTGAGGAGGCACAAAGGGGGGTGTAAGGAAGGGAAGAGATGATAGGGAGTACAACACACAGCACACAGCCTATTGTATAACAGTGTAAATTTGCTGTCCCCTCAAAATAACTCAACACACAGCCATTAATGTCTAAAATGCTGGCAACAAAAGTGATTACACCCCTAATTTAAAATGTCCAAATTGCACCCAAAGTGTCAATATTTTGTGTGGACACCATTATTTTCCAGCACTGCCTTAACCCTCTTGGGCATGGAGTTCACCAGAGTTTTACAGGTTGCCATTGGAGTCCTCTTCCACTCTTCTGTGATGACACATCACAGAGCTGGTGGATGTTAGAGACCTTGCACTTCCATTTCAGGATGCCCCAAAGATGCTCAATAGGGTTTAGGTCTGGAGACATGCTAGGCCATCACCTTTACCCTCAGCTTCTTTAGCAGGCAGTGGTGATCTTGGAGGTGTATTTGGGGTCGTTATCATGTTGGAATACTGCCCTGCAGTCCAGTCTCCAAAGGGGGGGGGATCATGCTCTGCTTCAGTATGTCACAGTATATGTTGGCATTCATGGTTCACTCAATGAACTTTAGCTCCCCAGTGCCGGCGGCACTTATGCAGCCAACAGACCATGACACTCCTACCACCAACTTGACTGTAGGCAAGACACGTTTGTCTTTGTACTCCTCATCTGGTTGCTGCCACACATGCTTGACATCATCTGAACCAAATACTTTTATCTTGTTCTCATCAGACCACAGGACATGGTTCCAGTAATCCATGGCCTTAGGGTGCTTGTCTTAAGCAAACTGTTTACAGGCTTTCTTGTGCATCATCTTTGGAAGAGGCTTCCTTCTGGGGTGACAGCCACGCAGACCTATTTGATGCAGTGTGCAGCATATGGTCTAAGCACTGACTGACTGACCTCCACCCTTTAACCTCTGCAGAAATGCTGGCAGCACTCATATGTCTATTTCTCAAAGACAACCCCTCAATATGATGCTGAACATGTGCACTCAACTTCTATGGTCAACCATGGCGAGGCCTGTTCTGAGTGAAATATGTTTTTTTTTTTTTAACCGCTGTATGGTCTTGGCCACCATGCTGCAGCTCAGTTTCAGGATCTTGGACATCTTCTTATAGCCTAGGCCATCTTTTTGTAGAGCACAACAATTCCAGTATGAGAGAGTGAGAGCGATAACACCAAATTGAACACACCTGCTCCCAATTAACACCTGATACCTTGTAACACTAGCGAGTCACATGACACCAGGGATGGAAAATGGCTAATTGGGCCCATTTTGGACGTTTTCACTTAGGGGTGTACTCAATTTTTTTTGCCAGTGGTTTAAACATTACTGATTGTGCGTTGAGTTTTTTTGAGGGGAAAGAAAATTTACACTGTTATACAAGATGTACACTCCTTTGCATTGTTGCAAAGTGTAATTTCTTCAGTCTTGTCACATGAAAATATATAATAAAACAATGTAAGGGGGTGTACTCACTTTTGTGAGATACCATAGGTAAGTAGTATGTTTGACAACTATATGAAATGGTGCCACATCTCTTCATGAACCACATAACTTTTCTACAAAACTAAATGTGATTTTTAAGGCACTATGAATAAAACAAAAACACATATATAATAAAGTTCAGAATTTGATTTTGATAAAATATACAGATTTAAAAACAGTAAGAGCTGACCCCTATATAGAGGTAGACTGCTTTACTAGCTATACATCGATAAAGCTGTCTATGATTTCCATATAACAAGGAGTTGAACCTGTCCTCTTCGACAACCTGGTAATTTTTCTGTATTATGGGGCCCTGCTGCATTCACAGGGGTTCATGGTTGGGATGCTATGGAGGGCTCTTGTCTCTATCTCTTCCCCTTGCTATTTTATATTGATATACACTTTTGTATTTGCACATGGTAGCATACTAATCATGATGTACTCCTGAAGAAAATCTAAAGTTGATGAAACATGTTGAGTTATATACTACATCTATTGAAATTAGGTACATTGGATATGTAAAACAAATATTATGTGAACTGAGTAATAGACAGCTGATCGATGTATAGTTGGTAGATATATCTATATTTTTATAGGGCCAGCTCTTACTGTATTTAAACGTGTATATTTTAAATCTGAATTGAATAAAATTCTGAATTATATTATATACAATATGTGTTTTTGTACCATTCATAAAAAAAATCATATTTTGTTTTGTAAATAATTATGGATGTTAATTTAGGGACATGGCATTTCTTAATTTAGTTGCTAAACATGGCCCATTTACCTATATAAAGTTCTATGTAGGGTGGTAGGCATCCATTTGTTTTGGATCATGTTTGACAATAGGGATGAACTTTATGTTTGGGTCGAACATGAGTTAGACTTGAACATTGTCTCTTCGCCCAAATGAAAAAAAAAATGAATAAATAAAATAGTGACTAGTGAACAATTTGGGGTGTTCGCGGCAAATTCCAAAGCCGCGGAACACCCTTTAAAAGTCTATGGGAGAAAACAAAAGTGCTCATTTTTAACGTTAATATGCAAGTTATTCTCATAAAAAGTGTTTGGGGACCTGGGTCCTGCTCCAGGGGACATGTATCAATGCAAAAAAAAGTAAAAAAACCTAAAGTTTTCAGGAGCAGTGGCTTTTAGAGGTCGACCGATATGGGTTTTTCTCTGGCCGATGCCGATATTTAGAAATCGGGGCAGCCGATATACAGTAGGTGACTGGGATATTGTGTCAATCTCGCTCCCTTTCTCGGCGAGATTGAGCACTTGCGAGCCCCATCGCGGGAGCCAGCGCCGAGCTGGCTTGCCGCGATGGAGACAAAGCCGTCATAGAAGCGACGGGGATCCGACTTGGATTCCCGCCAATTCTACACGTGGGCGAGTTTGTTATGAATCCTGAAGGAGAAATCCCCCGCCGGATTTAAAAAAAATCCGGATGGGTTCCCCCCTCAGGAGCATAACGGGCCCTTAGGTCTGTTATGGGTTGTAAGGAGACCCCCCTACGCCGGAAAAACGGCGTGGGGGTCCCCCACAATCCATAACAGACCCGTATCCAAAGCACGCCGGCCGGCCGGTCAGGAAGGGAGTGGGGGCGAGCGAGCGCCCCCCCCCCCCCTCCTGAGCCGTACCGGGCAGCATGCCCTCAACATGGGGGGGTTAGGTGCTCTGGGGCAGGGGGCGCACTGCGGCCCCCCACCCCAGAGCACCCTGTCCCCATGTTGATGAGGACAGGGCCCCTTCCCGACAACCCTGGCCGTTGGTTGTCGGGGTATGCGGGCGGGAGACTTATCGGAATCTGGAAGCCCCCTTTAATAAGGGGGCCCCCAGATACCGGCCCCCCACCCTAAGTGAATGAGTATGGGGTACATCGTACCCCTACCCATTCACCTGCAAATAAAAAGTGTAAACACAAATAAACCACACAGGGTATTGAAATATTTTATTAGTTGGCCGCCGGGGGGGGTGTGTATGATCGCTTTTATAAAAGCGCCCCCTCCGGCGGGCTTCTGCGGGGGGTGGGTGCCCGCCGTCTGGTTCTCTTCCACCGCCGGGGGCGCTTTGATAAAAGTGCCCACCACCCGGCGGGCTTCTTTCGATGTCTTCGGCGGCGGGGGGTCCTTCTCCCACTCTCCGGGGTCTTCTCCCGCTCTCCGGGGGTCTTCTCCGCTCTCCGGGGGGTCTTCTCCGCTCTCCGGGGGTCTTCTCCCACTCTCCGGGGTCTTCTTCTTCTTCAGGACTCTTCTGCGACGTCGGCGTCTTCTTCTTCTTCTGCTCTCCAGATGTTGACGCGACGCATCCTTCCGCTGTTATGCCGGGCGCGCGGCTCGCCGCGAAATATATAGGCCTGTCTTGTGACGTCGCAGTCCCATCATGCTCCGGTAGGTATCACGTGGGTAGGTAGCACGTGGTACCTACCGGAGCATGATGGGACTGCGACGTCACAAGACAGGCCTATATATTTCGCTGCGAGCCGCGCGCCCGGCATAACAGCGGAAGGATGCGTCGCGTCAACATCTGGAGAGCAGAAGAAGAAGAAGAAGACGCCGACGTCGCAGAAGAGGGGGCCGCCGCCGCTAGTAATTGAGCTAACACACGAAGAAGATAGCGGCGGCGAGTCCTGAAGAAGAAGAAGACCCCCGAGATCGGAGAAGACCCCCGGAGAGCGGGAGAAGACCCCGGAGAGTGGGAGAAGACCCCCGGAGAGCGGAGAAGACCCCCGGAGAGCGGGAGAAGACCCCCGAGAGTGGGAGAAGACCCCCCCGCCGCCGAAGACGTCGAAAGAAGCCCGCCGGGTGGTGGGCGCTTTTATCAAAGCGCCCCCCGGCGGCGGAAGAGAACCAGACGGCGGCACCCACCCCCACAGAAGCCCGCCGGAGGGGGGCGCTTTTATAACAGCGATCATACACACCCCCCCCCAGGCGGCCAACTAATAAAATATTTCAATACCCTGTGTGGTTTATTTGTGTTTACACTTTTTATTTGCAGGTGAATGGGTAGGGGTACGATGTACCCCATACTCATTCACTTAGGGTGGGGGCGGTATCTGGGGGCCCCCTTATTAAAAGGGGGCTTCCAGATTCCGATAAGTCTCCCGCCCGCATACCCCGACAACCAACGGCCAGGGTTGTCGGGAAGGGGCCCTGTCCTCATCAACATGGGGACAGGGTGCTCTGGGGTGGGGGGCCGCAGTGCGCCCCCTGCCCCAGAGCACCTAACCCCCCCATGTTGAGGGCATGCTGCCCGGTACGGCTCAGGAGGGGGGGGCGCTCGCTCGCCCCCACTCCCTTCCTGACCGGCCGGCCGGCGTGCTTTGGATACGGGTCTGTTATGGATTGTGGGGGACCCCCACGCCGTTTTTTCGGCGTAGGGGGGTCTCCTTACAACCCATAACAGACCTAAGGGCCCGTTATGCTCCTGAGGGGGGAACCCATGCCGGATTTTTTTTTAAATCCGGCGGGGATTTCTCCTTCAGGATTCATAACAAACTCCGCCCACATGTAGAATTGGCGGGAATCCAAGTCGGATCCCCGTCGCTTCTATGCTGATGCGCGCTCTCTGGAATGTGCTTTTACTATTCCAGCGAGTGCGAGATTTCGGCAGCCTGTCGCCGAGATTCAGCGCGATGCTGGCGTGCTAAAAACACATTCTCGGCGGCAGGCACTGTATGATGCCGATTTTTGCGGCCGATATTTTAGACCGATTTTTTTTTTTTTGCAGGTGGCACTGGCTCATGACACTGATTGGCAGGTTGCACTGGGTGACACTAATTGGCACTGGAAGATGGCACTAGCAGATGGCACTGATTGGCAGGTGGCACTTATTGGCACTGGCAGGTTGCACTGGATGGCACTGAAAGATGGTACTAGCAGATGGCACTGACTGTCAAGTGGCACTTATTGGCACTGGCAGGTGGCACTAATTGACATTGGCAGGTGGCACTAGATGACACTGGCAGGTGGCACTAGTTAGCATTGACAGATGGCCTTGAATGGCAGATGGCAGTGGTCGGCACTGGCAGATGGCACTGATTGGCATGTGGCACTAACAGGTGACACTGGCAAGTGGCACTGGTTGGCACTGACTGGCACGTGGCACTAATTGGCACTGGCATGTGGCAATTGATGGCATTGGCAGATGGCACTGGATGGCTTTAGTTGGAACTGGCAGGTGGCACTGGATGGCACTGGCAGGTGGCACTGGATGGCAGGTGGCACTAGATGGTGGCACTGTTATTGGCACTGGCAGGTGGCATTGGCAGATGGCACTGGCAGGTGCCATTGGATGGCAGGTGGCACAAATTGACACTGGCACAAAAAAAATGGTGTCACCCCCCTCAGTACAGACCCCCTCTCCCTCCAGTATAGACACCCCCCCTCGGTGCAGACCCCCCTCCTCAGTACAGACACCGCCCCCTCTCCTCAGTACAGACCCCCCCTTCATAGTACAGACACCCCCTCCCTCAATACCAGAGAGCAATGCGTGTGTCCCACAAGCACCGTGGGCCCCTCCTCCTCTGTGTGTGTAAACAGAGAGGAGGGCCGCTGCGCTGGGTGTACCAAGATGGCCGTGGCTCCCGGAGCTAGGCCGAAGCCATGGCCTTTCCTGTTGCTATGGCGGCGGCGGCAATCCGCGGAAACACAGTGTGCCGATCCATTGCCGATCCGGTGCCGATCACGGATCAACAGTGATCCATTGCACCACTAGCGACCATGTTAAATATCGGCCTAATTTGGATAAAAATCGTCTGATTTCTCCAAAACGGCCAAGAGTACCGGCCGATATATCGGCCTGCCGATATATCGGTCGACCTCTAGTTTTAATGATGCTTAAAGTGAAACAATAATAGTGAAATATTCCTTTAAATGTCATACCTGGGGTGTCTATAGTATGCCTGTAAAGTAGCGCATGTTCCCCCTGTTTATAACAATCTCTGCACAAAATGACATTTCTAAAGGAAAAAAAAAGTAATTTAAAAATACTCGTGGCTATAATGAATTGTTGGGTCCCGGGAATACAGATAAAAGTTATTGAAAAAAAACGGCATGGGTTCCCCCTTAGTTCATTACCAGGCCCTTTGGGTCTGGTATGAATATTAAGGGGAACCCCGAACCAAAATTAAAAAAAATGTGTGGGGGTTCCCTTAAATTCCATATCAGGCCCTTCAGGTCTGGTATGGATTTTAAGGGAAACCCCTCACCAAAATAAAAAAAATGGCATGGGGTTCCCCCAAAAATCCATACCAGACCCTTATCCAAACACGCAACCAGGCAAGCCGCAGGAAAAGAGGGGGACGAGAGAGCGCCCCCTTTCTTGAACTATAGCAGGCCACATGCCCTCAACATGGGGACGATGTCCCCATATTGATGGGGACAAGATCCTCATCCCCAAAACCCTTGCCTGGTGGTTGTGGGGGTCTGCGGACAGGGTGCTTATCGTAATCTGGAACCCCTTTTAACAAACATGTGAATTGGTAACTGGGTACATTGTACCCCTACCATTTGGAGACAGCTTGGGACAAGTCCTTTATTAAAAAGAAAAAAAGAAAAAAAATTCCAACAATGTAATCCATTCTCAAGCAATACGGAAAAAAAAGGCTTCTCGATCCCGCTGCTGTGAACGATACGCCTCCATAGGAGGTGCCTGGCTGAAAGATGCATGAACCGTTTGACAGCTCTTTTATATCTTAAGGCGGAGCCACCCATCATGTGCGTCGGTGAACCCCACCCCCTCTGACGTAAGGGGAATGCCGTGGTTATCCAGTGACATGTACGGGTGACCCCGCTTCCCTCTAATGCAGGTTTACCATTGCATCAGAGGGGGCGGGGTCACTCGTACAAGTCACTGGATAACCCCAGCGATTCCCCTTGCATCCGAGGGGGGCTGGGACCACCCACGCATGTAACAGGTAGTCCCGCCCTCAGTTATAAAAGAGCTGTCAAACAGGTCATGCGTCATTTGGCCGGGCGCCTCCTATGGAGGCAGTATCGTTCGTAGTGGCGGAATCGAGCCAGCTTTTTTTTGTTCTCCGTATTGCTCAAGAATGGATTACATTGTTGCCATTTTTTTTATTTTTCCTTTTTGTCTTAAATAGAGGACTTGTTCCAAGCTGTCTCCTGTGGTTTTTAACATTTTGACACATTTTTGTGAAATGGTAGGGGTACAATGTACCGTGTTACCAACTCACATAGGGGGGCCGGGATATGGAGGTCCCCTTTGTTAAAGGGGGCTTACAGATTCTGATAAGCACCCCGCCCACAGACCCCCACAACCAACGGGCAAGGGTTGTGTGGATGAGGCCCTTGTCCCCATCAACATGGGGACATCCTCCCCATGTTGAGGGCATGTGGCCTGGTACAGTTCAGGAGGGGGGTGCTCTCTCGTCCCCCCTCTTTTCCTGCGGCCTGCCAAGTTGCATGCTCAGATAAGGGTCTGGTATGTATTTTTGGGGGAACTCAATGCCATTTTTTTTTCATTTGGGTGTGGGGTTCCCCTTAAAATCCATACCAGACCTGAAGGGTTTGGTATGGATTTTGAGGGGGACCCCTACGCCATTTTTCAAAAGAAAATTGGCACAGGGTTCCCCTTAATATCCATACCAGACCTGAAGGGCCTGATATGGAATTTGGGGGGACCCCCTTAATATTCATACCAGACCCAAAAGGCCTGGTAATGGACTAAGGGGGGAACCCATGCCATTTTTTTCAATGACTTTTATCTGTATTGCTGGGACCCAACAATTCATTAAATGACTTTTTCCTTTTAGAAATGTAATTTTGTGCAGAAAAGTATAAACATGGGAAACATGCGCTACTTTACAGGCATACTATAGAAACCCCCAGGTACGAAATTTAAAGGAGTATTTCACTTTCATTGTTTCACTTTAAGCATTATTAAAATCACCGCTATCCAAAAAAATTCAGTTTTGAAAACTTTTTTTTTGCATATTAACCTTAAATTAGCACTTTTTATATGTCATGTTTGTGTCTAATAGACTTTAACTGTGTTTGCGTGTTCGAACACATTTTTTACCTGTTTGCATGTTCTGCTGTGATCCAAACTGGGGGGGGGGGGGGTGTTCGGCTCATACTGTATAATCTTGCGATGTATTCATTTTATTTCAATTTTTTTGTATACTGTACTTGATTGTGACTACTATTGCTATATTTGATTTAAATCAATCCTATGTATCATGGTAGAGTTTAGAGGTAGTGATCAGAAAAAATTTGATGACAAGGAAGCAACTAAAGCATGTGGAAAAAGAAAAAACCTGAAACAGACTCTTCTTCTTTGTTTTTCAGCTTGAGGAAAGTTTTGTCCAGATAAAAAGTCATTAACATGTTGGCATGTTAAATTGTTTGAGAGATACATAAAAGAAGAGCGTAACTCTATAGGATTGAGAATACAAATCTTCCCAAATTAATCAATAATCTTAGTTGAATTTAAAAAGAGGTGGAAGGAGAATTTGACATTGTGCTCAAGAAATATGATGATTTTATATGGAACTTATATGGGATTTGGTACTACAAATCCCAAAAGGTAATATTAGACAGTAAGATACAATATATATATATATATATATATATATATATATATAATATATATATTATATATATATATATATATATATATATATATATACCTTCAGTTGCTGATTTTTTACCTAAAACTATTGTAATAATACAATAAACAACTATTGATTAAAAAGGAAAAAATATTTTGTAGAGAAAAAAAACAGCAATCATGGAGATCTGGTTACTTCTCTTATGGATCACAGGAGCCAGTCCAGACTCAAGTAAGATCACAGCAATGAAGTCGGGATACACCCACATGCCTAGACACTGGCACCCAGCTCAGCCTCTCTGTGAGCTGCTGAGAGCCTGAGCAGGCCGCTCCCACCCCCCTGTCAACTCAACACAGCCCAGTGCTCCAGTGAGTGAGGTAGGGCAGAGAAGAGAGCAGTGACTGACTGACAGTCACCAGCCATCTGCTCAGTAATCCCTGAGAACCCCTTAGGGAGCCCTGAGAACTGAGCGATAGGTGGTGTTTGTTTGCTCAGTTCTCGGTGTTAGAGCAAGTGGGGGATAGATGTAGTATCAGACTGAAACTCCATACTTCTCTTTTAAAGATGGCATACTCATGTAGACAAAAAGAGACCTAATAATGATAGAGAACAGAGTATTCAGGTTGATTATGAACAAATCAGCTATTCAATTTAAATAAAACAGTCGTTTTGTAGAAAGTAGAGACATTATTGTGATGGGTACATGAATCTGTTGAATAATAATAGGTCTATTGTGCACAATTCTTTACAACAACATTTGCAACATTCTTCATAGTTAGATGGTGTTCTGAACAAAGTAAAACATAATAATGACTCTTTTTTTGGAATACCTACTCATAAAGTGCACCACCCCCCTCCCCCAGAGTAGGCAGGGGCATAGACATTTATATGAGGAAGCTGTATCCTTCTAATGCTTGATTGAAAGTTATTAATATGTCCTCCTGTGTGCTTTCTTTAGGACTTAGTGCCTTGAGATTTGATAAAAGATCTTCAACTTTTTGATGAATCATTCTAAAGATATAGGGCCAAATTCTCAGCGGCGCTACGGCGGAGTATCTCAGATACCCCGTCGTATCGCCGTTTTTTTGGCTCGTATCTATGCGAGTGATGCTTAGCATCACTTTGGCATAGATACGCTTGAACATCCGACAAGTGTAATACCATTACACTTGCGGATCGTAGTTGTAATGACAACTCCGGCCACTAGGTGGCCTTTACGTTGTTTTCTCATTTGCCTATGCAAATGAGGCTACTACGCCGATTCCCGATCACTTTTACGCCGCCCCGTCGTCGCGTACGTCGTTTACGAACTTGTAAGGTTACCCCTGCTTCTATGAGGAGTAACCTTACGAAGTCCCGTCGGATGCCATCAGGTGCCGTCGTATGCCATGTTAAGTATGGCGTCGGGTCAGCGTCGGCTTTTTCCGTCGCTTACGTTGTTTTACTAACTCGTTTGCGAATAGGGCTTTGTGTAGTGACGATCATGTCGTTTTGACGTCGGTTTTTCAACGGCGCTTTCCGAAGTGAGCTGGAGCATGCGCCCTGGGCCTTTTCCCCCCGGCGCATGCGCAGTTCGTTCGATGCGGGGGCGCACTTAATTTAAATACAAGCCGCCCCATTTGAATTACGCGGGCTTACGCTGGGCGATTTACTCTACGCCTCCGCAAACTACGGAGCAAGTGCATGGAGAATACGGCACTTGCTCTAGTACGATGCGGCGGCGTAGTGTAAATGGCTTACGCTTTGCCGGCCAATTTCTTAGAGAATCTCAGGAATCTCAGGAATTGCCTTCAGACTATTCTAGTCATTTCAACATAAGAGCTTAAAGCTTTACATGATCTTTCATTTCTGTTTCATGTGGATACACAGATTGATTTGATTTGATTGATTTGATTTACTGAATAGATTTTGGATCAGGTATAGAGTTGAGCGGACACCTGGTTGTTCGGGTTCGATGTTCGCTGTTCGTAAAAAAAGTCCGGGTTCGGGACCCAAACTTGACCCGAATATGACCCCGAACCCGAACCCCATTGAAGTCAATGGGGACCCGAATTTTTGACTACTAAAATGTCTCTAAAAAACGAATGGAAAGGGCTAGAGGGCTTCAAATGGCAGCAGCATGTTGGTAAGAGCATGGCAAGTACCCTGCAAACAAATGTGGATAGGGAAATAACTTAAAATAACATAAAATACATAAAAATAATGAATAATGAAAAATTTGACCTAGGAGAACGAGGTCCATATGGAGTAGGAGGTTGAGGTGGTGGTGGATGTGGCAGTGGTGGTGGAGCTGGACGAGGTAGCCAACACAGGTTTTTGTTTTTAATTTACTTATTTTTTAAATTAGGGTACACCACAAAAGAGTGAGAAAAATCAGAAAGACAAGAATGGCTGGGTAGGTTTTGGTATACGCGTCTATTCTGCACAAGGTACGGACAAATCCTGTGGGATCCATGCCTGGTTAATTTTAATGAATGTGAGCTTGTCCACATTGGCTCTGGACAGGCGGCTGCTCTTGTCTGTGATAACGCCTTCTGCCGTGCTAAATACACGTTCAGATAATACACTGGCTGCACGGCAGGCCAGCACCTCCAAGGCGTAAAGGGCAAGCTCAGGCCATGTGTCCAATTTGGAGACCCAGAAGTTTAAGGGGCAGACTCGTCATTCAGTACGTGTAGGCGTGTGCACACATACTGCTCCACCATGTTGCTGAAATGCTGCCTCATGCTAAAACGTTCTATATCAGCTGGTAGTGCTGGTTGTTGTTGCGTGCTGACAAACATTCCTTTTCCACATTTTGGCTATGCTAACCCTGCCTTCTGAGGTGCTGGCGGTCCCCCGGCTGCGTTGGCGACCTCTTCCTCCTCCTCTGCCTTTGCCTTGTGCTTCCACTGTGCCCCCGCTGTCAGGTGGGAATTCCACCAGCAGCGCGTCTACCAGTGTGCGCTTGTACTTGCGCCTCTTGCGATCACGCTCCAGTGAGGGAATTAAGGAACTAAGGATTGTACATTGTCCTTGTAATGGGGATCCAACAGCGTGGCCACCCAGTAATCAGCACCTGTTAAAATGCGAGGACACTGCAGCATGTAATGGCTCATGTGTGCCAGGCTGCCCAGAGGCAGTCCTCTGTGGGAGGTGTATCGTCTGTGTCCTCTGTATCCCCCCAGCCACGCACCAGTGATGACCATGAGCTGGTCTGGGTACCACCCTGCTGTGAACATGGTTCCTCCTCCTCCATCTCCTCCTCCTTATCCTCCACCTTGTCATCCTCCAGAACTGTTGCCCTTGATGGACAATTGTGGACCTGGTGTTTGTTGGCGCAGGAACCCACCCTCAGATCCACTTGTGAATGACTGCCCTGAAAGCTTTGGAAATGATCCCGATTCCTCCTCCTCCTCCTCCTGTGCCACATCCTCTTTCATCATCAACCGAAGCATTTTTTCAAGGAGGCATAGAACTGGTATAGTAACGCTGAGAACGGCATCATCGCAAC
The DNA here is from genome assembly GCA_029574335.1 of Rana kukunoris. Taxonomy (NCBI): domain Eukaryota; kingdom Metazoa; phylum Chordata; class Amphibia; order Anura; family Ranidae; genus Rana; species Rana kukunoris. Next base: position 163,586,230 of record CM056051.1, on the reverse strand, counting down.
AAGGCATACAGGTCTCCCATGGAGGCCCAGTTATTGGTGGTGAAGTGGTTCTCTGTTCCACAGAGCGACTTACGCGTGCGTGCTGCAGATGAAACTCCACTATCGCCTGCTGCTGCTCGCACAGTCTGGCCAGCATGTGCAAGGTGAGAGTTCCACCTTGTGGGGCACGTCACATATTAGTGGGAGCGGGAAGGCCGAAGTTACGCTGCAGCGATGACAGGCAAGCAGCAGAAGGGTGTGAATGCCAAAAGTGCGCACAGATGGCCCGCACTTTCTGCAGCAGCTGTGGCATATTGGGGTAACCAAATTTAGCACATGCCCAAGGCAAGGGGATGTGCATCAAACCGCTAGGCCCAGAAGCTGCTACGAGAATTTCGCCAATTATCACACACCACCAGGCCCGGCTTGAGGCTCACTGCCGCCAACCACTCATCGGTCTGTTGTTTTCATGTCCCTCCACAACTCCTGCGCGTGTGGAGTTTTTCCCCAAACAGGAAAGTTTTAAAACTGCCTGCTGTCGTTTACCCATGGCTGTGCTGAAGTTGGTGGTGAATGTGTTACACTGACTGGATGAGGAGCTGGTAGAGGATGAGGAAGCGGAGTAGGAGGAGTTAGCAACGGGAGCAAACTGAAGCGTCCTGCAATCCTCGGTGGTGGAAGGACATGCGCCAAACTGCTATCCGCCTCAGGCCCAGCCGCCACTGCATTTACCCAGTGTTAGGGAGATATAACGTCCCTGACCGTCCTTACTGGTCCACGTTATCCGTAGTTAGGTGGACCTTGCCACAGATGGCATTGCGCAGTGCACACCTGATTTTGTCCCCCACTTGGTTGTGCAGAGAGGGATGGCTCACCTGGAAAAGTAGTGGCGGCTGAGCACGACGTAATGTGGGACAGCCATGCCATCAGGCTTTTAAAACTCTGCTTCTCCACCAGACGGAATGACAGCATTTCAAAGGCCAGGAATTTTGAAATGCTGGCATTCAGGGCCAGGGATCGCGGGTGGGTAGGGGGTTCTTCCTCTTCTGCTCCAGTGTTTGGGAGATAGAGAGCTGAACGCTTCCATGGGACATTGTGGAGATGTTTGGTGACCCAGGTGGTAGTGTTGCTTGCCGATCATCTGATTCTCTGATGCCACTGTCACTACAGAGGTGGATGAAGAGGCCAAGACTGAAGCAGAAGAGGAAGCAGGAGGATCCAGAGACCTTTTTTGGTTTTGAGGTCACTACTCCACTGCAGCTCGTGCTTTGCACTTAGATGACTGGTAATGCAGGTTGTGCTCAGGTTGAGAACGTTTATGCCTCGATTCAGGCTCTGATTGCACAGCGTGCAAACCACTCGTGTCTTGTCATTAGCACATTGTGTGAAGAACTGCCACGCTAGGGAACTCCTTGGACCTGGCTTTGGTGTGCTCCGGTCCCTTGCTGCGTTGGGCAGTAGTAGGGGTACTGTCTAGGGGTCAGACGCTCCGCTTTTGCACCCTGATCCCTCTTCTGCTGTGCTGGTGGCTCTGTGCGACCACCGCCTCTTCCTCCGAACTACACAGGTCACCTGCATGACGCTGATTCCATGTGGGGTCGAGGACCTCATCGTCCTCCACATCATCTTCCACCCTGTCTTTACCACTGCCCTCCTTGTCGGTCTGCACAATTGCGAAAGCAGCAGCAGTTGGCAACTGTGTTTCTTCATCATCCGAGACGTGCTGTGATGGTCCCCCCATGTACTCATCTTGAAACATAAGTGGTTGGGCATCGGTGCACTCAATCTCTTCCACTTCTGGGGCAGGGCTAGGTGGATGGCCCTGGGGAAACATGCTAACAGAGTCATCAAAAAGCAGAAGAGACTGCTGCATGATTTGGGGCTCAAACTGCTTGGCTGATTTGCAAGGGGGTGAGGTGAAAGACTGATGGACATCGGCTGCAGGTGCCAACTCTGATCTTTTAGCACAAGACTCGTTGGGAGACAATGTGAAGAAACTGGAGGCACTGTCAGCAACCCAATCTACTATTGCCTGTTCTGCTCCTGGCCTCAACATTTGTAGAGCCGGATTAGGCCCCACCAAATACCGCTGCAGGCTCTGTCGCCTACTCGCACCTGAGGAAGGTGTTTCACTTGTGCGTGTAGCTGGCACAGATCGACCACGTCCTATCCCTGTAACAGGAGCTCCACCAGCAGCACCATGACAGCGGCCACGTCCCTTTTTTGACGTTCTCCTTATATTTCTCAAATATAGGATCTTGCCCTAAATGGCTGTTTTTTTTAATAGAACAATAGAAGAACACTAGCTATGGTGTTTATCTCACACCTACAGATATGCAGGAAACACACCAAAAAAATGTATTTGCCCAAAATGTTTTTTTTTTTTTTTTGAATAGCACAACAGAAAACAGTATGTGAAGTGTATCTCACACGTACAGATATGCAGGCAAGAATGCAAACACTGGAGGAAAAACTGTAAAATATTATTTTTTTTGCCCTAAATGGGTGTTTTTGAATAGAACAATAGAAGAAAACTAGCTAGAGTGTTTATCTCCACACCTACAGATATGCACCAAAAAATGTATTTTCCCAAAATATTTTTTTTTTTTAAATTGCACAATAGAAAACAGTATGTAAAGTGTGTATCTAACACGTACAGATATGGAAGAAACACTGAGAAACAATGGAGGAAACACTGCAAAATGTTTATATTTTCCCTAAATGGTTGTTTTTTGAATAGCACAATAGAAGAAAAGTATATACAGGGTGTATCTCACAGGAACATATATCTCTCCCTATAGAACAAGCAGGAACCTTGCACTAAACTATCTAATGCAGAGTATCTCACAGGAACAGATGCACTGCTGCTGCAATTTAATTTGTGAACCAGCACTGACTCCTATATAATTCTCTCCCTATAATAAAAAGCAGGAACCTTGCCCTAAACTATAATATGCAGACTATCTCACAGAAAGAAATGCAGTGCTGGTGCAATATGCAGACTATCTCACAGAAAGAAATGCAGTGCTGGTGCAATATGCAGACTATCTTACAGAAAGAAATGTAGTGCTGCTGCAATTTAATTTGTGAACCAGGACTAACTCCTATATAATTCTCTCCCTATAATAACAAGCAGGAACCTTGCCCTGAACTATAATATGCAGACTATCTCACAGAAAGAAATGCAGTGCTGGTGCAATATGCAGACTATCTCACAGAAAGAAATGCAGTACTGGTGCAATATGCAGACTATCTCACAGAAAGAAATGCAGTGCTGCTGCAATTTAATTTGTGAACCAGGACTCCTATATAATTCTCTCCCTATAATAACAAGCAGGAACCTTGCCCTGCCATTGATTTCCTATTCAAATATGCAAATGAGGGAGATATGCTGATTCGTGAACGTATTTGGGTCCGGCGCAGACTAAGTCCACCGAGCGTAAGTGTTAAGTCCGGCGTAGAAATTATTCCTACTAAAACAGCTGGTTTATATTTGCACCTGACGGGCACAGATCAGCTGGAGAACAGCTCCAGCAGCACCGTTACCCAGGGCAGCCATCAGAAATTATGGGGCCCCTTACACAAAACCTCTGGCCCCTATAATAACAAGCAGGAACCTTGCCCTGAACTATGCCCTGAACTATAATATGCAGACTATCTCACAGAAAGAAATGCTGTGCTGGTGCAATATGCAGACTATCTCACAGAAAGAAATGCAGTGCTGGTGCAATATGCAGACTCTCACAGGAAAAGATGGAGTGCTGGTCCAATATGCAGACTATCTCACAGAAAGAAATGCAGTGCTGCTGGAATTGAATTTGTGAACCAGGACTGACTCCTATATGATTCTATCCCTATAAGAACAAGCTGGAACCTTGCCCTAAACTATGATGCAGATCTCACAGAAAGAAACAGTGCTGGTGTAGATTTCTGAAGCAGGATAGTCCTATCTAAATATCTCCCTCCGATCAGCAGCAACCTTTCCTTACCCTAGCTAAAGCAGACTGATGAGCTGTGCTATCTGCCTATAGCTTATATAGAGGCTGGGTCACATGCTGGGTGACATGCTGCACTGGCCAATCACAGCCATGCCATTAGTAGGCATGGCTGTGATGGCTTCTAGATCACACGAGTAAAACAAATGGCGATTGGCTGCCGAACTCCGAACCCGAACCCGAACTTTTAGCAAATTATTCCAATTACCAAAAAAAAATAAAGTTTGGTACAAACCCGAACTTTACAGTTCGGGTTCGCTTAACCCTAATGTCTACCCATAGTGGTGTATTTCTCTCGTATAACCAGTATTTGATATGATCTAGTTTTACTGCCCATAGGTAGTATGGATGAGCTTTATGTTTGGGTTGAACATGAGTAGACTTGAACATTGACTATTCGCCCATTTGCGGAACAGCGAACAATTTGGGGTGTTCGCAGGAAATTCAAAAAGCCGTGGAACACCCTTTAAAAGTCTATGGGGGAAATCTAAAGTGCTAATTTTAAAGGTTAATATGCAAGTTATTGTCCTAAAAAGTGTTTGGGGACCTGGGTCCTGCCCCAGGGGACATGTATAAATGCAAAAAAAAGTTTGAAAAAATGCATTTTTTTTCCGGAGCAGTGATTTTAATAATGCTGAAAGTGAAACAATAAAAATGAAATATTCCTGTAAATTTCGTACCTGGGGGGTGTCTATAGTATGCCTGTAAAGATAGTGTGACCCCATTGTGGGTGATAGAGAGTGTTTCTGGGTATTTCCACGTATGGAGGATTTTGTGATTCCTTAGTGCCTTAGTGATTGTAGCCAGGTTGTGGCGTCGTAGTGTGTACCTGGAGAGGTCGGCAAGTAACCGTATATTGTTGTATTGCTGAGGGATTTTTTTCTGGTTTGCGTGACGCTTGCAATATTTGTTACTTTTCTTGGTAGTAATGCATCCCTTGGGGTAATACATCCCTTGGGGTTCATTAGAGAGAAAGGACGGTTTAGGGACTCTATGGTACCTGTCCACAATAAGGTCTTGTGCTGTCAGCTCTGGCACTAGTGTCGAGAACAGGGTGTGGGCATATTGCAGGAGTTGGCTAGGGGGACAGACTCTGGGATGCCCCTCAGTTTGAGGTTGTTCCTTCTGGATCTATCCTTGCGATTTTGTCTCCATGTTATATCTTCTCCCTGTGGTGTGTGAGCCTCTGCCATCATGTTGTATGAGGATGTATATTCCTCCAACTTGCTTTTAACATGATCCACCCTGTTGCCTATGGCGTGGACCAGGGCCGGACTGGGAGTAAAAACCAGCCCTGGAAAACACTTCATACCAGCCCCATAGCATTAATATACCAGCCCAACATCATAACGTCATTATTTTCTTGTTCATAAAAGAGAAAATCATACATTTTAAAAACATTTAAAGAGCGTATTATATAAAGATAAGACAGATATGAAAGCACATAGGGCTAGGGAGATATATATAAATATACTGTATACACATACATACGAACTATATATCTATACAACTAGAACCTCAGATTCAACATGCCACTTGCCATCCGTCCCCTGTCACCAGATTTAGTGTGTCACTTGCCACAGTCCCGTCACCAGATCATCGTGTCACTTGCCACACATCCCGTCACCAGATTGAGGGTGTCACTTGGACTGGGTGACAGCAGGGGGACTGGCTGACAGCAGAGGACTGGGTGACAGCAGAGGACTGGGTGACAACAGGGGACTGGGTGACAGCAGGGGACTGGGTGACAGAGGACTTGGCGACAGCAGGGGACTGGGTAACAGAGGACTTGGCGACAGCAGGGGACTGAGTGACAGAGGACTTGGCGACAACAGGGCATTGGGTGACAGAGGACGTGGTGACAACATGGCATTGGGTGACAGAGAATTTGGCGACAGCAGGGGACTGGGTGACAACTGGACGACAACAGGGGACTGGGTGACAAAGGACTGGGTGACAGAGGACTTGGTGACAGGGGACTGGGTGACAAAAGACTTGGTGACAGTAGAGGACTTGGTGACAGCAGGGGACTGGGCGACAGAGGACTTGGCAACAGCAGGGGATTTGGCGACAGAAGGGGACTGGGTGACAGAGGACTTGGTGACAGGGGACTTGGCGACAGCAGGGGGACTGGGTGACAGAGGACTTGGTGACAGCAGGGGACTGGGTGACAGGGGACTGGGTGACAGAGGGCTGGGTGACAGAGGGCTGGGTGACAGCAGGGGACTGGGCGACAGCAGGGAACTGGGTGACGCAGGACTTGGCAACAGCAGGGGATTTGGTGACAGAAGGGGACTGGGTGACAGGGGATTTGGTAACAGCAGGGGACTGGGTGACAGGGGACTGGGTTACAGCAGGGGACTTGGCGACAGCAGGGGACTGGGTGACAGAAGGGGACTGGGTGACAGAAGGGGACTGGGTGACAGCAGGGGACTGGGTGACAGCAGGGGACTTGGCGACAGAAGGGGACTGGGTGACAGAGGGCTGGGTGACAGAGGGCTGGGTGACAGCAGGGGACTGGGCAACAGCAGGGAACTGGGTGACACAGGACTTGGCAACAGCAGGGGATTTGGCGACAGAAGGGGACTGGGTGACAGGGGACTTGGTGACAGCAGGGGACTGGGTGACAGGGGACTTGGTGACAGCAGGGGACTGGGTGACAGAGGACTTGGTTACAGCAGGGGACTGGGTTACAGCAGGGGACTGGGTGACAGCAGGGAACTGGTCGACACAGGACTGGGTGACACAGGACTTGGCAACAGCAGGGGATTTGGCGACAGAAGGGGACTGGGTGACAGCAAGGGAACTTGGTGACAGCAAGGGAACTTGGTGACAGCAGGGGACTGGGTGACAGGGGACTGGGTGACAGAGGGCTGGGTGACAGAGGACTGGGTGACAGGGGACTGGGTGACAGGGGACTGGGTGACAGAGGACTGGGTGACAGAGGGCTGGGTGACAGGGGACTGGGTGACAGAGGACTGGGTGACAGAGGGCTGGGTGACAGGGGGCTGGGTGACAGGGGGCTGGGTGACAGAGGGCTGGGTGACAGGGGACTGGGTGACAGAGGACTGGGTGACAGGGGACTGGGTGACAGAGGACTGGGTGACAGAGCGCTGGGTGACAGAGGGCTGGGTGACAGGGGATTGGGTGACAGAGGGCTGGGTGACAGAGGGCTGGGTGACAGGGGGCTGGGTGACAGGGGACTGGGTGACAGGGGGCTGGGTGACAGAGGGCTGGGTGACAGAGGGCTGGGTGATAGGGGACTGGGTGACAGAGGGCTGGGTGACAGAGGGCTGGGTGACAGAGGGCTGGGTGATAACGGACTGGGTGACAGAGGGCTGGGTGACAGAGGGCTGGGTGACAGAGGGTGGGTGACAGAGAGGGCTGGGTGATAGGGGACTGGGTGACAGAGGGCTGGGTGACAGAGGGCTGGGTGATAGGGGGCTGGGTGACAGAGGGCTGGGTGACAGAGGACTGGGTGACAAAGGGCTGGGTGACAGAGGGCTGGGTGACAGAGGGCTGGGTGACAGAGGGCTGGGTGACAGAGGACTGGGTGACAGAGGACTGGGTGACAGAGCGCTGGGTGACAGAGGGCTGGGTGACAGGGGATTGGGTGACAGAGGGCTGGGTGACAGAGTGCTGGGTGACAGAGGGCTGGGTGACAGAGGACTGGGTGACAGGGGATTGGGTGACAGAGGGCTGGGTGACAGAGGGCTGGGTGACAGAGGGCTGGGTGACAGGGGACTGGGTGACAGAGGGCTGGGTGACAGAGGGCTGGGTGACAGAGGGCTGGGTGACAGGGGACTGGGTGACAGAGGGCTGGGTGACAGAGGGCTGGGTGACAGAGGGCTGGGTGACAGAGGGCTGGGTGACAGAGGGCTGGGTGATAGGGGACTGGGTGACAGAGGGCTGGGTGACAGAGGGCTGGGTGACATGGGACTGGGTGACAGAGGGCTGGGTGACAGAGGGCTGGGTGACAGAGGGCTGGGTGATAACGGACTGGGTGACAGAGGGCTGGGTGATAACGGACTGGGTGACAGAGGGCTGGGTGACAGAGGGCTGGGTGACAGAGGGCTGGGTGACAGAGGGCTGGGTGACAGAGGGCTGGGTGATAGGGGGCTGGGTGACAGAGGGCTGGGTGACAGAGGACTGGGTGACAAAGGGCTGGGTGACAGAGGGCTGGGTGACAGAGGGCTGGGTGATAGGGGACTGGGTGACAGAGGGCTGGGTGACAGAGGACTGGGTGACAGAGGGCTGGGTGACAGGGGATTGGGTGACAGAGGGCTGGGTGACAGAGGGCTGGGTGACAGAGGGCTGGGTGACAGAGGACTGGGTGACAGGGGATTGGGTGACAGAGGGCTGGGTGACAGAGGGCTGGGTGACAGAGGGCTGGGTGACAGGGGGCTGGGTGACAGAGGGCTGGGTGACAGAGGGCTGGGTGACAGAGGGCTGGGTGACAGAGGGCTGGGTGACAGGGGACTGGGTGACAGAGGGCTGGGTGACAGAGGGCTGGGTGACAGAGGGCTGGGTGACAGAGGGCTGGGTGATAGGGGACTGGGTGACAGAGGGCTGGGTGACAGAGGGCTGGGTGACAGAGGGCTGGGTGACAGGGGGACTGGGTGACAGAGGGCTGGGTGACAGAGGGCTGGGTGACAGAGGGCTGGGTGACAGAGGGCTGGGTGACAGGGGACTGGGTGACAGAGGGCTGGGTGACAGAGGGCTGGGTGACAGAGGGCTGGGTGACAGAGGGCTGGGTGACAGGGGACTGGGTGACAGAGGACTGGGTGACAGAGCGCTGGGTGACAGAGGGCTGGGTGACAGGGGATTGGGTGACAGAGGGCTGGGTGACAGAGGGCTGGGTGACAGAGGGCTGGGTGACAGAGGGCTGGGTGACAGGGGATTGGGTGACAGAGGACTGGGTGACAGAGCGCTGGGTGACAGAGGGCTGGGTGACAGGGGACTGGGTGACAGAGGACTGGGTGACAGAGCGCTGGGTGACAGAGGGCTGGGTGACAGGGATTGAGTGTGACAGAGGGCTGGGTGACAGAGGGCTGGGTGACAGAGGGCTGGGTGACAGAGGGCTGGGTGACAGAGGGCTGGGTGACAGAGGGCTGGGTGACAGGGGACTGGGTGACAGAGGGCTGGGTGACAGAGGGCTGGGTGACAGAGGGCTGGGTGACAGGGGCTGGGTGACAGAGGGCTGGGTGACAGAGGACTGGGTGACAGAGGGACTGGGTGACAGAGGGCTGGGTGACAGAGGGCTGGGTGACAGAGGACTGGGTGACAGAGGGCTGGGTGACAGAGGGCTGGGTGACAGAGGGCTGGGTGACAGAGGGCTGGGTGACAGAGGGCTGGGTGACAGGGGACTGGGTGACAGAGGGCTGGGGGTGACAGAGGGCTGGGTGACAGGGGATTGGGTGACAGAGGGCTGGGTGACAGGGCATGGAGGGCTGGGTGACAGAGGGCTGGGTGACAGAGGGCTGGGTGACAGGGGATTGGGTGACAGAGGGCTGGGTGACAGAGGGCTGGGTGACAGGGGCTGGGTGACAGAGGGACTGGGTGACAGAGGGCTGGGTGACAGAGGACTGGGTGACAGAGGGCTGGGTGACAGAGGGCTGGGTGACAGAGGGCTGGGTGACAGAGGGCTGGGTGACAGAGGGCTGGGTGACAGAGGGCTGGGTGACAGAGGGCTGGGTGACAGGGGGCTGGGTGACAGAGGGCTGGGTGACAGGGGACTGGGTGACAGAGGGCTGGGTGACAGAGGCTGGGTGCAGAGGCTGGGTGACAGAGGTGGGTGACAGAGGGGCTGGGTGACAGAGGACTGGGTGACAGAGGGCTGGGTGACAGAGGACTTGACAGGGGGTGACAGAGACTGGGTGACAGAGGGCTGGGTGACAGAGGGCTGGGTGACAGAGGGCTGGGTGATAGGGGACTGGGTGACAGAGGGCTGGGTGACAGAGGGCTGGGTGACAGGGGACTGGGTGACAGAGGGCTGGGTGACAGAGGGCTGGGTGATAGGGGACTGGGTGACAGAGGGCTGGGTGATAGGGGACTGGGTGACAGAGGGCTGGGTGACAGAGGGCTGGGTGATAGGGGACTGGGTGACAGAGGGCTGGGTGATAGGGGACTGGGTGACAGGGGACTTAGAGACAGCAGCCTTTTTCTTTTTTTTTTGTACCTCCATGTTCTGGCCAGAACTTGGGACCGTGCGATCATCACTGAGGCCGGTTCGCCTCCCAGTAACAGGCGGGGGCCACACCCCCCTCACGAGTCCCGACCATTGTGAGTGAAGGAGGCGGGCCAGCTCTTAAGCATCAGAGCTCTAAGCCGCCGAATGGCTCAGCGGCTGGAGGAGTCGGCGGGAGGGAACTGTCAGTGTCCTGCATGCGATAGTTCCCTCCCGCGCGGCCGCGCCCCCCCCGCACAATCCACGGCAGCAGACATTTCCTCTCCACCTCCGGTACACGCTGCTGCAGGTGCGCCCTGGTCTAGGAGGGCGGGACTGTCACTTTTCTCACAGCAGCGCGGCAAAAGTTTTAACACTGAGCTTCCAGGCACACAGACACAGCGGGAGTCGGGAGATGCCCGCTGATTGTGCGTAACATTGTGCGTAGTGGAGGGGATGGAGGAGGAGGGAGCGGATCTCTGCGCTGCAGCCACAGCTCAGCCCAAAACAGCCCAGGGCAGGCAGCCTGCCGGGAATTTTCCCGGTATCCCGGTAGGCCAGTCCGGCCCTGGCGTGGACCTCCCTTTGGCACTTGTTGATCCCTCTGACCGTGTCAGCTTGTAGTAAGGACCGTAAACACAGTAACACTTCTTTCAGCATTGTGTCAGAGATGGGTCTGTCTTCTGTGGGGAAGTCAGCTATAGGATCTCCTTCATGTGCATTCTGGGCTTTGGTAGTGTGGTGTGGCCTGCTTACCTCCATATTTGGGTCAGCCTGCGGCCTGGCCGGAGAGTCCCTCCGTGGCTTGGATTTGTCTGGGCTTCTCGTAGAGGGGCTGGACTTTCCAGAGGATGACTCATTATGCAGCTTGTCTGTGTGGGATGAGGTTGATGGCATCCTGCTGCTGCTGTTGTATGCTCCGGCCCTTTAATCAGGCCGTTGGTCCCGAGAGCCACCGCCATTTTGTTGTAGCACACGTGACGCTGTGGTAAAATAGTTCAACAGTTTTTGCGGCTGCTGTGAGTTTTTTATGCACCTTGGCATCCTCTTGCTGTGCAGCGGGCCAGTGGCAATGTGATGGTGGTGCATATGGCCGTGGATGGTGCCGGTGAGCTTGGATGGTGGTGGATTATCTCCAGCGGACGAGCAGAGCTCTTGTGCTAAGCGTCCATCTTGGAGCCTGGTTGCCCATTTTCATTTTTTAATCTGAAGTAAAATCTGTACTGAGAGAAATAATGGGACTGACTTCCTTCTGAGAAAGATAAATACTTGGCTATCTGACTTTTTTGAGTCACTGACCCAAATTAGGTGGGCATCAAAGTCAGAGTGAAGCTAGAAATCTAACGCGCATTGTTGTTTTAGGTCAGTGAATAAAAAAGCATTAAAGGCTCACTTGGCCCTCCTCTTTTTTGGTGAATACTTGCAGCTATAACAAAAAGTCTCAAAATTCATACCTATTTTTAGTCAGGTGATGTCACAGGTCCTTTTCACCCTTTTATTTCTCCAGCAGTGAGCAGAAATGCTGCAAGGAACAGCATTCTCCTGTTATTCCAGCATAGGTCAAAGAAAATAGGTTGAAAGATACTGGACATTTTATTTCAATATAGGTTTTCTTGGTATTAAAAGATGCTCCATTGAAAAAGGAACCACTCCTTGTTTTAAACAATTGCAATAGCCATTCTCTTTCTAAAAAAAAAAAAAAAAAAATTTTTGATTGGAACCCCTTTTTTTCACCCAGTCTTTGATGGAATCAGCATGTGTTCTTTACAATGGCTTTTTTTGTCCTGAAGACTGAGGGCCAGATTCTCAGAGGCGTTACGACGGAGTATCTCAGATACCCCGTCGTATCGCCTTTTTTTTTGGCTCGTATCTATGCGTGTGATGCTGAGCATCACTTTTGCATAGATACGCTTCTACATCCGACAAGCGTAATACAATTACACTTTCGGATCGTAGATGTAATGACAACTACCGGCCACTAGGTGGCCTTTACGTTGTTTTTTCATTTGCATATGCAAATGAAGTAGTACGCCGATTCTCTATCGCTTTTACGCCGCCCCGTCGTCGCCTACGTCGTTTTCGTCCGCGTAAGGTTACCCCAGCTTCTATGTGGAGTAACCTTACGAGGTCCCGTCGGATGCCGTCGTGTCCCGTCGGATGCCATGTTAAGTATGGCCTCGGGACCGCGTCGTGTTGTGCGTCGTTTACGTCGTTTGCGTACGTCGATTCTCAATGGGGCTGGCGTACGCTGCGATTACGTCGTTTACATTGAGAAAATGTGACGTCCTTTGGAGCATGCGCACTGGGCTTTTCCCCCGGCCGGCGCATGTGCAGTTCGTTCGACGCGGGCGGGGCGGGGCGCGCTTAATTTAAATACAAGCTGCCCCATTTGAATTGCGCGGGTTTACGCTGCGCGATTTACGCGACGTAAGCGAAACCTCGGGAGCAAGTGCATAGAGAATCAAGCACTTGCTCCAGCAAGCAGCGGCGGCGTAGTGTAACTGGCTTACGCTACGCCGCCGGAATTCTATGAGAATCTGGCCCTGAGAGATCAAATATTTAAAATAATTTAGGAGTCACAGGTCTGCTTTCAGAAACAGCTCAACCTCTGTTTTAAACTCAGTGGGCCAGATTCTCAAAGAAGTTACGCCGGTGTATGTGGAGATGCGCGGCGTAAGTGTAAATTTGCACTGGAGTATCAATGCACCGTACCCACAGAACTAGACACGCACCAAATAGGCTACTCCCGACCGGTGTAACTTGCCTACGCCTGCACATCCTAGGTGCATATTTATGCCGGACGCATCTGGTAAACCCATTGATTTCCTATGCAAATATGCAAATGAGGGAGATACGCCGATTCCCGAACATAGGCCCGTTCGGCGCAGGCTACGCGCGGTGTGCCTAAGCTGTTTGGCCGGCCTAAAGTTACCCCTCATAAAAGCAGGGGTAACTTTGCACCAGACTTGCTCAAGTCAGATGGAGAGCAGCTTCAGCAGCACCGTTACAGGACAACACATGGCAGCCATGGTCCTAGCACTAGTAATGGGTCCCCTGCCACCAGGGCCGCCATCAGGGGGGTACAGGCAGTACACCTGTAAGGGGCCCGGGGGTCCCAGGGGCCTGGATGGGAACCCCCCCTTAAAAAAAAAAAACTTTTTTATATTTTTATTTTTTTAGGGGTCCGGAGGCCACCAGGGCCCCAGATGGGAACCCCTTTTTTTATATAAAAAGAAATTACCAAATAAGGGGGCTTTCCATTCGGGACCTCTGGGCCCTAATAATAATAATGATAATAATAATTATATATATATTTTTGTCCGAAAGGCACTGGGCCGTGAACTTGTTCTGCATACAGACAGCAGAACTTTTTCAGCCAACATTCACGAAACTATGTCGTTTTTCTGCTCTTTTGTCCGATGGAGCGTAGAGACGGTTTGATTATACGTCAAAACACGTCCATCGGAATATTCGATCGTGTGTGCGATCCTTTAGCCTGTAGGGTTCAATATTGGGTTGGCTCACCCTTTGCAGCTATAAAAGCTTCAACTCTTCTGGGAAGGACGTCTACAAGGTTTAGGAGGGTGTCTATGGGAGTGTTTGACCATTCTTTCAGAAGTGTATTTGTGAGGTCAGAAACTGATGTTGGATAAGAAGGCCCGGCACACAGTCTCAGCTCTAATTCATCCCAAAGGTGTTGAGGTCAGGACTCTGTGCAGGCCAGTCCAGTTCCTCCACCCCAAACTCACTGATTTATGTCTTTATGGTCCTTGCTTTGTGGACTGGTCCAAATCATTTGATGAAAGGGGGGTTATGGTGTGGGGTTGTTTTCAGGAGTTGGACTTGGCCCCTTAGTTCCATTGAAGGGAACACTTAACCACTTGTCATCTGCCCACCGTCAAATGACGGCGGGCAGACGACTCCATTATCCTGACATCACGTCATATGACGTGATGTCCCTTTAAAGCCGCGGACGGGCGCGCACGCGTCGCCGCGCGCGCGTCGCCGGCGGCGCGCGCACCGCGCGCACCCGCGCGCACCGCCGCTCTGCGGGGATCCCGTGCGAGTGCCCGGCGGCAACGATCGCCGCTGGGCACACGCGATTGCTCAGTAACTGAGCGGGGACGTGCAGCTCTGTATGTAAACACAGAGCTGCACGTCCTGTCAGGGAGAGAGGAGAGCGGTTGTGTCCCTTGTACATAGGGACACAATCGGTCACCTCCCCCAGTCACCCCCCCCCTCCCCCCACAGTTAGAACACTCATAGGACACACATTTAACCCCCTAGTGGTTACCCCTTCACTGCCAGTCACATTTATACAGTAATCATTGCATATGTATAGCATTGTTCACTGTATTAATGTAAATGGTCCCAAAAATGTCAGAAAAGTGTCCGACATGTCCGCCATAACGTCGCATAGTCCCAATAAAAAAAATCGCAGATCGCCGCCATTAATAGTAAAAAAAAAAAAAAATGCCATAAACTATCCCCTATTTTGTAAACGCTATAAATTTTGCGCAAACCAATCGATAAACGCTTATTGCATTTTTTTTTTTACCAAAAATATGTAGAAGAATACGTATCGGCCTAAACTGAGGGAAAAAATATTTTTTTTATATATTTTTTGGGTTATTTATTATAGCAAAAAGGAAACAATATTGCATTTTTTTTTAAATTGATGCTCCTATTTTTGTTTATAGCGCAAAAAATAAAAACTGCAGAGGTGATCAAATACCACCAAAAGAAAGCTCTATTTGTGGGAAAAAAAGGACGCCAATTTTGTTTGGGAGCCACGTCGCACGACCGCACCGCAATTGTCAGTTAAAGCGACGCAGTGCCGGAAGCTTATATTTTGTCTGGGCAGGAAGGGGGTGTAGGTGCACAGTAGTTAAGTGGTTAAGGCGTCAGCATACCAAGACATTTTGGACAATTTCATGTTCCCAACTTTGTAGAAAACAATTTGGGGAGGGCCCCTTCCTGTTCCAACATGACTGCTCACCATGGCAAAAAGCAAGGTCTATAAAGACATGGATGAGCAAGTTTGGGGTGGAGGAACTTGACTGGCCTGCACAGAGTCCTGACCTCAACTCGATAGAACACCTTTGAAATTAATTAGAGCAGAGACTGCAAGCCAGGCCTTCTTGTCCATCAAAAAAAAAAAATATATATATATATATATTAAAAAAATATATATATAAAAAAAAGGGGGGGTCCCATCCGGGCCCCTGGGGACCCCCGGGCCCCTTACAGGTGTACTGCCTGTACCCCCCTGATGGCGGCCCTGGTCATAAGTCTCCATTGCTGTTATGAGGGCTGACATCTCCTGGGTGTTAAAGGTTTTTTTCCTATTCTGCCTGTGGGAACGAACGGGAGCAGCCCATCTCACAGCAAAAGTACCTTCCCTGGGGGTAATAAAATTGGATGTACTTTTGCATCGGCTGGGCGTAAGTTGGGCCGGTGTATCTCTATAAGTTGGGCCGGCATAGTTGTGAGCATGCTCAGAAGGGAGTGAACGTACTGAGCATGCTCCGTTCAACATAGGCCGGGCGTAAATCACTAGACCATTCATTTGCATAACGACACACCCCACTTCACTTGCACCGCGCTTACACCGACTAAATTAAGTTAGGCCGGTGCAAAGTCAGGCACAAGTGCTTTGTGAATACTGTACCTGCCTCTCCGAGTTACGTCGGTGTAGTGTATCTGAGATACGCTACGCCTGCCTAAAGATAGACAATTCTACGAGAATCTGGCCCAGTGGCTGCAAAACACTTATGCCGCGTACACACGGTCGTTTTTTGCGATGAAAAAAACGACGTTTTTTAAAACGTCATTTAAATTGATCGTGTTGTGGGCAAAACGTCGTTTTTTGTCTTCAAAAAAACGACCAAAAAAAATTCCAACATGCTTGAATTTTTTGTGTCGTTTTCAAAACGTCGTTTTTTGTTTCAAAAAAGTCTCCGTGTGTAGCAAAAAACGTCTTTTAAAAACGACGTTTTTCAACCCGCGCATGCCCAGAAGCTAGTTATGAAGCGAGCTTCAATGGAAAAGAGTGGTGAACGTAACCTTGCTTTTTGTGAAAAAACGATGGTGTGTATGCAAAATTGTCTTTTGAAAAGTGACGTTTCAAACGTCGTTTTTTTTTACTTCACACAAACGTCGTTTTTTTCATCGCAAAAACGACGGCGTGTGTACGCGGGCATTAGGGCCAGATTCTCATAGAATTCCGGCGGCGTAGCGTAAGCCAGTTACACTACGCCGCCGCTGCTTGCTCTGGAGCAAGTGCTTGATTCTCTATGCACTTGCTCCCGAGGTTTCGCCTTACGTCGCGTAAATCGCGCAGCGTAAACCCGCGCAATCAAATGGGGCGGCTTGTATTTAAATTAAGCGCGCCCGCGCGTCTCGAACGAACTGCGCATGCGCCGGCCGGGGGAAAAGCCCAGTGCGCATGCTCAAAGGACGTCACATTTTTCTCATGTAAACGACGTAATCGCAGCGTACGCAGCCCCATTGAGAATCGAGTACGCAAACGACGTAAACGCCGCACAACACGACGCCGGTCCCGAGGCCATACTTAACATGGCATCCGACGGGACACGACGGCATCCGACGGGACCTCGTAAGGTTACTCCACATAGAAGCTGGGGTAACCTTACGCGGACGAAAAACGACGTAGGCGACGACGGGGCGGCGCGTAAAAGCGATAGAGAATCGGCGTACTACTTCATTTGCATATGCAAATGAAAAAACAAACGTAAAGGCCACCTAGTGGCCGGAGTTGTCATTACATCTACGATCCGAAAGTGTAATTGTATTACGCTTGTCGGATGTAGAAGCGTATCTATGCAAAAGTGATGCTCAGCATCACACGCATAGATACGAGCCAAAAAAAAAGGCGATACGACGGGGTATCTGAGATACTCGTCGTAACGCCTCTGAGAATCTGGCCCTTAGGCCCCATACACACGATCGGATATATCCGATGTAAACGGTCCGCGGACCATTTCCATCGGATATGTCCGATCGGGAGTTTGATCGGATGGCGTGTACACACCATCGGATCAAATTCCCCGTCCGCCGGCGGGCGTGACGTGGCGATGACGCGACGCGGCGGTGACGTTGACGCCGCCGCCGCGTCACGTCACCGCTACGTCACCGCCACCAGGAAGTAAAACACTTCCGCGCATCGCGCGAATCCATTCGGCAGCGGCGCGGCGGCGCGTGGGAGCCGACATGTCTGCTGGTAAGTGTACTAACCAGCAGACATGTCGGGCGCGACAGATTCCCACCGGATAGATTTCAAACTTGCTTTGAAATCTGTCGGGTGGAGAAATCTGTCCGCTAGCCCATACACACGAGCGGAGATGTCTGCTGAAACGGTCCATCGGACCGTTTTCAGCGGACATATCCCCTCGTGTGTACGCGGCCTTAAAACTCAATACATAAGCTAATTTCAGACTGAGGGCCAGATTCAGATAGCCTTTACATTGGTGTATCTATAGATACGCCGCGTAAAGTCTATTCTGCGCCGGCGTATCTTTTTTTCTGTATTCAGAAAAAGATACGCTGGAATTCAGCAAGATACGAGCGGCGTAAGTCTGTTACTACCCGTTGTATCTTAGTTGCATATTTACGCTGGCCCGCTAGGTACACTTCCGTCGTCGATTTACGCGTCGAATAGTGTAAATTAGGGAGATACGTAAGCATTTGTCGGCGTAAAATTACCCCTGCTATAGTGAGACGCAGCCAATGTTAAGTATGGACGTCGGGACAGAGCGTCGAATTGTACGTCATTTACGTCGTTTGCGTAAAACGTTCGGGAATGGGGCTGGACGTAATTTACGTTCACGTCGTTTACATTGACAACTTGCAACGTGATTTCACGCATGCACACTGGGATACGTCCACAGAGGGCGCATGCGCCATTCAGAAACAAACGTAAATTACGTGGGGTCATGATTCATTTACATGAATCACGCCCCCACATTACTAATTTGAATTAGGTGCCCTTACGCCAGCCACTTTACGATACGCCACCGCAACTTATGGAGCAAGTGCTTTCTGAATAAGGCACTTGCCATAACAGTTGCGGAGGCGTAGTGTAAAGAGCATACGCTACGCCCGCAGAAATTTACGCCCACTTCTCTGAATCTGGCCCTGAGACTGCAGAGCCTGTAACATTTTATCACTTCTGTTTTCATCCCATTTTGTCATTTCTGCAGCTAATGCAAAAAGTAACACTGTTGGTCCATTTTAAAATTTGTATAGGGGGTGACGTGAATTGCATTTTTAATATATATATATTATATATACTATATTATATATATATATATATATATATATTATATATATATATATTACTGTATATTCACATACATATATTTTATTTGTATTTTGCATGTGTACCACAAAAGGTATTCTGGCATTTATTATGGAACAGATTGTGTTGGGATTTCTACAGGACTGCACTATGGCAATACAGATTAAGCAATTAACCTTGATGTCACTGTAATTATTAAGATACTTTAGCAAAATGAACTAATTTCCCCAAAGGATGTTTTTCTGAAATTAACTTCCAATATTTTTTGAATGCCAAAACAGGAAAAGTTAATAGAAAATGAGGATGTCAATTTATACATCTTTTGGATCATAAAAAACATGCAAATGCTGCAAATTTTGCACAAAATAAAAGTTATAGTGCCCCAAGATTTGAAATACCACCAAAATTTGTTCAGGTAATAAAACAGTTTTCACTCACTTTATATTGTTTAGGTTACCTAAAAATATAATCTCTAAAAAACTGTGCAAAATTAATAGTGTTCTTTTAGAACAAAAAAATAATGAAATAGAGAGAATTTAGAAAAAATATATAGTTTACGTATATTTGTCAAAAATCAAAGTATATAATAAAACTGAATTACGTAATGCACACTTATGCCGCGTACACACGGTCGTTTTTTGCGATGAAAAAAAACGTCGTTTTTTAAAAACGTCATTTAAATTGATCGTGTGTGGGCAAAACGTCGTTTTTTTGTCTTAAAAAAAAACGAGACAAAAAAAAAATTCCAACATGCTTGAATTTTTTGTGTCGTTTTTCAAAACGTTGTTTTTTGTTTCACAAAAAGTCACCGTGTGTAGCAAAAACGTCGTTCAAAACGACGTTTTTTCGCACAACACGCTTAAAGCCATGAGCCCTATGATGCTAGTTATGAAGCGAGCTTCAATGGAAAAGGTGGTGAACGTATAACCACGCTTTTTGTGAAAAAACGATGGTATCAAAGTGACGATTAATAAAAGTGACGTTTCAAACGTCGTTTTTTACTTCACAGAAAACGTCGTTTTTTTCATCGCAAAAAACGACCGTGTGTACGCGGCATAACTTTTTATATTCAAGCAGCCGTTGTTGAGTAACTTATGTTTTTTCTGATGCTTACTTGCAATTTAAATCACCAACATTTCAGCAGAACACTGTATAGACTGGACGATCATCATCTCGCTGATCATGTGACCAGTGAGGTGAAGCATATATATTCTCAATATTCATTTGGTGCGTGTACTAGCTATGACTAAGCACTGAAGCTACAGTGCGAAATGTTAGCTTTTTGTCCCAATTTTTTTGCTGTGGCTGTTTATTTTGTGATCGATTTTAATTAAAGGAACATTTTTTGGGTTGCGGCTTCCAAGCTTCTTTCCGATTTTTGCATAGGCTGGATGATGTTGACATTGATCTGTCATAAAGCGAATACAAAAAAAAATTCTGCGCTTCTCCTAAACCCCCTTAACCCAAGTTAACCCCCCTTAAATCCAAGTTAACTCTATAAATATCCGACTGAATCAATAAATATATTTATATTTTTTATATGTGTTAATGCATTGATGTATTGATGTAATGCACTTTTTTAACCACTTACCTACTGTGCACCTACACCCCCTTCCTGCCCAGACAAAATATAAGCTTCCGGCACTGCGTCGCTTTAACTGACAATTGCGCGGTCGTGCGACGTGGCTCCCAAACAAAATTGGCGTCCTTTTTTCCCACAAATAGAGCTTTCTTTGGTGGTATTTGATCACCTCTGCGGTTTTTATTTTTTGCGCTATAAACAAAATAAGCGTCAATTTTTAATGCAATATTTAATGCATATATATTTTTCCTTTTTGCTATAATATAAAATAATATATCCCAATTATTTGCTAAAATATATTCATTAAAATATATATATATTTTTCCTCAGTTAGGCATACGTTATTCTTCTACATATTTTTGGTAAAAAAAAATGCAATAAGCGTTTATCGATTGGTTTGCGCAAAATTTATAGCGTTTACAAAATAGGGGATAGTTTATGGCATTTTTTATTTTTTATTTTTTTTACTATTAATGGCGGCGATCTGCGATTTTTTTATTGTGACTGACTGCGACGTTTTGGCGGACATTTCGGACACTTTTCTGACATTTTTGGGACCATTTAACTTTATACAGTGAAAAATGTGTTATAAATATGCATTGATTACTGTATAAATGTGACTGGCAGTGAAGGGGTTAACCACTAGGGGGCGGGGAAGGGGTTAAATGTGTGTCCTATGAGTGTTCTAAATGTAGGGGAGGGGGGGGTGACTGGGGGAGGTGACCGATGTGTGTCCCTATGTACAAGGGACACAATCGATCTCCTCTCTCCCTGACAGGGACGTGCAGCTCTGTGTTTACACACAGAGCTGCACGTCCCAGCTCAGTTACTGAGCAATTGCGTGTGCCCGGCGGCGATCGTTGCCGCGGGCACTCGCACACGGGATCCCCGCAGAGCGGCGGTGCGCGCGTGCGCCGCGCGACGCTGCCGGCGCGCGCCCGCGCCGCGGGCGCTTTAAAGAGGACATCACTCGTCATATGACGTGATGTCAGAACAATGGAGTCGTCTGCCGCGCGTCATTTGACGGTGGGCAGATGACAAGTGGTTAAAGATATATTGTGTATGATATATTATATACTGTATATATATATAATATATATTATATAATATATATATATATATATATATTATAATATATATTTACTTTTGGGTAGCAGCTCAAATGATTGTTCAAAACCTCATTCTTTTTTAATCCTATGCATATGTGACAATAAATTAAAAAAGTATGGCTATAAACCACACTTATACCTAGCGAACACAGTAATTCAGAAATGCACACTTACATTAAAAAAATTAAAGTGTACTTTAAAGTGATTGGAAAAGTTGAAGGTTTTTTACCTTATTGCATTTTATGCATGAAGGTAAAAAAGCTTTAGTATGCAGCTCCCCAGTGCCTCCCCCAATACTTACCCAAATCCGATCATGATCCAGTAATGTGCACAAGAGTGGCTACTCTCCTGAGTCTATGCCTCCTCATTGGCTGAGAGACAGTAATGGGAGCAATTGGCTTTCACTGCTGTCAATCACAGCCAGTGAGGAGGGAGCGGGAGTGGGGCCGAGCACTGTTCTGTGTGTCTTATGAACACAAAGAGTGGGGCTCGGGAGTGAGCATGCATACATGCTCCCATAGCAAGTGTCTTGCTATGGAGGCACCCTGCAGGGGGGAGGAGCCCATAGCTCCAACAGGGAGAACCAAGAAGAGGTGGATCAGGGCTGTTCTGTGCAAAACCATTTCACAGAGCAGTTAAGTATAACATGTTTGTTATTTTGAAGGTATTTTTAACCTTTAGTAACCCTTTAATCCCCTATATGACCCCTAAGGACTTTTTCAAAAGCGCTTCCATGGGATGATAAAACAAGCAGTTGAGTCATGGTTTTCCCATCCTGACCTCACTTGTAAAGAACATGCACATGCACATGCAGCCACTCAGGGATGTATATACGCTGAGGCTATAATGCCTTGTTACATGGCCACAGCAAAAACAAAACTCAGCTGCATTTGGCAGGCAGTACAGATGCCATACACATACCATTTAAATGGATGGGGCCTTCGACAAACTACCATCCAAATGTGTGCAATGTATGGACTTGTAGCATAGTGGTTTGGACTTTTCAGAGTTAAAACAGCCTGTGAGAAGACAACATATCACCCTCCCAGATGCCTGTCAACCACCGCCTAAAAAATTATCCACCATGGAATGCTTTTCAGAGGGGAAGGGAGGGCTGAAACCCAATTGAATGAGGCATAGCTTATTAATAATGTTCAGATAAAGGAACACCTGGGTAGCAGTGATCATACCATGATTTGTCCAGTAAACGACGGCGGCGTAGTGTATTTCTCCCGTCGCAATCCATCTGCGCGAGTAGGGGGCGTGAAGCATTTAAAATAGGCGCATTCCCGCGCCGATCGAACTGCGCATGCTCCGTTCGCAAATTTCCCGCCGTGCATTGTGCGAAATCACGTCGTTACGTCGTAGTAGCGTCGTTTACGTACATTCCTATTCCCGAACGAGTTACGTTAAAAAAAAAATAATAATTTCAATTCGACACCGCGGGAACGACGGCCATACTTTTACATGGGTTACGCACTGTTAGACCAGCAAAAAGCTGCTCTAACATTACGTAGCCAAAAAATTATGTAGGCGATTGCGAGGGACACTCGTAGCTTCGTGGATCGCCGTAAAAACTAATTTGCATACCCCGACGGTGAAAACGACGCGGACTCCACCCAGCGGCTGCAAAAATATCGCAACGTAGATCCGAAGGCTTACGAGGACGTAAGCCTCTCGGATCAAAGCCCGAAGAAGCCGCCGTATCATGGTTTGAGGATTCAAACTAGTGATACGGCGCGCAAAATTTGAAATTACTCCTGTCTAACACCAGTTAGACAGGCGTAATCGCTCTATGAATCTGGGCCAAAGTCTTTACCAAGTAACTATAGACCTGTTAGTTTAACTCCTATAGTTAGAAAGATGCTGGAGAGATTAATAAAAGACCACATAGACAAGTCCTTGCTGGAAAAAAAAAAAATATTTAAGCAACAGACAGCATGGATTCATGAAAGACAGAAGTTGTCAGACAAACCTGATTTCTTTTTATGAAGAGGTAAGTAAAACCTTGGACAGAGGGGTGGTGGTTGGACTTGGATTTTGCAAAAGCGTTCGATACAGTTCCCCACACATGGCTCATGTGTAAGGTAAGGTCTACAGGATTGGAAATATCAATTTGTAAATGGATATAAAACTGGCTAAAAGACAGAATTCAGAGAGTCGTGGTTAATGATTCTTACTCTGCATGGTCTAAAGTTATCAGTGGTGTACCCCAAGGTTCAGTGTTGGGACCCTTACTTTTTAACATCTTTATAAATGATATTGTGTCTGGAATCAAAAGTAACATTTCTGTCTTTGCAGATGACATCAAGCTATGCAGTGGAATGACGTCTTTACAGGATGTTGCCAATTTACAAGCTGACCTCATTGCTCTGTCTAATCGGGGCAACTTTGTGGCAGATGAGGTTTAATGTTGATAAATTAAAAGTTATGCACTTGGGGGCTAAGAATATGCATGCATCATACATACTAGGGGGAGTACAACTGGGGGAATACGTAGTGGAGAAGGATCTTGGGTTTTGGTAGATCATAAGATCCATAATGGCATGCAATGCCAAGCTGTGCTTTCCAAAGTGAGCAAAGTCCTTTCTTGTATTAAGAGATGTATGGACTCCAGAGACAGATATCATTTTGCCCCTGTACAAATCATTAGTAAGACCTCATCTGTAATATGCAGTTCAGTTTTGGGCACTAGTCTCAAAAAGACATCGAGGAACTGGAGAAAGTGCAGAGAAGGGCAACAAACTGATAAGAGGTATGGAGGAGCTCAGCTTTGAGGAAAGATTAGAGGAACTAAATGTATTTACTCTTGAGAAGAGGCGAATAAGGGGGGATATGATCAACATGTACAAATATATAAGGGGTCCATATAGTGAACTTGGTGTTGGGTTATTCACTTCACGGTAAACACAGAGGACACGACTAGAGGAAAAGTGATTTCATTTCCAAATACAGAAAGGTTTCTTCACAGTAAGAGCTGTGAAATTGTGGAATTGACTCCCTCCAAAAGTTGTTCTGGCCAGCTCAGTAGATTGCGTTAAGAAAGGTCTGGATTTATTCCTAAATGTACATAATATAAACTGGGTGCTAACATTTATAGGTAAAGTTGATCCAGGAAAAATCCAATTGCCTCTTGTTGTAGCAAATTGGAGCATGCTCTGCTTGTTTTTTTTGCCTTCCTCTGGATCAACTGTGAGTATAAAATTGGTGATATGGGATTGTACGATATTTTTATTTTATTTTATGGTTGAACTAGATGGACTTGTGTCTTTTTTCAACCTGTCTAACTGTGTAACTATAGCTTATCAGACTGCTGCAAAATGCACTTATGCATGCTAAAACAGGCTCTCAGTATGCATTATTATATGCCATTTTAGCATGTCCTAAGTGATGTTTAGCACACTCTGCATGCACTTGCAACTGGATAAATTAGAGCCAATAAGAATGATAATTTACACAAACTAAAATAATTATTTTAGTAATTTAATAATATAGTAGTTTATTTTTAATTTATGAATATATTATAATTGGATATACATTATTATCATGATCAGTTTGATTTATAGCATTCTGTGTTTAAAAAGTTATATATTAGAGCATATAAAATAGTTTATAAAAAATGTCTTATTATATTAAGAGGTAGCATCTGTTTTTACCTGTGTATTTGAGATAAATACAATACATATGTGTATCTGGGATACATTATTTTCCCATATACAGAATCATTGCAGATCCCTGCATCAACTGTAGTAGGAACAGAATGATGGTAATGACATAAACACTACCTAGGAAATGCTAATTTTGTCCTCCTGTTTGACTGATTGGACAATTTCAGCAAAAATTGATTGTTCTGTCACCTCTTTGAGTCGACTAATGACATGTTGTTCTTCCAAAGAGACTCAGCCCTACTTGATAGACTTGGCCTCAGGTATTTCACTCAACTCTCAAAAGGAAGCAAGCAATAAGTAAGGTAATAAAAAAGGCCAAAACCTATTGAACTGAAATTAATTAAATGACCAACAGACCTTTAAGCAGCTAATTATCATAAGTGTTTGTGGAATTCTCATACAAAAAAAAAAGAAAAAGAAACTAGGTTTGAAAGAAATAAAAAAAATTACACATGCAGGACATGTACTGTATGTGCTTGTGTGGGGGGAATTAACGTGAAGCCTTTACATATTTTTTTAATATTCATGCTTAAAAACATAACCCTGATTTACTTAAAAACTATAACAGCCATAGGCATGCAGTGATCTATGGTACAGTGGTGTAAATATTCCTCAAAATATAAGTAAATTCAGTTCACATTAAACAGATTTTTTTTAAATAACTGCAACTTATGAATGCAATGATCTATAACTTAAGTATATATTTGAAACTACACTTTAATGAAATATTATGCTTTTGTCCATACCCTGCAGCCTATTATGGGTTACCTTACTGAGAAATAATTCTGTTTCTAGTAAATGCTTTCTTAAACAAACTGTTCCTGGATACCACTAGAGGGTGAAAGACTTTTAGCTGAATGAGCTCTAAGAAGCATTTTTTTGCACAGCAGGATGCACTTATAGCCGGGAGGGCCGCAGGCAAAATTTGATACAACTAGGAAATTATCATCAGTAAGGGTAACTCATGTTATTGGAATTTTTTCATAGACTGAGGGGGCGAATACATACATAATATATTTAGCGCTCCTATTTTTAATGAATGATTATAGGAAAAATAACATTGAAATATTGAGTGTCACTATCTTGTCAATCCCTTCTAATCGTAAGACTCACTTTTAGACCACCATACTGTTTGACCTGGCAGAACCAACCATTGGCTATATAGGGGTTATATTAACACTTAACCTTTAACATTGAATAAAATAATAAGAAATGCTATGTGTAGGGCACTGTATAGCCTGGTAGCATGCTTTATAGAATATGTAAGTTTTCTAATACAATGGATTGTTTGTACATAATATCCAACTAAAAACACATCTGTGTGTGTGCAAATGCTTAATGTCAATGACTGCAACACAAAAAATGTATAACTTTAGCAGCATCTAGAATTAGGATGCTGGTAGCAGCAGTTCAGCTAATGACAGGCTGGAGATCACTTCAACAGCAAATGGGATGACAACAAGCTCTTATTAAAGGAAACAACAATTTTATTCTAAAGATTGCAAAAAAATGCGTACACGGGCAAATAGGAGCATTGTACTTTACCGCTTACAAGCAAATAGTCTCACACCCCTAGTTTGGGCAACTAAATGCCTCTAAAAATACTTCATGCTTGTAGTTAGTGAGAGTGACAATCCTGAAAAGAAAAAAAAACTAAGAATAGCAACTAAGAATAGATTGGCTAAATCTGATTTTTGCTACACAGGCAGATTTGGCTCAGAGTATATGTGATTAGGTGTGATCTCAGAATGCTCAGCTGTAACAACAGTAAACATTATTGCAATATGTGTCCTGCAATGTCTCAGAGATGGTAATGATGGCTATACCTAACAATCAGAACTCCACAGGGCTTAGCAATTTCTTTACCACATGAGTGGATCAACTTACATACCAGAGCTGCCAGAGATTCTACCCAGTCCAATGCTAAAGAAACAAAGAACACTAATGACAGAATGAAAATAACTTACAAGATTTAAAGTAAAAATCAGCACACATAACTTATAAATATTAACTAATAGTATAAAGTATTAAAAATAATATTATCTTAAAACAACCAAGTTCATTGTAGCTTTTAAGAGTATTTAGACAAAAGCCT
This sequence comes from Rana kukunoris, assembly GCA_029574335.1. Taxonomy (NCBI): domain Eukaryota; kingdom Metazoa; phylum Chordata; class Amphibia; order Anura; family Ranidae; genus Rana; species Rana kukunoris. The sequence goes on along the minus strand of CM056051.1, from coordinate 163,559,316 downwards.
ATGAAAATAAAACATAAATAACACAGACAAATGCAAATAACAAAAGTCTATAGATTATGACACAAGATCAACACAAAAATAAATAAAATGAAACAGGTCAAAGAATACATGGAATCATGCATGTACTAATATATAATATATGCATGAACTTTTCCACATTTAGTACACCAATTTACTTTGTTAAATCGTAAAGGATGTGGTAGCTTTTTAGATCCCTAAAGATATATTTTGCTGGCTTCCTATATAATAAAAAGAATAAATGTAGTTAAAATAATGCAGTAGGAAATTGACAGTATTGTTTTTTCAAGAATCTCAACACGTGGCTGTTAAAACATTGGGTTTGGGTGTTGGTGGTGCCTTCACAATATAACCCTACTCTTGATGAAAGCACAAATTGTCCTTGTGGTAAAATAATTAAAATGTTATGCCTCTGTCAAACAGTTGCGAATGAATGATGAAAGTAAGAATTGGCTTTACTGTCAAAAATTGCAATGATATACGCCTGTCTAACTGGTGCGGAAAAATTGGTCTCTGGGTGTTGATGGAGCCCTTACCCCGTAACCTACAGGTACTCTTGATAAAAGCAATGATTGGCCTTATCATCACTTTGACCAGTCAGGGCTCTGACAGTGCTCTGGTGTCCTAATTGACGAAGCCTTGCACCAGTGGTCAGGTGTAAGTCTTCATCCAGTAAGGCCCCTAGAATGCACTGTGAAGCATGCAGTGCATTGTGGGGTGCATTGTGGGGCGCTCAGTGGGCGAACATCCCTAACGGACAAACAGGTAATGTTGTCTGGAGTTTGGCTTCAATTTGTCAATGTATTTAAATCTGCTAGTACATCTGACACTCCCTTGCCGAGACTGACAATTCTGCTGTCTGCTGTGCCCCTGTACTCCTTTATCCAGAGTGGGGGCATAATAACACATAATAATAAAACAGGAGGTTAGTTACTGGCCAGATCACCAGGCGAAAATGGAAGGAAAAAGAGGTGATTTATTTCAGGGCAAAAATTAAGGGTCCAGAAGTATATCTCAAAAAAACCTACTCAAAGGGCACGACTATGTTCTTTAAAACCTAGATTACAAATAAGAGATGTCCAGACTAATATTTCAGAGTAGTCTAAGCTTATAGATCTCCCTCTGTAAATGGAAAAAAATTAAGGGGCTAATAGCATGATGTACATGGACTCAATGGTAGTATGCCATCGGCCAACCACAGGAGTCACATGCATTCTCAAAGAACTGATAATATGGCTGACTGTACAATACTAAAGAGATAGTTTAATTACATGATATATGATAACTCAAGCAATCTTGTGAGCAGTGCATAACCAGTCTGTTATCTGCTAAAAGACAGATCTCTCATGGGTTTAGGAGGGTCCCTGTTCACAGAGCTTGTGCTTTTCCTCCATGAGAGAAGTCTGTTGATTTTGTATGTTTGTTAGTGAGAATGTAGGGAAAAAAGTCACCGTCATGCTTTCAAATTTAATGATACCCTTTTGCCTGGCCCGATGTAAAATCTAGGTCCCTGTCTTTGAAACTAGAAGTTAGTCAGCAGTGGCCTCGGTTGTGCACCCTGATAGATATCAGGTTACATAAATGATGATTTACTACTTCAGCTTCCAGTGGCAACAGCCTTGGACTTTGAGGACTTGGACACTGTTGAGATCCTACGTGTGCTCTCTTACTCCTGTAAGCCGTCTAAAGCTAGCAATACATAGATACAAATTTGACCTGTTCAGCAGGGACCGATCTGTTTATGGGCTAACTTGTTGTACACAAGTCGAATTTGCTTTTGTACAACCAGGCTGTAGGATTTTTCCTGAATGATCAGTGCTGACAGCTATAGCTGGCAACACTGATCATTGTATTCTGCTGGCGGGGAAGGCTCCCCAATGACAAAATATAATATCTCAGTGGGTGTGATCTCCCCCATCCACATTGAGTGTGTAGGTAGGGGAATTTGTTCACTTTTTTTATTTAACCTGTTGGTTGACAAAAAAAGAAAAAAGAATCATGTATGGTCTGCCTAAGTAAAGTAAGTTTGTTGATTACCTCCCACTCTTAGAACTCAACTTAAAGAAGTTTTATATACAAAATTGAAAAATCAATACAGTACCATCACCAGTGAAAGGAGGAGGGTGTATGTGTTCCTCCTCTGAGTCATTCAGCTGGATCATTTAGCTGTGTCTTTGTAATCTGAGATCCTAATTGCAATATTAATAACTGAGCAGTAATCCAAGTATCTGAAATTATGGGTTATCAAGGTAGCACTCTTTGTAAAACAAGTAATATGAAGAGTAGATAGATAGATAAATAGATAGATAGATAGATAGATAGATAGATAGATAGATAGATAGATAGATAGATAGATAGATAGATAGATAGATAGATAGATAGATAGATATTGTATAAAACACTAAAGTTAAAACTTCAGTAATACATACATTTCCTGTTTGCAGTTCTCCCTATTAAAAATATTGAATAAAAGCATTTTTCAAATTTAAACATATTTCAGACATTATTTCATATTTCATTAAAAGATAATAGTGTAAGAGATGTGTTCTTAATATTTAATTCAATCTATTTCAACATAATTCAGTTGGAACAAATTACAACCCCTGATTTAGCATCAATAATAAAAAAGACATATTCATTATATTTCAAAAATTTTACATCAAATATTAAATTTCATTATAGAACTCAACAGATTAAAGTATCTTTTATGACAGACAACATACTGTCTTTATTTCTTTGGTAACTCGTGATTTTCCTAATCAGCAGACATAACTAAATTAAGATTACTTGTGTAATGTATGGTGGGTACAGACATTGGATGTTATATAACATCTTGAAGTACATATTCAAAGCTTTTTCTACTATATTATGCAAGACATTGTGCATATGCATATCTATTTGCTTTTATCTCTGTAATACCGCATGACAGCATTAGCTGCTCTAGTGTAATGAAAGTATGATTTAAAACAAGCAGTATTACATTTTAGCCTATAGTACATGTGCTGTAGACTCAGTTAACCATGGTTGCCTTTAATGCATTCAACAGTGGTTAATCATCTTTTTTATAGAGAATGTGGAATTATGCTAATCTTTGAATATGATAGATTAACCACTTAATGACCATGCCTCTTTCTGAAAAGTTAAAAACATTTTTTTTTGCTAGAAAATTACTTAGAACCCCCAAACATAAAAAAAAAAATTCTAACAGAAAATGGCGGCCGTTGCAATACTTTGTCACACCGTATTTGCCCAACGGTCTTACAAGCACACTTTTTTTTTGGAAAAAAATACACTTTTTTTAATTAAAAAATAAGACAACAGTAAAGTTAGCCCATCTTTTTTATATTGTGAAAAATAATGTTACGCCAGGTAAATTGATACCCAACATGTCACACTTTAAAATTGTGCCCACTCGTGGAATGGCGACAAACTTTTACCCTTAAAAATCTCCATAGGTGTCGTTTAAAAATGTCTACGGGTTGCATGATTTGAGTTACAGAGGATGTCTAGGGCTAGAATTATTGTTGTCGCTCTACCGATCGTGGCAATACCTCACATGTGTGGTGCTCACATGTGCATTTGCTTCTACACGCAAGCTCGGCACGACAGGGCATGTTTAAAATGTATATTTTTATTTTATTATTTAATTTACATTTTATTTCTTATTTTTTACACTATTCTTTAAAAAAAAAAAAACTTTTATTCCTATTAAAAGGAATGTAAACATCCCTTGTAATATAAAACAGCATGACAGGTCCTTCTAAATATGAGATCTGGGGTCAAAAAGACCTCAGATCTCATATTTAGACTTAAATGCAATAAAAAAATGGCTCTTTAAGAGCAATCTGCGGAATTGACGTTTTGACGTTGCTTCCACCCTGCTATGGTATGGTGATGGTGAGGCCACCTTCCCTTTACTCATCTCCATACCCAGCAACAGAGAGAATCTGATCGCCGCTGGTAAGCGGCAGAGGGCATGGGAGAGCGGTGGGAGGGGGGCCCTCTTTTGCTGCCGATAATTGTGATCTTGCTTGCGAATCCACCACAGAGACCGCTATTATAGTTAACTGGACCGCTGCCTGAAGACGAAGATAGCTGCTGCCATAACAGAGATATCTCTCTTCAAAGTGCCAATGTATATAGACATGCGGCGGTCCTGAAGTGGTTAATCTCCAGCCCCCCAAATAGAATGAAAGTGGGGACGATTTACTAAAGTGATTGGCTATAGCTAATAACATGGTACAGGGTGCTATGATAGTAAGCAAAACAGTCATGAATGTAAGCCATTAGTGACTATTTTGTTTACATTGTAATCATGTGATTGCTATGACCAATCACATTGATCACATGATACTACAGCAACTCAAAGAGGCCAGGTACCAATCACCATAATCTGCTGTGTCCACCAGACACAAAATTCACACTATTACGTTGCTGCTCACCCCAGGGGGTGCTCCAGTGTGCATGTGCACTGTTATGTACCAGTACATTGTGATGCATGCAGCTGTCACCCTCTCCCAGTATAAGTACTGTGGGTGGGTGGCAAGTGGTTAAGATGGACATTGGAGTTTTAGAAAGCACTATAATGACTTTGCTGCAGGGCTCTGTCATTTATAATTATGTCCCCATTCAGTACCCTGTATTGACTCTTCTGGCTTTTACATATGATAGAAGAAAATTCTACATATTTATGTGCAAGAACTATAAAGTCACTCGTGAGAAACATCACAATCTTCTTCACCCTATCCTTACCATACAGTCCACATGATTCTTTTTAGTTACTCTGGTTATATTGTTTCTGAAGTAGTTACTGAAAAAGGTAAAGTACAGAATTTTTTTTGATGCTTTGATTAGTTAAATAACCTATGCACATGTCAATGCAAACCTTTAAAATGGTTGTAATCCTTTACAAATATACACCATTCATTATAAAACAATGAACATGCTTTTTTTCCCCCTAAAATATTCTGTTTAAATTTTAAAGATGCCTAATCCACTGAAAGAAATATATTCATACGGGAAGATGTTAATTTGTTAACATGCTGGTAAAATGCATTAACAGGATGCATAAACCTTTGTAGATTGCTTGCTCATATGAGCAAAACATAACCTATCCTTTCAAACATTTCTGTTTTAGCTAATGTAGGCATAAAGAATGTACTAATATTTAATGATGGGTTCTTAAGTACTTATTGTTGAAATGGTTCTAAAGGAAAAATAAAAAAAATCACATACAGTATGTGATGCAGTCTGTCACTAGCATTAACACAGAAGTCTTTGCTTGAGTCCCTTCTTTAACTTGTTTATTTTTTTTATATAGTGATCTTACCAGTATGTTTGTTACCCAGATATCAAGGATAACTAGTCACAAATTTGTGGCAGTGTTGAAGTGCAATGCTGGCCATACATTATACGAAAAATTGGCCGAAATTCAGTCGTTCAGACAGTTTGTTCGTTTTTCAAGCAGTTATTGGGCACAAAATCGATAATTGTTGGGATGTTTTTGAGCCGAAAAAACGAAGGACAAGTTTGTAAATTTTCTGCCAAACGAACGATAAATTAAAAAGGTTAATGTGTTTCCCGTCCGAACTTTCTGCACTAGGTATACTGTATGTAAAAAAAATAAAAAATGTTTTTTTATTTATGTCCACTGAATGATTTATCGGTCATTACATGATGGCACTGTAGTTTGCGCCAAACGTTGTTTTTTTTTTATAGTTTGTTCAGACAATTTTTCATATAGTGTATGGCCAGCATTAGCCTGTTAACTTGCTGCACATTTTTACTGGCAAGTTGAACACTTGCAGAGCACTTGAATTACAAGTTCTAGTTGACACTTTTCCAATTTGTAGTAATTTTGGCATGGAAAGTCTCTAGCAAGAGCAAAGTTGGTGAGTCTACAGCAAGAGCTGTGCAAGTCTACGGCATGAAAATTCAGCCACAGTGACCCCTGTGGCAGGATGACTATTTCACAACATAACTGAACTAGAACTTGCAGCAAAATTTGCAGAATGTTTGCAAAGAAAGTTAATCTGGAGTCATGCAATGAATAAAAAAAAACAGAGAAAAAGAATTGAGACTTAAAAGGTGTTGAAACCTCCTCTCAGAGTAGATACACGTGCAGGAACATATGTTAATAATGATTTTTTATTAGAAAATGTATAAAAAAGTGTAATGTTAGGAATAGACATGCCTTTAAAAAAATAGGAATCTATAAATATTCATTATTCTGATCATATGCACCCCAGAAGATCAAGGTATCTCCCTATGTATTTACACAATGGGGGTTATTTACTAAAGGCAAATCCACTTTGCACTACAAGTCCAAACTACAAGTACAAAGTGCACTTTAAATTGCACTGAAATTGCACTTGGAAGTGCAGTTGCTGTAGATCCGAGGGGGACATGCAAGGAAAGTAAAAAACAGCATTTTAGCTTGCACATGATTGGATGATAAAATCAGCAGAGCCTCCCCTCATTTCAGATCTACCCCTCAGATCTACAGCAACTGCACTTCCAAGTGCACTTTCAGTGCAATTTCAAGTGCACTTGTAGTGCAAAGTGGATTTGCCTTTCGTAAATAACCCCCATAATATTATAGTTATAATGCCACAATTTTAAAGGAGACAATGTCATATCATTTGGGCAAGGTTCATCGCTCACCACATTGCCTTTTATTCGTGATCACTTTTATTCATGTATGTTGGTTTTTTGTAATAAGGCTCTTCTTTTTTGGTCTGCAATTTGTTTGCTGCATTCCCCCCTGCGGAAAGTACCCCTCCATGTTCAGCCTCTAATGGAGTTGGAAGACCCTGAATGCTGAAGGAACATAACACGCTGATCAAGCTGCAGTTCCCTGGAGTTGGATAATCGGATGGAGTTGATGTTCAAAGCCTGATAATCTCGACTGTCTGGTGAGTAGATCCCCTTGAGGGGAGATTGGCACGGGAGACGTTTGAAGGGTGTTTTGTGCATGTGTGAAGTCACCAGCTGCGGACAGCTCACTATTCTTTTAAGAACACCTCTCTCACTGGACTTTGGCTGACACTCTGACTTCAGGAGAACTTTCCTTCTTTTATGGTTACACATGGAATAGAGTGGTCACATTCAGATCCTAGTGACAAATAGCTCTGCTGTAACTTTTGATAAAGACTTTCCTTTTTCTTATCAACTTTTACTATATTTATTGTTTGTTTATTTTAAGCGGCTGCTTAATCAATGTTTAATGATTAATAATATTGATTTATTTCTGCAGTGCTATCAATATCTGTAGCTCCATAGCGCCGAGAAATTAGGCCTTATCTTTCACCATTTGAGTTCAAATCATGGGAAGTATTCCCTGAAATACAAAGCTTCCTGTGAAAGGCTGAGCAGCATTCAGCCTGACTGGATTTTGTTCCAGGAAGTGGTACAGGAGGTCCCCGTACCACTGCCGAAACACTGTATGCTGTATGTGACTAATGCTGCACACAGTTTAATCAGTTAAGGACCGCCGCATGTACATTTACGTCGGCACAATGGCACCGACAGGCACATCAACGTATATATACATTGGTGCCTTGAGGGGGTTCGGGGGCTATTCGGACCCCCCCCCCATACATACGGCGGTCCGTTTTGCTGGCCGAGCTATCCGGGATGAGGGGGCGGCTATTCGTTTTTGTCCACCCCCTCCGGATCGCTCTCAGCCAATCCGCGCGCCCCCCCCCGCCCTGTCACTTCCTCCTCCTATGTAAACACAGGAAGGAGGATGCGATGTGATCTCTCCTTCAGCGTTTTTTTCAACCACCGCTGAGGAGAGATCACATCGCACAGTAAGTCTGCACTAACACTACACTGACACACACTACACATAGTCACATTAACCCCCCGATCGCCCCCCCCGTCACAGTGTCACTGAATGCAGTAATCATACATGTATGACTACTGTATTTAGTGTCAGTGTGAGAGGCAGTGTGACAGTCAGTTAGTGTTAGGTTCAGGGTAGCCCCCGTACCCCCCCAATAAAGTTTTAACCCCCTGATCACCACCCTAGTTAACCCTTTCACTCCCTATTGCCAGTGTCACTAAGCGATCATTTTTCTGATCGCTGTGTTAGTGTCGCTGTTCCTAACTTTTTTTTATTGCAATTTTTTTTACTAAAGACATGTGTCTAAATAAATGTTGGCCTAAATGATTGACTAAAATTTAGTTTATTTGATTTTTCTTATAACAAAAAGTAAAAAATATTGTTTTTTTTTCAAAATTGTCGCTCTATTTTTGTATATAGCGCAAAAAATAAAAATCGCAGAGGCGATCAAATACCACCAAAAGAAAGCTCTATTTGTGGGAAGAAAAGGACGCAAATTGTGTTTAGGAGCCACGTCGCACGACCGCGCAATTGTCAGTTAAAGCGACGCAGTGCCGAATCGCAAAAAGGGGCAAGGTCATTTAGCAGCATTTTGGTCCGGGTCTTAAGTGGTTAAACAATTCTCCCAGGGGCTGCATCTGTTAATGAAGGTGATTGTTCTCATATAAACTATTTTAAAGTTACAGAAAGCTGGAGTTGGACTTTAACCACTTGCCAACTGCTGCTCGTCATATGACGTCATTGGCTTTGTTGTGATATATCTGAATGATGCCTGCAGCTACAGGCACCATTCAGATATCGGCATTTTCAGCCGGCATTTCCCTACACCATAAGAATGATCATAGCAGCTGTTCACCGCTTTATCGTTCTTACGGGTGACGAGAGTGGACGTCCTCCCTCCCGCTGCCCTCCAGTGCTTCTACCAACTCACCTGTGCGATTGGTGAGTCGGTGACAGAATCCGCTGGCCCCGGATGTTGATCATAGAGATTACCGGCAGACCAGATGGTCGCTGGAGTCTCTATGATCATCGGTGGCCGGGCGCAATGTTATGATGTCACGCCCGGCCTCTGCATTAAAAAAAATGGCGCCACTTCGGCTGTGAAGCAGTGATCTTTTTTTTTTTTTTTAGGCTTCCCAGCCTAGTGGTGAGATGTGAGGCTCATATTGACACCATATCTCACTGTAAAGAGGTTCTGTCATGCCATATTCCTATTACAAGGGATGTTTACATTCCTTGTAATAAGAATAAAAGTGATATTTTTTTTTTTAAAGCGTGAACATACATTTTTTAAAGTAAAATTAAGAATACATTTTTTTAAAGTGCCACTGTACCAGTGTGCTAGCACAGAGAAGCAAACGCATACGTAAGTCCACCACATATGAAAGCGGTGTTCAAACGACACATGTGAGGTATTGCCGCGAACGTTAGAAAGAGCAATAATTCTAGCCCTATACCTCCTCTGTAACTTAAAACTTAAGGACCGCCGCATGACTATATACGTCGACAGGATGGCACGGCTGGGCACATGGATGTATATATACGTCCTCTTTAAGAGCCCAGCCGTGGGTCAAGAGCGCTCCGCCAGCTGCACGCTCGTGACCCGGTTCGAAGCTCCGTGACCGAGGCCGCAAAACCCGTGGACCCGATTGCCGCGGGTGTCCCGCGATCGGGTCACAGGAGCTGAAAAAGGGTGAGAGGTGAGTGTAAACAAACCTTCCCCGTTCTTCTCTGTGGCAGTGTCAGTGATCGTCTGTCCCCTGATATAGGGAACAAAGATCATTGACGTCACGCGTCCAGCCCCGCCCCCCTACAGTAAAAAACACACATTAGGTCATACTTAACCCCTACAGCGCCCCCTAGTTTTTAACCCCTTCACTGCCAGTGTCATTTTCACAGTAATCAGTGCATTTTTATAGCACTTTTCGCTGTGAAAATGACAATGGTCCCAAAAATGTGTCAAAAGTGTCCGATGTGTCCGCCATAATGTTGCAATCATGAAAAAAATCGCTTATCACCGCCATGAGTAGTTAAAAAAATATTAATAAAAATGCCATAAAACTATCCCCTATTTTGTAAACACTTTAAATTTTGTGCAAACCAATCGATAAACGCTTATTGCGTTTTTTTTACCAAAAATATGTAGAAGAATACGTATTGGCCTAAACTGAGGAAAAACATTTTAAAGATCATTTTTGGGGATATTTATCATAGCAAAATATAAAAAATATAGATTTTTTTTTCAAAATAGTCGCTCTATTTTTGTTTATAGCGCAAAAAATAAAAACCGCAGAGGTGATCAAATACAACCAAAAGAAAGCTCTATTTGTGGAAAAAAAAGACGCCAATTTTGTTTGGGAGCCACGTCGCATGACCGCAAAATTGTCTGTTAAAGCGACGCAGTGCCGAATCGCAAGAAGGGTCCTTAACCTGCATAATGGTCCGGGTCTTAACCGGTTAAACACTATCATATTATTTCCTAAACTTTTACTACATTAAAATACAATAAAACATTTATGTTTGTTAGTTTTGTTGTATCTCATTATTACATTTTTTTTTATAGTAGTAGATAAGTGTAAAAAATTCATTTTCTTAGTTTGTACTAAGACACAACACCTGCATTTACCTTTTTATTCAATCTGCCAACTTTTTCAAGCTTATTTAGGAAAGTATTCACACTAATGTGACTACATATAGACAAGTGTACTGTAGGTATTTATAGCATGTGAAGCCTTCATGGGAACCACCAGAGAGCACTGTTGCTTTGTCAGAATGTTGATAGTTAATCCAACCTTTTGCTGAAATAATAAAAAAGACAAATACTGCTCTGCTAAATATTTCTTCTCACTTTCCACATGGCAAATGTCACCAATGCAGATGGCATAATAATTTGGTTAGACTTGCAAGGCTTATTGGCCAAATTGTGCTAGCAAAGGAGAGGCACCTGGTCCTTTTTAGTGTTAAACATGTATGTAATTTTAACTTAAACAGAAATGTTCTATTAAACCATGTGCACATTATGAAGCGTGTATGCGCGATTTCAAATAATTCATGGCGACTTACAAACTATTCAATTATCTGTGCAACGCTTGTTTTTCTATAGCATTCGCTACTTTCTAAATTTTAAAACATAATCACTGTAACACAATAAAGTGTAAAGTGGCATTGTCACAAAAACCATATGGTGTTATGATTCCATGAGATTTAACGAGTGCTAATGAGTCTTTATAATGTGGTAATATGTCTGACTATGCTATACCTGCAGAGTTAGATGCCCATTTAAAGGCTCCATGCACACTGAAGCTGATAAACTGCAGTTTATTGGCGTTTTGGCTTTTTTTTTTTTAAGCCCATAAACTGAACCCTATGTTAGCCTATGTGCCCATGTACACCTGGGCGTTTTTCAGTGTTAATGAGCTTTGGAGTTTATTGGCTTTTTTCTGAACTCCCAAAATTTGCGTTCAAAGTGCCGTTTTTCGGCGGGAAAAAACGCTAAAAACTGCAAAACACCGAAAAACACTAAAAAACACCAAAAAAACGCTGAAAAATGCCGGCACCAGCGTTTTTTATCGATTGAAAAAAAAAAAAAAAGCTGATAAAAGCTACACTGAAAAATGCTGATTAAAGCTATTGCAAAAATGCTAAACACGTTGAAAGGCTCCTTGCAAACCTACTGGCATGTTTTTATAGCTTTTATCAGCTTCAGTTTGCATGGAGCCAAAGAGGCAGTACAGTTTCCTTTTTTAGCTTTCACAAGGGTTCATTTATACAGGAGGTAAATAATAAGGTTGAATGGATATGGATGCACACAATGTTTCATTTTTTTTTGCACCTGAATGCAGCAGTATATAAGTATATGGGCCCATACATGTAGCTGTGTCCAGGGCCATAATGTTGCTCTGTGTTCAGTAGCATAAAAAATCGGGGTCGTATCCATAAATGTAATCATCATTTATACTGTACTTATCATTTATACTGTACTAATGTAAACATTTGTGTCGTGTTTACATGTGCACAAGCATGCAGCATTAATGAAGCCTATTGGCCATCTCTAGCAACTAAGGATAATGTTACATTAAGTAAAGCTACGTTTTTCAAGCTAATGATGCTTTAGCTAAAGCAACAGTCATAGCTTTCAGTTCATACCCAGCTCCATGATCTTCTCGAACAATCTGACAATACTTCCAGGTTTAGCCCTGATGACTACCCCTGTATGGCCTATTGGCAGGCCATTGTATGCATGCCCAGATTCCAGTGAAGGGAAGACCCTGGCATGACTTCACTAACTTCTCTCCTGCACCAATGTTCAGTACAGACTACAGAGGGGCCTGATTTCCCTGCTGACTTAATGGGGCCCAGGCTCAGTATGGAAGTACTGCCTATACCCTCACATCAGAGGTCCTGATCATACCCAAAGTATAAATACAAACATAAGGAGGCATAAAAGTAAGGAGACAACCTGTTTCACAATAAAAAATCCATGAGAAAGTCTTAGGCCGCGTACACACGGTGGGACATGTCCGACAGATCGTTTCCAGCGGACATGTCTCCTCCAGATTTTTAACCGATGGTGTGTACACACCATCGGATAAAAATCCCCTCAGACAGGGAACGCCATGACGTGGCAGTGACGTTGATGCCGCCACATCACCAAACCCGGAAACAAAATGCTTCCGCACATGCGTCAAATCCATTCGACGCATGCGCGGACAATTCTGTCCGCTGGTTAGTGTACTAACCAGCAGACAGATCCGACGGACAGGTTTGTAGTGGACAAATTTCAAAGCATGCTGTGAAATTTGTCCGATGTACAAACCTGTCTGCTCGCCCGTACACACGATCGGATAAATTTGATCGTGTGTACGCGGCCTTATGCCGCGTATACACGATCATTTTTCAGCATGGAAAAAAACTTTGTTTTTCAGCATGTCCAAAAAACAAAGTTTTCCCAACTTAATCATTAAAAAACGATGTTGCACACACACCATCATTTAAAAAAAATGATCTAGCAAAACGCAGTGACATACAACATGTACGATGGCCTTTGGGCTGCTTTAGCTGATTTTGTGTTAGTAAAAGACGATTCACGCTTTTCTGTCCGTTACAGCGTGATGAATGTGCTTACTCCATTATGAATGGTAGTTTTACCAGAACAAGTGCTCCCGTCTCATAACTTGCTTCTGAGCATGCTCAGGTTTTAGCCCACACACGATCATTTTTTACAACCCGAAAAACAACATTGTTTAAAACGACGTTAAAAAATGCAGCATGTTCGAATTTTTGGTCGTTTTTTCGAACCTGAAAAATGATGTGAAGCCCACACATGATCATTTTAAATGCCGCTTTTTGAAATGCTGAAAAATGATCATGTGTTCGTGGCAACATATTCTGGGATAGCACTTTTGGCTATAACATACTTCTTTCTGCTGAATTTTAATTGTTCACTAAACGACGATCAAATGTGCCTGGGTTTGATTTGTGTGAAATTATAATAAATTGTGATAATTACTACATTTAATACAAACCTCAATGAAACTTAAAAATAGGCATGAATTTGTCCAAAAAGGGGTGGAGTGGCTGGGCACTACAATGGAAAACATGTAACAATGCATGTACATGCTTGGGTGAGGCCTTTAGGCTGTATGTGGTGTTAAGAAGTACTGTAGTACTATTCTCACAGACAGAATTAGCAGAAATGTATTATGCATCACATACTTTGCATGTGTACTCACTGCACATTATGTAAACCATTTTACTAAACTACAATTGAAGAGGAAGAGACAAAGCTAACATTTAGAGTGTATTATTTTAGAGACATATTTTGCTGATCCAATGCATACTACATTTTTTTATTTTGTTTTAACTAGGTGACATTTTCAAAGTCAGAGACTGGGCAGGTTTTATCTTGACTTTTTTTTAAAACTAAACTATTACAACTATTGTATAGACTCCATAGTTAGCATTTAATTGGTTATATTTGAACAATTACACACTCTATTCAGGTTTTAGGACCAATATTAGCTAAATATTTTTTTTTTTTACAAAAAAATAAAATAAGACATTTTATAAAGATTCTATAAAAAGCATTTAAACAATCTCTTGTAGAGATGGCAATATCACATTCCTAATGCAGCTTTTGTGGACAAATATATCAGTAAAACAGTAAAATTTATATTTTTTACAAAGGAATGTTGTATAGACTGAGCAGACAGTATTTCAACAAACTGTTGTAGTCTTTATTGTCAAAATCAAATTCCTAATGTAGCTTTTGAGGACCAAAAAAAAGCACAATATTAAAATTATTATTTCTCACCATAAAACAAAAAGTTGTATTGACAGTATTTTAAAACTCTGTTTTAAGCTGCATTGACAAAATCACATCACTAATGAAGTGTTTATGGACAAAAAGTACAACAGATTTCACAAACAGTATTTAAACACAATGCTGTGAGCCACATTTTTAAAATAACATAAATATTTTTCAGCCTAGAAATCCAAATATACAGTAGGTACATTCATTTATGATACCCATACAGAAAATGTAAACACTTTTACAAGGGTGCTTTTTCATAGGGAGACCCCAGGCAGTTTTTAATGATAACATAAGCATAATATTGTAATTATTTCACTTTTAGTTGGCCGCATTTTGAACAAGACAGAAAAATCAGCTTTTCAGCTTTTAACCACTTAAGGACATTGCCTGTTTTTCAGATTTGGTGTTTACAAGATTTAAAAAAAAAATTTTGCTAGAAAATTACTTAAAACCCCAAAAAATTATATATATCTTTTTTCTAACACCCTAGGAAAAAAATCACTTTTTTGAATAAAAAAATAAGATAACAGTAAAGTTAGCCCAATTTTTTTTATATTGTGAAAGATAATGTTACGCCGAGTAAATTGATACCCAACATGTCACGCTTTAAATTTGCGCCCGCTCCTGGAATGACGTCAAACTTTTACCCTTAAAAATCTCCATAGGTGACGTTGCATCTTTTGAGTTACAGAGGAGGTCTAGGGCTAGAATTATTGCTCTCACTCTAATGATACCTCACTTGTGTGGTTTGAACACCGTTTTCATATGCGGGCGCTACTGATGTATGCGTTCGCTTCTGCGCGCAAGCTATTTAGGACGGGGCAATTTAAAAAACTATTTTTTTCTTATTTATTTTTATTTATTTTATTAATTTTTACACAAAAAAAAAAAAAATGGGTCACTTTTATTCCTAATTACAAGGAATGTAAACATCCCTTGTAATAGAAAAAAGCATGACAGATCCTCTTAAATATGAGATCTGGGGTCAAAAAGATCCGCCGCGAAGACCACCATTATCGTTTAAAGGACCGCTCACTGAAAAGATGGATATCTCGGTTGTGTCAGCGGCTGCTGCTGTTACAGAGATATCTATATTTAAAGAAATGACGTATATATTGTGAGGGATTTAGCTCGGTAGCGGGTGTGTGTGGCCCCCTGGATGGGTTCACTACATGCTGAACTGTACAAAAAGGCAGTTGAGGAGGATTGAAAACAAATGATATGGTTTATTTTTCCATATTGCTGGATACACGTGCAAGCATAAAAACAGCATAAACAAAACAAAACATAAAGTAAACCCTTGCCACTTGGGGCGTCTACCTTCCCAACACAGGAACCTACCTATGAAGTCTGGCACAGCCTACTGCTGGGCAGACACTGCTGGTCCTACAGCAGAAAAAAAACAAAAAAAGTCTCTTTGATATTTCTCACACAGAAATATCCATCAGCACCTCACCTCGTCAGAAGTGCTTGTGACTGCTCCCTTACTCCCAAAGCCTCAGGATGCAGCAATCAGTCGTCATCCCTAGGCTGTCTTTATAGGGGCTTTAATTGCTTAATTCTGAACAGCTGAAACCTTTTTACGCCCAAACCTCTCTGGCCATCTCTGCAGCCGACGCCCAATAGTAATTTGTGTATTGTCTAAACAAGGCAAAAAGGCATCTCCCGTCTGGGATAACACACACAGATTTACCTGACTTCCTGTCACATACCCCCCCCTCTTGTTTCAACCCTAGGGTTGGGACACAGGTTGCCAGGCACGCATGCACTCGGGACAAACCATCTGCATTCCCCATTTTAACACAGGGGCAATGCGTTACGACAAAACTAAACTTCTGAAGGGCCAGGAACCACCTATTTATTCTCCTATTGGTCTTTAAATTTCGGCTGAGGTACATAAGAGGGTGTTCCTTGCTCTGTAATATACTCATTTTCAGTTGTAAACCGTGCAAAACCTTAATTGGTTTTTCAATGGACACAAAGGTTTCCCTCGATATCCCAATCCCTGAAGAACTCAGCGAGTCATAACCAATACCAAGAGCTGATAACACTGTGCTCTGCAATGGATCATCCATGTGGACGCCTTCTTCAGATGTAAACACACTAAGACTGGAATCCTCCAAGGCATGGTGACACTCAAAAAAATCTGTTCTTCTATGAACTGGACTAAAGTCTGATGCAGAAGACCTCTGATAAACCGATGTACTAGGCGGTTTTTCTTCCCTTTGGTGCTCTAGACGGAAATCATTATTTGTCAAATCTGTATTTCCAAGTTTCTTACTTGGTGATAGTTCAGACTCACAAGTATGGTGAAAATCTATTAAACCCATTGTAAGGTTTTCAGAAACTGAATCCTCGTCACTTTCTTGAACCAACTGCTTACTCTGTGCATCACTTGTTTGCACATCCCTATTCTCACCAAGAACTTGACAACTGCTATCGGACAACATCATTAACTGAGCTAGACAACCTTTCTTGTCTAGCAGCTACAATCACTTTTGAACTTATGTTTATGGCTAGTTGTTCAACTATCTTTGCCTCATAGTCTCCCAAAAATGTTTTAGTATTTGTTTCTTTGAAGCCATCGACTATTGGACCCAAATTCTCATATTCTTCATTCCTTTCAAGACATTTGGAAAAAAACATCCATTCAATTAGTACATTTAGCCTCTCTGACCACTTCAGTGATGGAGGTTTCACAACGTTCAGAGGGCTCATCTGCCATTACAGATTATACACTTTGAAAAATAGATTTTACTTCCAGAGGAATCTTGGTAGTCAAGTCCAAAGTATTATCCTGTGTTACTTGCTCTGACAGAACACTTTCTAAAGACTGGGTTTCACAGGACGTGACATTACCTTTATATTCAAATCCGATTTCATTAACATAAAAATGAACACACTGCTCTTCAACATGTAAAAATGTCACAGAGGCAAAAATAGCTTCAATCTGGGTGCATATTTCTTGCAATTCAGATTCCTCAATGACCCTGCTCTGCTGATCATCAATTATGGGAAAGTCATGAATATCACCTGTTTTCTACATTCACAAGGCTCAGTGGATATTGGACACACTTTTCCTACATCATTTAGTGCAGTGTCAGAATTAAGTTTTTTGGCTTTATTTCCATCAAGCAACTGACTGACAACTGAAGATGTGCAAACCCCTACTTCCTGCACTTCAGCCACTTCATTTGCCCTGAAGCGGTCAGGGATTTCATTTTCAACATTACTTCCAAAAAGTTCAGCTTCATTTTCCAAAAAGTCCTTCATATTTAGCTTTCTAACAATTGCCTCCTCCTCATCGCCATTATCTTCCACACCTTCTTATTGTAAGTCCATTCTGAGTGTTGGCTGTTTCCGTAGGACAATCATCAACTTTAACATCTTCATGTTCCGTTTCTGCTTTGGTAATCTTGGTGACACCAGACACTCCTAACTTGGCAGAGTAGTCCCAAAGAAATGAACAGTGATCCATACAGCTCTGGCACACCATCTCATGAAACTCAACATGCTCCGATGGAACTGCCCCTAGGTGCCGACCATGAAACCAGTCCTCACACACCACACACTGGATCATCTCATCTGGGGTCTCATCCTCAGGATCGGGGTACGGTCTCTTACATGTGCAGTACAGGCCAAAGAAACTGTCGTTGTAATTATTAGTCAGGTTTTTCTTCTCTTTATCCGGATATAACTTGCACTCCAGCTGTTTACATTTGGCATTTCAACAATCGCAGCGAAAGTTCCTCTTGGTGTAGAGCTCAAACAGGTTGTGGCCTTCATGACACTTGCATGTACAGGCCAGACATATCCCAGCAGGCTCCTCTTTATCCAGGGTGCAGGTACTGCAGGCGTACAGCGCTTGTCTCTTCACATAACCCAGGGGGTAGGAGCACTTTTCGGAATCGCTCCCCGCCAGCACAGCAGACGCCTCATCTTGCAGGGCGTCATCCTCCTCCTTTACTGCCATTTCCACCTTTACTTCCTCCTTCACTTCCTCCTCTTCATCTTCTGCACCCCTTTCAATTTCTGCAAGCTCTTCGCTGTCAGAATCATCACATGGTAAAAGATGGAAATCCTCAAGCCCGGCCTCATTTTCTTCATTTTCTCTGTTGGTGACAGAACCGGAACAGAGAGCAACTGCTTGACAGACAAATTTTCCAGAGCAGAGTCCCAGCAGTTCGCCCATATTTGCATCCATAGCATTCTCATCCATATTGTCCATCACAAGTCTTTGCTTGGCAGAGCTTTACTTGCTCCTGTTGCGGCCAAGATTTAGAAAACCATCAGCATGCATGACAACGATCTCTTCGTTGTAATCCTCATCACTCCAAAGTAAGCTTTCCGTGCAAGAATCGCTGAACATCTCCTCATCACTTAGTCTTGTATATGGACGGCATCCATGATCGCTGCTTTTACAGGAACACAGGGCCTTATAATCACTGTTGAGCTTTGAAGGTTGTAATTTTTTTGGTGAGAGCTCCTTAGAAACCTCTATGTTCTCTTCACTACCAGATAGCTCTGACTTTGCTTTCTTTTTCTTCTTTTTTTTCTTTGACTTCAGACTCAAGAAATCTTTGAACTTTTCTCTTACTTTTTCTTTAACACTTTTTAGACAGCTTGTCTAGCTTGCGATGAGACTTCTGTATTAAGTTCTCCTTGCTTTTGTCTTTTAGGGACAGTCGGTGGGAATTTGAACTGTTTGTGGTGCGTCTTCTCTTTGAGCTTTGCTGACTGGCCTTTTCGTGAGCTAAAAAGCCTCTTGTCTGCATATGCCTTGTGACAGGACTCTGATCCTGCTCTGACTTGTCAACGCCAGGGAAATACTTCATATGGTAATGCAGCAATTTGGCTTTGCAAAAAGATCTGGCGCAATCCAAAATCTTGCCCTGAAACTTGTTGGGTTCCAGTTCCAAGGTAACAGCTTTGGTAGCTGGATCATCAAGTTTCTTCAAAGTATTTGCTAAAGGTTCTCTACTGTATTTAGCAGAACTGTCATACCGTTGATTCAGCTTCATAGAAGCTGCTACTGCGGGGACAGCCGGGACCTCCTCAGCATCTTCTTGTACATGAGGGTCTTTCTCTTCTGGTTTGGTCTCGTCTGGTTTGACCTCTGGAACGCCATTCACAACATTGGATTCAACAGGCTCTACAGACTCTTCTACTACTAATGGCGGCTCCTTTACTTCGGGAGTTTCAGGCTCTGCCAGGGCACACTCCTCTGGCTCCACTTCTTGTTCCTCTGGTGAAGTACTACACTCCGGTGATGATTCCGTCTCAACAACAGACATGGTAACCTCCATAGCATTATGGTCCTCTGGATTCGCAATCAGAGAGGGCTTGCTATCCTTTTCCTCTGTTCTCTCAAATAGTTTCATGATGGCCTCCATTTGCTGCTGGTGTCTCTGTTTCCAACCTGCCATGCTCTCTCGGTGAGCTGCAAGGCTCTCTTGGTGAGCCTGTAGTTGAGCTGCAATGCTCTCTTGGTGAGCCTGTCGTTGAGCTGCAAGGCTCACTTGGTGATTTGCATTTGCTATAACCAGCTGTTTTAGCATCTCCTTCATTTTGGATTTACTTTAACTGCCCGCGGCACTCCACCATGTGTGAGGGATTAACTCGGTAGCGGGTGTGTGTGGCCCCCTGGATGGGTTCACTACATGCTGAACTGTACAAAAAGGCAGTTGAGGAGGATTGAAAACAAATGATATGGTTTATTTTTCCATATTGCTGGATACACGTGCAAGCATAAAAAAACAGCATAAACAAAACAAAACATAAAGTAAACCCTTGCCACTTGGGGCGTCTACCTTCCCAACACAGGAATCTACCTATGAAGTCTGGCACAGCCTACTGCTGGGCAGACACTGCTGGTCCTACAGCAGAAAAAAACAAAAAAGTCTCTTTGATATTTCTCACACAGAAATATCCATCAGCACCTCACCTCGTCAGAAGTGCTTGTGACTGCTCCTTCACTCCCAAAGCCTCAGGATGCAGTAATCAGTCGTCATCTCTAGGCTGTCTTTATAGGGGCGTTAATTGCTTAATTCTGAACAGCTGAAACCTTTTTACGCCCAAACCTCTCTGGCCATCTCTACAGCCGACGCCCAATAGTAATTGATGTATTGTCTAAACAAGGCAGAAAGCATCTCCCGTCTGGGACAACACACACAGATTTACCTGACTTTCTGTCACAATATACAGTGAGCAGTCCTTAAGTGGTTAATCCAAAAATTAACTTAAGAGTGTATTATTACCCCCAAAAAAAGTCAGCAGAATAACTTACTGACTTCATTCACAGCTAGAAGAGACCAGGCAAGTTTAACCAAGAAATCACAATTAGAGTGCATTATTTGAGAGAGACAAAAGCAACGCATTCTCATCATTGTTGGAACAGCTGTAGAAACATTAGGTTTACATTATGGTACCTTGACAGTATCTGATAATCATACACAGTGGCTACGTGGTTAGCACTTCTGCCTTGCAGCACTGGGGTCACTGGTTCAAATCCCAACCATGACACTACACTGCTTGGAGTTTGCACATTCTATCTGTGCCTTGTGTGTTTTCTCTGGGTACTCTTGTTTCCTCTCCCACTCCAAAAACCTGCTGACCCTGTCTAAATTGACCCAAGTATGTATGTATGTATGTATGTATGCATGTTAGTTAGGGACCATTGGTTGTAAGCTCCTGGAGAACAGGGACTGATGTGCATGTAAACTAAATATGTTAAGCACTCTGTAAGTACCTATAAGAAATAATATTATACTGGAAACTTTAGGGCACGTAAAGAATAGTAAATAATGACTTTAAAGTATGAGGCAGCTATTGCTGCTCCCCTTTGAGCAACGTGAGAATGTTGGCCATGAAAGAGGATCTTGCCACTTTCTGGAAATTGGATCAATATATTCTGCAGCACCTTGTCCAAGTGGCATGCTTTTTGCTCGCTCTCAGGGATTCAAAAGGGTGCCCAAGCAGTAATGGTCCCTCTCATGCATACCTGGAACCCTTGGGTCCTTGCACAGGTACTGCAGTATACATGAGCTAGTTCATCACAAGCCTCCTGTGTCAGAGTACCCAAAATCCTCAATGATCTAACTCCGTCCATGCAGAACTCCCAGGGTTTGTGAGGAGTAAAATGCACCCCTGTAAGCTTGTGCCATGTCCTCTTCCTCCTCGTCACCAGCCCCCCTAGCTCCTCTTCCTGCCACTGCCTTACAAGAATGGAGTCAGTAGTAAAAGGTTCTCACGGGCCCTTCCTTCTGCTTTGCCTCTTTTAGGGCCTGGTCTATTATACAACACAGTGTGTGCTCCAGGAACACCAGAGAGATCATGTCACTGATTCCAACCTTATCACAAAACACCAGTCTAGTTGCCTCTTCAATGGGTACAAAAAGGAACATGTATTCTGAATAAGGAGTCACAAATATGGTCAAAAGAACTCAAGATCCAAGAATCTGTCCTCATCTCATACTCACACACACATGGTGGTGATAGCCCACTGCGGCATGTGCACCTGCTGCAGCATGTCCAATACTATGCTCCTGCATATAGGTGTACCACCATCAGGTGAGTGGCTGGTAGTGCTTGCTGTTTAATTTTGACCAGGTGAATGCTCACTGGGTATGACATCATGTAATTGGCTGCACACTCTTCTTGCCTGCTGCAGCACATCATCGATGCCAAGATAGTTAACTAGAAACTACTGCACCACCAGGTTAAGGACATGTGCCATAGGACAAACAGCAAGTTGAAGTTCAATGCTTCCAAGCATGTGTCAACTTGATTCTGAGCATGCGTTGATTTTGAACCGATGGATTTCCCCACAGACGATCGTTTTTTTTTATATCGTTTTTTTAACCATCAGATAATTTTAAAACAGATTCTACGTTTTTTCACCGATGGGAAAAAAAAAACGATGGGGCCTACACACGATCGGTTCGTCTGATGAAAACGAATGTTTTCATCAGACGAACCGCTCGTGTGTACGTGGCATTCTATCATCTATCATGATTGTACCTATCATCATCCTGCACATAGGCCCAGATTCTGAATATCACCAAACTCTAATAATCTTTTTTATGGCCTGCTTTCAGTAATGCAAGTTCATGATTGATTACCATTGTTTGCAGTATTTTGGTTACAGACTAATCCTAAAAATGTTTATGGATAAATAAAAAAATAGATTATTAAATTAAAAACTGTGCTTATAGTATATTCCCACTCTAGAAGTGATGGCTAACAATAATTGAATAATTGAATACAACAGCAATAAAATGTTACTATCACACTTTGTGGTTTCTACATTAGGGTAATATATAATGGTATTAATTGTTTCCATTAGAAATGTGCTCATATGACTGAGCCTACAATCTTTGAATTTCTCTTCAGAGTGACCT
Organism: Rana kukunoris; assembly: GCA_029574335.1. Lineage (NCBI taxonomy): Eukaryota > Metazoa > Chordata > Amphibia > Anura > Ranidae > Rana > Rana kukunoris. The sequence continues at coordinate 163,536,740 of CM056051.1, read as the reverse complement.
TGTTTTCTTGTTTTATTCCCCTTGATCTTTATTGGCTTTGCTAACTTTACATCCATGTTTAGCTTTAATCCATTTGATTGTATTGAGCTTGTATTAGGTATGTGATAACTTGGCACTAAGAAGGATTTTAGCCTTTAATCTAGTATAAGGGATTAGAAAAAAAAACTGATTGTTGCCATAGGCTAGACTTGAACTAAATGAGATTGAAGGACAAATGAAACTAAATCTAGAAATAAATCAACATAATGCTGAGTACAAAGCATCTTTTTTATTTTATTCCTTAATGTAACTATACAAAATGTATCTGTGCATCTTTCTCTATCTCCTACGCACATAAATATCAGATTATCAGATATCAGAGTGAAGAAGAGATAAGCTAATTTTTAGATATCTACACTTTGATGGCAGTTTGTCCATCATGCATGTGAATTGGTTTTACTGGGAATATCCATTCTTACAATTATATTAGTCAACAGAAAAAAAAAAAAAAAACTGAATAAATTTCCTGATTTTTCATATAATTGTGCTTTTTATTTTTTAGTCTTTTACATTTTTGTAATAATAAGAACTATAAAACTATAATATGAAAAGTGTGTTTTGTTAGGGATGCATTGCTCATTTTCTCAGGCATTTGTTAGGCATACTGTTGCAAAACTAGGTTAAAAAAAACCATGTCACCTAATTAACAGGTATGCTCCGACTTCCCCGCCCCTTTTTTTCCCTCTCTTTTTCTCATCACTGTTCTCTTACTATTCTTTCTTCTACTCTTTTCCCATTATGGGTTCTTTTTATATTTCAATGATGTTTATTAACCACTTCAGACCCGCGCTATTGACAGAATATGTCAACAGAGTGGACCTGAGGCGCCAACTAGACGTCTTTGGACGTGATTACCTGCGCGCGCCACTGGGTGGCGCGCGGCGGGTAAACACTGTCCCGCCGCATCGCTGGGGATCCGATGCATGTACCTGGCGGCCACGATGTCCATCGGGTACATGCGATCGGCGGGAACACAGCAGGTGACAGCAGGGACGTGAAGCTCTGTGTGTAAACACAGAGCTCCACGTGCTGTAAGAGGAGAGGGGGCCGATCTGTGTCTCTTGTACATAGGGACACAGCATCGGTCACCTCCCCCAGTCACCCCCTTCCCCCCACACAGTTAGAACACACCCAGGATACACATTTAACCCCTTACTCACCCCCTAGTGTTAACCCCTTCCTTGCCAGTCACATATATACAGTAATTAGTGCATTTTTATAGCAGTGATCGCTATATAAATGTGAATGGTCCCAAATTTGTGTCAAAAGTGTCCGATATGTCCGCCGCAATATTGCAGTCGCAATAAAAATCATAATTCTGTTCCCCATTTTGTAAGCGCTATAACTTTTGCGCAAACCAGTCGCTTGTTGCGATTTTTTTTTTTTTTTTTTACAAAAATACGTCGAAAAATACGTATCGGCCTTAACTGTGTAAAAAAAAAAAAGTTTTTTAAAAAAAAATTGGGATAATTATTTTAGCAAAAAAGTAAAAAATATATATATATATATTTTTAAATTGTCGCTCTTTTTTTGTTTATAGCGCAAAAAATAAAAAACGCAGAGGTGATCATATATCACCAAAATAAAGCTCTATTTGTGGGGAAAAAAGGACATCAATTTTGTTTGGGAGCCACGTCGCTCGACCGCGCAAATGTCAGTTAAAGCGACGCAGTGCCAGAAGCTGAAATTTCGCCTGGGAACGAAGGGGGTTTATGTGCCCAGTAAGCAAGTGGTTAAGAATTTCACAGATATACAGACATGACATGGAACATTCTCAAGGATTCATTCTACGAGAGTAATCTAACACTGCAGGTACAGAACATCCCAACCAAAAGCAATAAAGAAGTCAGAGTACAAACTCGTGTCAGGGCCCAGCAAAGTGTAAACCTGGCGTAGTCAGACCTGTTGCCTCAAAGGCCAGGATCACACTGAACAATCACAGCTCCCGCAGGAGGCCCCCCGACCCAAGAGGCCACCCCCCACCCCGCCGAGCAAGGGAGGAGAGCGTGGCCCCCAGGCCGAACAGGCCCCAAACCCGTCAGCTCGAGCCCACAATGAACATATCAAAACATACTGATTAATTATGCAATAAGATAAAGAGAAGGAGTAGTGGGATAGATAAAAGTCAAAGAGAGATCAAGGAAAGAACAAAGAGGAACAAGAAAAGAGGGGGGAGGGGGGCCCCGGCCCAGCACCCAAGCCATCAGCTAAAGGTAAGCTACAATGTGGTCCTTCCAGGGTCAATGGGTCCCACACTCTATGGGATAATTCCATCTTGTCCTGTATTAACGCTGATAACCTTTCGTTTAGCATCAACCAAGTAAGTTTTCTTTTAAATTGTTCTAGCGGGAGAGCTGCAGACCTCCAATTTCTAGCTATCGTTACCTTTGCGGAAATAAATATAAATGTCAAGAGCCATCTAGAGGACTTCGAGGCCTCAGCAATCTTACCCCCCAGCAACGCTTGCTTTGCTGATTTCCTCAGATTGATTTGTGTAAGCGAATAAAGGAAATTATAGACTCTAATCCAGAACCTTCGAACCTTAGGACCACCATATATGATAGGCAGTGCCTGTCTGACCACATCCTCTAAAACACAGGGGGGATGCTCCTGATACAAATGTAGCCAGCCTAGCTGGCACCATATTCCATCAGAAAATAACCTTATTATTTGCCTCTATTATGGAGGTGTTGATGAGAGAACGAGAAGCCGTATCAGCTAACGGGTGCCATTCATTTAGGTCAAAATCTACCTGTAGATTCGTTTCCCATTGATTCATATGTCAGCTTTCTCGACCCTCACATCAAAAACATATAGACAGAAGAAATATAACCCTTCATCTTATCATACTGGATACACAACCGTTTCATAGGTGTAAGTGATTGTAAGTCACTTTTTTACGGGAGAAAGCCTGTATATAGTGAGAAATCTGAGCGTGTCTGTAACTCTCCCCCAGAGGCATATCATATTTATCCTTCATTGCCTGTACCGTTAATATACCCCTATGATCATAAAAGTGTGCTATACGCAGCAGACCATTATTGGTCCACCACTCAAACGCAAGGGGAGTGAGGCCCGGGTGAATGCTCTATTCCCCAATAGTGGTGCCAAGGGAGAATGGGGAGATTTCAAATGATAGGCTCAAGAGACCCTGTCCCATAATTCCAAAGAGAAAGACAGGGAAGGGCATAATATCAAAGCTATCTCTTTAAGCGGAAGATACATGATGTGAGTACAGGCCTGGGGTGACAGGAATACGATTCCATGATCATCCAGATTGCCAGGGCGTGCTGTGAATGGAATCTGGCGATTTGCGCCAGTTGAGCAGCATGAAAATATTTCTGCAAGTCAGGTAGACCGAGTCCATCTCTACATTTTGGTGTATATAAAGTGCTTTTATTCACCCTAGGCCTCTTGTTTCCCCAAACATACCCGAGCAGTGTCCTTTTAAAAATGTTAAGGTCGGATTGGACCAAGGATACTGGCAAAGTGCGGAACAAATACAATAGCCTAGGTAAAATATTCATTTTCACAGAGTGGAGTCTGCCGAACCACGATGGAGGATGAATTTGCCACTTAGCCATATCTTCAGTCAGTCGTTTAAAAAGAGCTGGGTAATTAGCCCTGTATATCGTGTCAATAGATGGGGTCAAACGGATACCCAAGTAAGTGAGAGCTTCTGCTTCCCAACCAAAATCAAACTCTGGATTTGCTATGGTTGATTTTCAATCCCCGAGATCTCCGAGAATGGCTGTAGGATGGTATAGAGATTAGGTAGGGAGGTGATCGGTAACGTCAGAGTCATTAACAAATCGTCAGCAAAGAGTAAGCATTTGTGCTCATAGCCCCCACAAGTAATTCCCTTGATGTCTGGACTCGAGCGGATCTTAATCGCTAACGGCTCCATAGCAAGAGCAAACAACAATGACGACAACGGACATCCTTGCCTGGTTCCCCGTCTAACTGCAATAGATTGGGAGGAGTATCCCCGAAGCATTAGAACAGCACTCGGAGCATCATATAAAGTTTGCAAGAGATCCAGAAAGCGCTGACCAAAGCCGTAGCGATTCAAAACATCAAACAGAAAGTCCCAGGAGATAGAGTCAAACGACTTCTGGATGCCCATCCTTTGGGCTGGTGAAACTGTGGCCATTTGCCCTCTCTCCAACACCGTCCTCCACTGCTCTTCTGTTATAATTCCCTCGTCTTCCTCCCATTGCTTTTTACTTTTAAGCTGCATTGGTCCCCCTATGTTCTCCTCGCAGATATAAGGGTAGATTACGGATATAAACCCTTTCTTCTCTATCCCCTCTCTTATTCTTAGAGGTATTCGTGCCTTTATCCAGTTCGGCCCTACTCCTTTAAACTGGATGTTTAATGCATGCCTAACTTGTAGATACCTATAGAACGTGCAATTGGGAATTTCATATTCCTCTCTCAGGGTGGCGAATGTTTTTAAGGTCCTACCCTCGTATAACTGAGCCAGTCTTGTTATCCCTTTTACTGCCCATTCTCTAATTGCTCCCACTGTTTCGAGCTCTTGTAGGTTCCTGTTATTCCATAACGACGCATATTCTGTCACACCCACCTGTCCTTCCTTTATCGTTATGGCTTTCCACACTTTAGTTATCAACTTGACCGTAGGGGTCTGGTTGATAAATGAGTTGGCTTCCATCACCTCCATGATTGTTTCATGGGGGGCCCCCTGGATCATTAAGCTACCATTCATATCCTCTCCTAATTCCATTTTACCTCCGATATGCTGCAGCTGTGCGGCAAGGAAGTAGCTACGCGGATGGGGTACTGCAGGGTCTGTAGTCCTATTCTAGCGAGTCCTCCCTTCCATATTAATTCCCTGAACAGGGCGTCAATCTTGTTGAACCATTTTTTATGTATCCATATTGGTGTATTATGGAGTACATAGAGTAATTGTGGCATCCATACCATTTTAATCAGGTTGCACCTCCCAGCCATCGATAGTGGGAGATGCCGCCAGATTCCTATTTTCTTTTTGAATTTAAGCATCATTGGTTCCAAGTTATTCTCAATGTATTTATTGAGATCTCATGTAATTGTTATGCCCAAATACAACATTTTCCCCACTGTGTCCAACTGTGGGAATACCTCCTGGATCCGGTTCCTCATTGGATCTATCGGCATCAGAGCCGATTTCTCCCAGTTTATCACCAGGCCGGATATATTGCCAAACTCTCTGCCGCCCCTTGGCACCCTGCCGCCCCGAGGCCTGGCCTTGGTGGCCTTGTGGTAAATCCGAGCCTGACCACAGCAGTGTCTGCACTGTCAATCCAGCCAGCTACCTAGATCTCACAGTGTTGATTAGGCCATGCATGATCACACAGTCCTTAAAGGGTTTGTAATGGTAATAAAAATAAATAAATAACAAGAGTAAGAATCTCCTCTTTTCAGGTCCCCCAACCCTTCCTCTCTGCCCAGCGCCCCTATGGAAAGCCGCTTTCCATGGGAGGCAATCGTGCGTACGAGTGCCCAAGCCCCTCTACTGCATCCACTGACGCAGACAGAGGGACTCAGCCCCGACCCCAATCCATCATCACTGACTCACTGGCCAATGGCTCCCTGTACCCCAGAAAAGCCAGCAAGACCCGGAAATGAGGGGAGAAACGATCTGCGACTGTGCATGGCACTGGATCGAAAGGGGTCTCAGGTAAGTAAGGGGGGGGGCTGATGGAGCTATGCTGACACCTAAACATTTTTTACATTAATGCAAGGAATGCATTAAGGTAAAACATAGACTTTAAAGTGGTATTAAACCAAAAGCAATCGTTTTTTATATTGCAGCTTACAATTTCTTACATGAGATGGTTGCATTAATTTTCTTTTTTAGGCTTTCTTTATTCTATAAATAATAATAATAATAATTTTTGAGCATTTGACCAAAAAAAAATGCAAAACTATTGATAAATCCCCCCTTAGATCCTTTAGATTTTACACTGCAGGTAGAAAAATATTTCCCATTGCATTTTACAGCAATGCTAGGCTTTGGTTACTCATTAACACACTTGAAGTGATTGTAAAGGTTGGAGGTTTGGAGGTTGAAGGTAAAAGCCCTTCTGTCTCCTCCTTCCCCACAGACCCTCTAATACTCACCCGTGTCCGTTTTTCATCCAGCGATGTGTATGGGAGCCTTGGCTGCCCAGGTATTTCTATCCTCATCGGTTGAGACACAGCAGGGGGATCAATCACAGCCTGTGAGTCAATGAGGAGAGAGCACACCGTAGCAAACGGCTTACTATTGCAGGCACTGGTCAAGGGTGGGGAGTCAGAAGCAATGGCAAGGGACTCGAGAAGAAGGGGATGGTGGCTGCTCTGTGCAAAATCATTACATAGAGAAGGTAGGTATACCATGTTTGTTATTTAGGAAAATAAAAGAACCAACAATATCAATTTAATCTTCCATTTAGGCGATCAAGTAAAATAACAATACTGTATTGTAGTTAACCCCCTTAGCGGTATTCCCGAGCATGACTCGGGGTGGTTTTTTCATGCTAGGATCGGTATCCCCGAGTCACGCTCGGGGTAGATGTACAGAGCCTGCAGAGGGGTTCCTTACCTTCTCTTGCAGATCCAGCGATGATCTCCCATTGCTGTGATCGCCGCCGAGATCCCCGCCATGCCGTCCGTCGCTCTGCTGACTTCCTGGTTCCATTCTCTGCAGCAGCAATGGTGCATGGGAGCGGAACTGGGAGGGAAATTCAAATGTGAACACAAACACATAAAAAGGAGGTGATACAATGTAATCTGAGAGGATTACACTGTATCACCTTAGTATCAGACACAGTGCCCTTTCAGTGTCCATTGCCATTGTCATTTGTGACAAATAAAACCCTTTGAAAATAGCATAAAAAAAGCGCTGTCCTACAAATGCGCTTTTGGATCAGCTGAGCGACTGCGACAGCAGCAGTGACACGGAGGTGCTCGCAGAACAGAGCGACAGCGAGTCTTGGGGAGATTTGTCCTCTGACTCTGACACAGACACTGATCCAGAAAGTGACAACACCGATGATCCCGCACCTGACCTAAGCGATGTGCGCACTTGGTGCCCTATAGACAGCGATGCGGACCAGGCAGCGCCCCCGAGATTCCGATTCACTGTATCTCCTGGGATGAACGTTCATGTGAAGAGTGACAACCCTCTGGCGTACCTGAAATTATTTCTTACTGAGGAGGTCATTTTAAAAATCGTCACAGAAACCAACCGCCACCATGATCAGCAATCCGCTACGCTACGCTGCGTGCCAGATTTTCCAGATCCATTAAATGGGAACCGGTCACTGAAGAGGACATCTGGCAGCTTCTGGGACTCATATTACTTGAGGGGGTGGTGGGGAAACCGCTCCAGAAATGGTATTGGACCACCAATAAGATACTGGCCACTCCATTTTTTGACACCGTGATGTCACACGGTTTGGCATCAAATTTTATATGCTCTGTGAATCATCCACCGAATATATCTGGAATGTGGTCATTTACACCGGTAAAGGTACAAAGTTCAATTCCAGGTATTGGATGGCCACATCATCTGCCCTTTCACTGCTGGACCCATTGCTGAACCAGGGATATTGCGTGACAAATGAAAATTTTTACACATCTCCGGAACTTTATGAGGTTTTGCTCCTAAACAAAACTGATGGGTATGGTACCGTTAGGCCAAACCGGCGTGACATGCCATCAATGTTTGGCAATAAAAAAATAAAAAAAGGAGAGATGGTTGCCTTTCAAAAGGGTAAAATGATGGCAATGCGATGGCGAGACAAAAAGGACCTGTGTCTCATGAGCGCCGTGCACAGTACCTCCACTGACATGGTCCGCACAAAACACGGAAAAGATGTGCTGAAGCCGCAAGTCGTGATCGACTATAATCACACGATGGGAGGTGTCGACCGAGCTGATCAGGCAATGACATTTTACCCGGCGATGCAGAAACAACAGAAGAAGTATTACAAAAAGATTTTCAGGCATCTCCTTGAACAATGCCTTTGGAACGCCTATATCCTTTATAAAGCAAACACTAACATACCTCTTGTTCATTCTGACTTTATCTGGAAAGTGGCTGAGCAGATTTTTGTCAACCACCCGACGCCATCAGTATCTGCTAACAGACCCGGACGACGCGCTGCTGACGTTGGCAATCCAGAATGCCTGACAGGTCATTTTGTAGACTTTGTACCGCCAACCGCAAGAAAGTTAGCGCCTACCAGGATGTGAGTCGTTTGCTGTTCCAAGAGAGATGGCAATGGAAAAAAAGTCAGAAAAGAAACAAGGTACTATTGTCCTGATTGCGACGTCGGACTTTGTGTAGTTCCATGCTTCAAACTGTTTCACACTCAGGATGTTTATTGAATTTCTTTGTTTGACAAATTTCATTATTTTTCATTGCATTATTGAATAAAATAATATTATTAATTAGATTATAATTCATGCGTTTGTTTTTCAAATTTATCACATCTGGAATGTCTATTAGAGTCTTGTTTTGGTCAGGTTTAAGTAAGTAATTACTAAGAATTGCAGGCCTATAATACGTATCACCAAATTTCCATGCAAAAAATTGTACCGCTTTTGGTACAAAATTCCAGACAGAATCATACCGCCAGGGAGGTTAAGGGTCAACAACAAATTATTCTTTGATCTTAAAATAGGGTTAAGTACACACAAATCTGAAATCAGTATATATGCAAAATATTGTGGTTTTAAATCAAAAAGCATGCAACTTTGTTTCCCTAATAACAGCTGCTGGGCCCCATCTTGCTGCCCTTTAACCTGCCTGGTGGTATTCCCGAGTGAGGCTTGGGGTGAGAATTCTGTGCTATTATCGGTAACCCCCGTGCCACTCTCGGGATTGCCTCGCTGGATGCTGGAAGAGGTGACTTACCTTTTCCCAGGGATCCAGCGATGTATTTCCACAGGGCACGGTGGCCGGATCTTCCACCCGATTCACTGTGTTTCCCTTCCCTGTGAGCGTCGCGACGCAGGGGGGGGCCGAAGGGCAGCAAATTCAAAAGTATAAAGTGAAAACACACTGATACAATGTAATCCTATTGGATTACAAAAACAAATAAAATACAGTGACCTTAAATTGCCCCCCAGTGCTTTCTCCAGTGCCCTTGTCTGCAGATTTACTGTACTTTGTGACGGTAAACTGCACAGCGACCATGGCATCAAAAAAGTGCGCCTCCACCTCAAAATCGCTATGTCACCTGCTGGAAAACAGCGACAGCGATACAGAATCGCTTGCAGAGGAGTTGAGTAACAGCGACTCGTGAGGAAGTTCGTCATCAGACACAGAAAGCGATTTCAGCGATGATCCTGCGACTGTGACTAGCGATGTGCACACTTGGTGCTCGATTTATTGAGGTACGGAGCACGTAGCACCCCCAAGATTTCCGTTTACAGGAGCACCTGGGATCAAAGTGGATGTTGAGGATGACAATCCCTTGGCATACCTACAAGATTTTTTGACTGATGAAGTTATTGCCAAAATTATTTTGGAGATGAATCACTACCAGGAGCAACAAGCTGCTACCCATCAGCGATTTTCAAGGCACAGAAAATGGGAACCAGTAACCAGAGAGGACATCTGGAAGTTACTTGGCCTTATAATTTTACAGGGAGTGGTGGGGAAACCCCTGCAGAAATGGTACTGGACAACCAACAAATTATTGTCCACTCCCTTTTTTGGCACAGTTATGTCGGAATATACATTTTCGCTGATTATGAAATATTTGCACTTTGCAAATAATGAAGACTTTGATGAGAGTTCTCATCTAGCTCCAAAACTAAAAACTAAACAATTATTTTGAATAATTTTCAGCAGACCTATGTTCCAGAGAGAGACAAAACTATTGACGAAAGTCTTATGGCCTACAAAGGTAGACTTATCTGGATACAGTTTATTGCATCAAAACACGCTCGATTTGACATAAAGTCAATTATGCTATGTGAATCCAGCTCTGGGTACATCTGGAATTCAGTCCTGTACACCGGGAAAGGGACCAAATTCTGCCAGCAATTCAGCAGTTTTGGAATGGCAACCGCTTCGGTTCTTTCCTTGATTGGGCCATTGCTGAACCAGGGCTACTGTGTCACCACAGACAATTGTTATACGTCCCCAGAACTCTATGAGTTCCTTCTCCTGAACAAGATGCACGCATATAGGAACGTGACATGCCGTCAACCTTTGCCAATAAAAAGCTTGGGGCAGGAGAAGTAGTTGCCTGGCAGAAAGGAAAAATGATGGCACTGAGGCAAAGATGTGTGCCTAATGCCGCGTACACACGATCACTTTAGGTGATGAAAAAAAACGACGTTTTTAAAAACGTCAATTTAAATGACCGTGTGTGAGGGAAAACGTTGTTTTATGTCTTGTGAAAAACGACAAAATAAATTGAAGCATGCTTCAATTATTTTGTGTCGTTTTTCAAAACATCGTTTTTTGTTTCACAGAAAATCACCATGTGTAGCAAAAACCGTCGTTTAAAACGACATCTTTCAACCCGCGCATGCCCAGAAGCTAGTTATGAAGCGAGCTTCAATGGAAAAGAGTGGTGAACCTCGCTTTGCTAGAGCATTGTGAAAAAACAATGGTGTGTAGGCAACATCGTCTTTGAAAATTGAAGTTTCCAAAACGTTGTTTTTTACTTCACAGAAAACAACGTTTTTTCCCATTTCATAAAGTGATCGTGTGTACGCGGCATAATGAGTTCCATTCATAACACCTCGACCGGGAAATAGTGCTGCATTATTGGTATCAGTGGGAGGAATAGTATCCCATCATTGGTATCATTGGCAGGAATAGTGTCCCATCATTAGTGTCAGTGGGAGAAATAGTGCCACATCATTGGTATCAGTGGGAGGAATGGTGTCCCATTATTGGTATCATTGGCAGGAATAGTGTCCCATCATTTGTGTCAGTGGGAGAAATAGTGCCGCATCATTGGTATCAGTGGGAAGAATAGTGTCCCATCATTGGTATCATTGGCAGGAATAGTGTCCCATCATTAGTGTCAGTGGGAGAAATAGTGCCGCATCATTGGTATCAGTGGGAGAAATAGTGTCCCACCATTGGTATCATTGGCAGGAATAGTGTCCCATCATTTGCGTCAGTGGGAGAAATAGTGACGCATCATTGGTATCAGTGGGAAGAATAGTGTCCCATCATTGGTATCATTGGCAGGAATAGTGTCCCATCATTAGTGTCAGTGGGAGAAATAGTGCCCCATCATTGGTATCATTGGGAGGAATAGTGCCCCATCATTTGTGTCAGTGGGAGAAATAGTGCCCCATCATTGATAACAGTGGGAGGAATAGTGTCCCATCATCGGGGAAGGTTCCTGCTTGTCAAGATTTGTTTTTAATGTATTTTATGTTATTTTAAGTTATCTCCCTATCCACATTTGATTGCAGAGTACTTGCCATGATCTTACCAACATTTTGCTGCCATTTGCAGCCCTCTAGCCCTTTCCCTTCGTTTTTTAGAGAAATTTTAGTAGTCCATGAGTCCGGGTCCCCATAGACTTCGGGTTCGGGTCAAGTTCAGGTCCCGAACCCGGACTTTTTTCTGAAGTTCGGCCGAACCCGCCAAACCCAAACCCAAACATCCAGGTGTTCGCTCAACGCTAGTCATGAAACATATCCAATAACATCAAATTTCCTCATACATTTAGGCCAAAATGTATTCTGTTACATGGCTTTGATAAAAAATAAATACCAATAAATGTATATTAACTGATTTATCTGACAGTTATAGTGTCTGTAAACTATCTTATATATTTTAAAACATGTATCAATTTTGATGTACTGGCAGCATTTCTTGGGGCTCTTAAATTCTAGGACAGTACATTTCCCCCCCCAAATTACCAGTTTTTGGACAGTCTGAGGCATTTAGTAAGAGAATAAACACAATCAGCTGGGCTAGATATATACACATGAAATCAGTAAATAATAACTAAATACTAGCAGCTGGCACACTATGGCTGGATGACAATATAAATATACAAATACACTATAAGTGCAGCACTAAAAACATAATCAGATTCTCACATCTATTTTTTTTCTCACTATGATAACACACCTGGAAAGATCTCCCATGGGGTTGATTCCTTTGCCCTAGGTATGCTCCTAATCTCCCTATTAGCTTCTCCGATGACTCCTCAATATTATAAGGAACAATAAAAAAATGCCTCTCATAGTGCAGTATATCCGACTCAATATATTGTTTAAAAAGTAATACACTCACTTGAATATCATTAAAAAAACTCATGTCTGTATATCCCAGCATTACCAACCAACAGGATGGCCACCGCATCCCGATACGTGATGATGTCACATGTCTCTGACCTCTCCCTACACGTTTTGTCAGCAAATTATGTCATCAGGGGCGTAGCTAGCATGCAACATCACCTTAAATATGGAATGGCTTGGACAAATTGCATTCCAAATATTAAAATTAGATCAGGAACCTCTCTGACTCTAAGGAGAATGTCTCCAACAGCAAGAGGAAGTCAAATATATAGCAATAACACCCATATACAAATGAAATAAAGGAACCCAATCCCATAATATAAAGGCATCATACTAGACATTAGACATGTGCACAGAAAAAAAATTGTTTGTTTTTGTTCTGTTTCGTATCGTTCCGTTTTTTCGTTTTCGTTCGTTTTTCGTAAGACGCCCGTTTTCCTGTTTGTTCCCGTTCGTTTTTCGTATGACGCGATTTTTTCGTATTCCGATCGTTTCGTATTTTTGTTACTGTTTTATTTTCGTACATGCGGGATGGTTCGTTATTCTGTTTAATTCATGTTCGTTACTTGTTAGACAATCATTTTCGTGAATTTTCGTCAATGATTTGCAGTATCTTGAAACCCTTTTCTTTTGCTATTTTCAGTCATATGTGCATATGACATCTATAACAAAAGATTTGCATTCTGTATTTTAAATTCCTTTTTTCTGTTCGTATTTTGGATTTAAAATACAGCATGCAAATATTTTGTTATAGATGTCATATACACAATGAACATAGGACTGAAAACAAACAGAAAACGTATTGAAACAAAATACAAAATGCAAATCTTTTGTTATAGATGTCATATGAACAATGAACATAGGACTGAAAACAAACAAAAAAGGATTGAAACAAAATACAGCATGCAAATCTTTTGTTATAGATGTCATATGAACAATGAACATAGGACTGAAAACAAACAGAAAAAGGATTGAAACAAAATACAGCATGCAAATCTTTTGTTATAGAAGTCATATGAACAATGAACATAGGACTGAAAACAAACAGAAAAAGGATTCAAACAAAATACAGAATGTAAATCTTTTGTTATAGATGTCATTTTTGTTCTTTTGCCGTTTTCGTTTTGTCGTTTTTTTTCGTCGGATCATTCGTTCGTATTTGCGGTTGTTCGTTATGCGGCTCATTCGTAATCTCGTAGTTTTCGTATTTTGGTGCTTTAATTTTTTCGTATGTACACATTATTCTGCGGGTACGAAAATGAAAATTTTCGTACGAACGGGAATGCACATATCTACTAGACATATATACTGTAATTTGGATAGACATGCAAGAAAACTATATAAAAAATACAAGCTACTACAATCATAAAAAGCCACAGCGGCAGACCGTGCTATCTTGTGGTTGCTAAGAAATAGTACAAAGGGATATTGCATATTAATTTATATAAAAACAGTACACATGCAATTTTATACAGTCAATTTTTAAATATTTTGTTTCGTTTTTTACAATTTTTTTTACATACTGTACTTTTATCAGAGTACAAAAAGATACTCTCATATAGAGCAGGGATTTTTTTGTGTTTTTGATTACTTTAAATTTTTTCATGATTTCTAGTCATTACTGGCCCCAATTACTCCTCCTGTGCCTAAGGCCTCATACACACGGGCAAGAATCTCGTCAGGAAATCTCTTGCCACCCGGGTATACACACAGACATTTCAAAAGAACCGAGGCAAGAACGCAGTGACGTCATCGTGTATGACGAGCATGCGGTCATCACATTCGATGCCGTCGCAGCCATCTTGCTTCACCCTACCTATGCCGTGGAAGCTACCGCACAAAGTCATTTCGAGCATGCGTGGGTTTCCACAGCGACAGGTAAGTATACACACTCTTGGGTTTCTCTTTGGGAAACAGGCCGACAAGAATCTCAACGAGAAAATAGAGAGCAAGATCTCTATTTTTTTCATCGAGATTCTGGCCAGATTTCCAGACGAGAAACCTGAAAGTCTCCTACACACGCTCGGATTACTCAGCAAAAAAGCTCTGCCAGCAGTTTTCTTGCTGGTTCTTGCCAAGAAACCCGAGCGTGTGTACGAGGCTTATCATTTCATTACCTCACCCCTTCTTTTGGGTGTGTCCAACTTTTGCTAAACGTTTATTGGATCTATAGACTTAGATGTCAATGTCAATGTCAAATTGGTAAGATGCCCCCCCCTACAAATCTGTATATCACTTCTGTTTTTTTGTGTTCTCTTTTTCTCCTTTTTGTATTGATTGATTTTGACATGCTATGGGCCAGATTCAGGTACATCTGCGCATTATTGGACCAGCGTAGCGCACCGCCTTTACGTTAGACTTGCGCAATGTAGCCGCATAATCACCCTATTCTCGTAGCTTTTACGCAGAAAATTGCGCATGCGTAACGTTATTTCAGAGGCGTAAGGCGGAGTAATACAAATTGGGAAGGACGTGGACGTGTTACATTGAAATGAGCCGTGACCCCATGCAAATGAAGGGCCGGCCGGCTCGCGCATGCGTACTTGAAGGAGACCATGGTCAGCACCTCTGTGCGCATGTTTACAACTCGGGAACAGCGCAATCAGTGAAATTGGAAGTAGACCCGGGCAACTTTGCTGAACTACGCAGACAGCATAAATAGACAGACACAAACGCACTTCCATTGCAAAAGTACATCCCTTTGTATCCCTTCCTATACAGCAAGGTGCTATTGTTCTGTTGTTTGTTAGCGTTTATTTGTTTGTTTGTGACGTGTCGTTGAGATATTTGGGGACTGTTTTGCAGAGTGATTTTTGTCTTTTATGGGCCAGATTCAGGTAGAGTTAGGCTGGAGTATCTGTGATACTCCAGCCTAACTGTCACTTTAAGCCGGCGTTTCTGTTTTCTGTAACCAGAAAACAAGAAACGCTGGGTTGGTGTTCCGATGCGATCGGCGCAATTGAATTTCGCCATCGCATCTCAAATTTGATTTAAAAATGGCGCCGGGGGTGTTCCCGCTGATTTACGCTGAAAAAATATGTTAATCAGCGGGAATCGGCAATTCACGATCGTATTCGGGCGCGACGCAGTGACTTTCCGACGTTTCCGTAAGCGATACGCGGCTTAAAGATAAAGCAGCCCCCTAGTGGAGTATCCTATGTTAAATATAGCCGTCGTCATCGCGTCGGAAAAAAAAAATTTGCGTCGCTTGCGTAAAACGTTAATGAATGGGGATGTGACGTCATTGACGTTCACTGACATAATTTGGAGCATGCGCACTGGGATGCATTGACACTCGACGCATGCGCAGTACGTTCGCCGCAGGATCGCGCTTAGTTTAAATAATACACGCCCCGTACCCGCCCAATTTGAATTCCGCCGGCTTATTTACGATGCGCTGACGCAACTTTAGGAGCAAGTGCTTCATGAATAACAGCACTTGCTCCTAAAATTTCGGCAGAGTAACGTAAATGAGAAGCGTTACTCCAGAGCAAAGATGCTCCCATCTACCTGAATCTGGCCCTATGTGTTTTCTTTGTTGTTTTTTTTTTTTATTATATTTTTGCTGGGCTTTTTTTTTTTTTCGGTTCTGTTTGTGTATGATTTGGGAATGTGGGGGTGACATTCCTGCCGGAAAAGGGGTGTCACCCTCAATTTTGGTGGAGAAGTGTTCCCCAGGACCAGGGAGAAGTGATCCCCAGGTCCGTGTGAATGGTGTATGAATGTACAGTGACATAATTGGAGCCTTGGCGTGGCCTTGCTGCTCACAAGTCCTGCATGGTGGGCTTGTGCCAATCCAATGTGATGAGGATGTGGAGTGTGTGTGCTAGGGACCACAGTGGTGTGCATGCATGCATTCTCATTGTGCCTTGATTAATGTGTGTGTTTAACGTGCAAAGATGCATATGTGAGCTGGCATGAGATGGGGTCATGAGATGGGGTCCCAGTGCATATGCAGAGTCACCTTGAAGGGAAAAGACAGGAGGATGTTAGTAGTGCATGTGCCCCTTGTGATGTGTTCATTATGGGGGGGGGCAGTCATGCCTGCCACCCATGTTACTCACCAACCAGCCAGCTGTCCCCATACATGTTCTGTTCGAAATCTGTGGGGATGGGGCTCTGATTGTATATGTAGCTGTCATGGGTGTCATGGGTGGTGTCATGTGTTGGGCTGGTGATGTCCTCCTGCAAGCTTGTGGTTAATTCCATGATGGCATGAGGGGTGAATCTGAAGATGCGAGACACTTCAGAATCACTCATGCCATAGATGTCTATGCGTGTGCAGTATATCCTCTCCCGTGAAGATTGAAGATTGAGGGACTTGTATTAGATAAGAATATTGTATTAGATTTGATTAAATTGTAAAGTTTATATAAGCAAATAAAAAGTTAAAAAAAAAATAAAAAAATCCCGTGCCCTCCTCAGTGCCCTCCTCAGTGCCCTCCTCAGTGCCCTCCTCCTTCTTTGATCATCTAAAGTCAGTAGTATAGCTATGAGCATGGATGCCCCTGGCATGTTGGCATACAGATTGTTGTGCAACACGTGTGACTGCTGAGCTCCTCACTAACAGTGTTGCTTTATCTGACATGTAGACGATTTTTCTCTTTTTAGACCAGCTTTTATATGGTCTAATTTTAGACAGGACATTTTGCTGTTGCGCACACTGCATAGCCTGCGCTGCCCCAACGTTCTTTTTTGGATCCCCGTAAGTCCCTCATTAGCATATTTGACTAGCAAATCAATGGTCTGTCTAGCGCAGTTTTGCGCGGACGCATGCGCCTGTCTAACGAAATTACGCTGGACAAAAAAAAGTAGATTTCTTGCGTATCTCGTTTTGGGAATGCCGTGCATCAAAACGCACGCGCACATTTAGACTTACGCACGCGCATCTCCTGTTGCACAGGCGTAATCGCTCTGTGAATCTGGCCCTATGTGTTTAAATAATGCATCTATGTTTTAATCATTTAATTGGAACTATACATATGCTTATTTGTGTATTTGATCTGCCTACCCAGGTGTGGTAACATATATCTTTTGAAAAAGACTATTAATTGGTGAAACATGTCGGGATTGCTATACCACAATTACCATCTATAGTAGATCATGTATGTGAATATTCAAAATTAAATTATCCAAATGATCCGATGTTTTAAAGGAATCTTAAATGTCCTCGTTCACGTTCTTTCTGATTTCTATTATATTTTTTATATGAATTGATTAAATAAAATATATGAATTTTATCTGATGTTGTGATTTAGATTATTGGCACTTAAATATCCCGCTCTGTGTCAGAGTATCGTTTTGCATCTTGTGTAATATAGATGGGATGTGGTGCCTATGAGATCTCCTCTGTCCAAACTTTCCTGTATCAAATATTTTATCAGAGTAGGTAAGTGTCGCTGCAGTAACACTGTATAACTCTGGGGAATGGGGGGTGATCAGGGTTTTTTTTCTACACTTTGTTTGCTGTTACTGATCCTTGTAACAGCAAAGTTTTCAACTATCATGAATGCATTAAGGATTCATGACAGCTGTGATCACTAGTGATCTGTCATTGGCTACAGATGATCACATGCACATGATCTACAGGGTGCTGTGATTGGCCCATGTATCATGTGATAGCTGTGGGCCAATCACAACATAAGCAACACATCTGTTATGTATGACAGCTTTGTTGACATTGTGATCATGCGATTGCATGGTGATCACATGATCCCCAGGCCCTGAGTACCCGGATTCCACAATCTGCTGTGTCTGGTGGACACAATGGTCATAGGGAGCATGCTGATCCTAAACCTGGAGCAGGCACATAGCATACATGTAGATGATTGTGCCTGCATGTGCCGCCCAGCCACAGTATATGTACTGTGGTGGGTCAGCAAGTGGTTAACCAAAAAAAAGTAATTTAATAAAAATGCATAAACACAAATCGAATCACCCATAGACAAGCAGACACAAATAAATATAAATATTTATTTATTCTTAACCACTTAAAACCCGGACCATTATGCAGGTTACGGACCTTGCCCCTTTTTTGCGATCCGGCACTGCGTTGCTTTAACTGACAATTGCGCAGTCGTACGACGTGGCTCCCAAACACAATTGGCGTCCTTTTTTTCCCACAAATAGAGATTTCTTTTGGTGGTATTTGATCACCTCTGCGGTTTTTATTTTTTGCGCTATAAACAAAAATAGAGTGGAAATTTTGAAAAAAATGCAATATTTTTAACTTTTTGCTATAATAAATATCCCCAAAAATATATAAAACATTTTTTTTCCTTAGTTTAAGCCGATATGTATTCTTTTACCTATTTTTGGTAAAAAAAAAAAAGCAAAAAGCGTTTATCGATTGGTTTCGTTTACAATATAGGGGATAGTTTTATTGCATTTTTATTAATATTTTTTTTTTTACTACTAATGGCAGTGATCAGCGATTTTTTTTCATGACTGCGACATTATGGCGGACACATCGGACAATTTTGATGGACAAATTTGGGACCATTGTCATTTTCACAGCAAAAAGTCCTATAAAAATGCATTGGTTACTGTGAAAATTACAATTGCAGTTTAGGAGTTAACATCTAGGGGGTGTTGTAGGGGTTGAACCCACGGATGACCAGGCCCTATAGGGGGCTGACAACCCTGTAACTTTACGCTGGTACTACTCACTATGTTGCTTCCCTGTTTGTGGCGCCCTGACTCTCCCATGCTACTCCATTGAAGCTGCACTTGCCCGGACTCTCTCTTACGCAATCAGCCGCCTGATTTGACTTTTTTCTTCTTCATCAATGAACACTGTGAGGGACCGTCCCTACCCACAGACCTGGCAGTGGCTGCCGGAGTTACCTTTCACTGCCTTACTGCCCATGAACTGGTCCCCCCCGGCTGGGGACTCCTTTGCTCTCCCCCTCCCATCGCACCACGTTAGGAGCGGTGGACGGGGCTGGGAGCCTCCCCGCCTTTTCCCCATGTTGGCCCACGAACCCCCAGTAGGCCACCCTTTAGGGGTTGACGATCCCGGCTGGGATCGCGGGCTGAGGCTTAAGACCCCCCCCCCATATATGGGACGGGGCCTTGAGCACGGCCCTTAGATGGTGTTTAAAGTATGTTGGCTTCGGCCTAGTTGTTTTACTTGAACTGTATTGTCTAATTGTCTCATGTGTCTTTTTCTCCTCCCTTCTCCATTTCCTTCTTCTCTCTCTGCCTTCGCCCTTCTTCTCAATCTCCGTCCAGATGAGCCTTACTGTCTGGTCACCCACGCCGAGCACGCCATTGATACGCGGATCCGTTCATCTCCAGTCTTCCTATGGCCACGCTTCAGGTAAGCACAATGTCAGGGGACTTTGCTCCCCCCACAAGGATAGTAAATTGTGGTGGGAGCTAAAGCGACTAAAAACACAGGTGCTTTTCCTCCAAGAAACCCATTTCACTCCCCAATCCCTTCCTAAACTGCCCACCCACCTCTTTAACCAGTGGTTTCTCAGCAACTCCCCGACACCTAAATCTAGGGGGACGGCAATCGCCGTACATAAATCCTGCCCTTTTCAACCCTTCGGCCATGAGATAGACCCCCGGGGTAGGTATGTGTTCCTTAAAAGTAGTATTGCTGGTCAGACGTATACATTCGCAACGATCTACGCCCCGAACACAGACCAGCTCACCTTCATTGACTCCGCCCTAGACCGACTTACAGACTTTAGAGAAGGCCTTCTGATTCTGGGAGGCGACTTTAATGTCAGCCCCGACCCTCTTTTCGACACTTCCCATGCTAGATCCCCGCACTCATATGCTTTCCTCAAACACTTCCGTAAGACGTTTCAGTCCCACCTCCTCGTAGACTGCTGGAGGACGCTACACCCCACGGACCATGATATTAGCTACTACTCCAAGGTACACAATGTCTATACCCGTATAGACCACCTGTATGTGGACCTTACAACCCTAGACCTCCTCCGGACAGCAGCCATTGGCAACATCTCCATCTCAGATCACGCCCCGGTCACGATTGCTCTCGACCTGCCGTCGGGCACGCATAAGGCCTGGACGTGGAGGTTGAATGACAATCTATTAGACGACCCAGCGGTAGTGAAGAAGGTGTCGGACATGTTGTCTCACTATTTTGCCGAAAACTCAGTTGGAGGCATGGAGGACGGCCTGATTTGGGAGGCCCACAAGGCGGTGGTTCGAGGGGAACTGATATCCCAGGGTGCTAGGCTTAAGCGTGAGCGCAGAGCAGACTTTCTGAGGGTTCACACCGCCCTGGAGAAGGCTGAGCTGCAACACAAGGCGACCGGGACCCCTGAGGCACTGAAGGAACTAACTGAGTTGCGAGAGCTGTTCTTGCGCTTGTTGGACCGCCAGGCCCGTAAGCAATACCGTTATGTGTCCCACAAATTTAATGAACACGGGAACAAATGCGGGAAGATGCTTGCACGTGCCCTCCGCAAACAGCACGCCCTTTCACACATTCATAAACTGCGTTCCCATTCGGGGGACCTGATGGTCCACTCCTCTAAGATAGCTGCGGTGTTTAGAGACTACTATGCCGATCTCTATAATCTGAATCCTGACCTCCCTCCCACTGCGCAGGATGATAGACAGCAGGCGATCTGTGACTACCTTGCAGCAGCTGGCCTACCCCCCCTCACAGCTGACCAATCCCTGGAGATGGAGTCACCAATCACTGCCACTGAGCTTAGGGACCCGGTCGAGGCCTTGCCTAATGGGAAGAGCCCTGGCCCCGACGGGTTTACTAAGGCATATTACAAGACTTTCCTCTCCCTGCTGGCGACCCCCATGTGCAAATATTTTAACTCTCTTGCGAACGGCAGGAAATTCCACCCAGAAGCCCTGCTAGCTCACATCACTGTGATCCCTAAAGAGGGCAAAGATCCCACGGTCCCCCAGAGCTATCGCCCCATTTCCCTTCTCAACTTAGACGTGAAGCTTTTGGCAAAAATTTTAGCAAATAGACTCATACACTTACTGCCCTCGATTGTGCACCCAGACCAGACAGGCTTCATAGTGGGTAGGGAAGCCAGGGATAATTCCCTTAGAGCCGTCCAACTCATCCACTGGGCCCGCACTAGCCCGAACCCCCCATCTTACATTATCCTCTCAACAGACGCAGAAAAGGCCTTCGATCGCGTAGACTGGCTATACATGACGGAGGTACTGCGATCGATCGGCCTAGGCCCAAGAATGCTGCCGTCAATCCTGGCCCTGTATTCTTCTCCCTGCGCTCAGGTCAAAGTAAACGGAACCCTCTCCTCTAGGTTCCCCATCCGGAACGGCACGCGACAGGGTTGCCCCCTGTCGCCCCTCCTGTTCGCCCTAGTTCTGGAACCCCTGCTCTGAACTGTGCGAGCCAATCCGGATATCACGGGCTTGAGGGTCGGAGATACAGAACACAAGCTCTCGGCATATGCCGATGATGTCCTTTTCCACCTCTCACAACCATTGATATCGCTGCCCAACTTGATGAAAGAGCTGAGACTCTTCGGATCCCTGTCCAACTTTAAAATTAATTTAACGAAATCGGAGATTCTCCCCATTTGCCTCCCCGCCCGTATGGCCGCTGGTCTCCAGGCCTCTTTCCCCTTTACCTGGTCCAAGTCGTCCCTACGTTATCTAGGAATACAACTCACTGACAGGTTTGACGCCCTTTACACTGCGAATTACACCCCATTACTAGCCGCAGTTAAGAACGACCTCTTGCACTGGACTCGTTCAGCTTTCACATGGCTCGGTCGGGTGAACATCATAAAAATGACTGTCCTCCCACGCTTCCGATACCCCTGCCCAAATTATTTTTTGACCGTATCTCCAGCATGATGTCCGCTTTCATCTGGAATGCGCGTAAACCCAGAATTGCCCTGAGGGTGCTGTGCCGCCCGAAGAGTAGAGGGGGTTGGGGATCCCGGACATTAGGCAATACTACCGCGCAATAGCTTTACAGAGAATTTTCAACTGGCGTTTCCATACACACTCAAAACTCTGGGTGCCCTTGGAGAAGTGCCTGGCGGGCAGGAACTTGTCCTATGCGCCTTGGCTGTCGCGGGAACACAGGGGGCTATCTGATACGACTTCCCCTCTGACATCCCATGTGCTGTCGGTTTGGGACAAAGCCAATGCTGAACTCAACTTGGCCCCCCCTGTGTCTCCGCTGGCCCCCCTGGGTGGTTTCCAATGGTTCCCCCCGGGTGAGCAAATGGCTTTTTTTGAGTCCTGGGTTGATGATGCTAACGCTAGTTGCGGAAAACTCATGAAAAATGGTAGACTCTTAAATTATGAAGCTCTTCCAGTTGGTCGACAAGGCTCGCGCATGAACTTGAAATTTAGGCAAATACACCACTTCTTTGAGATACATGGCCGCACGATTAGAGACCCCTCGTCCCTTACCTCGTTCGAACACTTGTTCACGGACGATGCCCCTACCCCCCACCTGGTGTCAGAACTCTACCGACTCCTTGGCTCAGCATTGCCCCACCCTAAACCCGCTTACATCAGACGATGGGAAACTGACTTGGGGACGACGTTTACTGACACGCAACTGGCCCACCTGTACCACCTAACTCACTCGTCTTCTATTGATTCTAGGACACAGGAAACAAATTTCAAAATTCTATCCCGTTGGTATAGGGTCCCTGCAGACCTGGCCCAAATCTATCCCTCTGCGTCCGCTCTGTGCTGGCGCGGCTGCGGACACAGGGGAACACTTGCACACATTTGGTGGGACTGTCCCCTAATTAAACCCTTCTGGGAAGACATAGGAGGCCAAATTAAGATAGTGACTGGGATTGAGGTTCCTCTCTCCCCGCTGCATTTCCTGCTGCATGTACCCCTGATCCCCCTCCGACACTATAAAAAAAATGTGCTGCCTCACCTGCTTAACGCAGCCAGGCGCTTACTCCCGCTCCACTGGAAAACAGCCAGAATTCCTACTCGAGAGGAGTGGATCGGCAGGGTGAATGCGGTTAGGGAGGCGGAGGACTGGAGAGCGACCTGCCACGACACTAGAGACCAGTTCCACAGCACTTGGACACCCTGGTCGGAATATGCCTCAGACACTTCCTTTGTCCCGTCCAGTTTGGATATCGCCTTACTGGAGCTGTCAGACCCATCCCTTAGGGCTCGCAGGCTAAGGGATGCCTAGAAGACGACATCACTCCCCTGTTGATGGCTATATGCATGGATCAGAGCCCATGATTGGCCCGGACTTGGCGTGCAGTGTTAGGCGTGGAGAACCGCTCAACTCCCAATTGGACTACAGGTACACCTGGACTCTCTCTGTCTGACTTTCACCCCTTCCTTCTTTTTCTACCCTTCATCTTTGATCTCTGTAACAGAATTTTACAATCTCCTCTCCCTTTCTCCCCCCCAATCCCATGTTTTATGTTACATTGTTACTGCAGGACGTAGACCGGTGGCTCTAACGAGTGACTAGGGGTCGACATAGCAATGCAGAGCCTCAGGGCACATGAACCTGTCCCCAGCCTATGCGGGGACACCGGTGGTTTTGTGTGATGGCCCTGACTGCCGCAGCTGGTGCCCTTGGTCTACGGGCGGGAGCAGGAGTCGGTTTTCTGGAGGCCACGGTGCCCCCCCTCTGGCCCCGCCCATGGACTGTGGGCCCCCATGACTCAGGACCTCTGGGGGCGGTCTCTAGACCCGTCTCCGGACGGCGAGACCGCCGGCAGACGACCCTAAATGAGGTATGTGTTGCCTGTAGCCTCACGGCTGATCGCCATTGCATCGCCCACTAAGACCTAATATTCCCCCCAATACGGGGCAGGTTGCGAGCCTATGGCTGGGTGCTTGATGCTCGCTGATAATGCATTGTTTGTTTGTTTATGTTTCTATACGTTCAACGGTTCCCTTTTGGGTTCTGATGCTTATGTGACGCTGCGTGGTCTAAGTTGGCCTTTGCCTACATCATTGCTGTTGAACATGTCTTGTATGTGTTGTATGTTAAAATAGCAATAAACTTGATTATACAAAAAAAAAAATAGCACCACTTTGTTTTATAATACCCAGATGAAACAAAAAGCAGCAATGGGTCTGTGTTATTTCATGTTAAATACTTTAGTCCTCTGAGTTGAAATATCAGTCTTTAAGATCAATTTGCCAGCCATGAAAGTGAATTGAATGACAAATTAATTAAAATTTACCAATAGAATGTAACATACTCTTGCTAACCACACTGTAGCAAAACCCAGACAATGTTAAGGCCTTAGAAACCAGGCAGCGTTATAGTAATGAGGTAAAAATTTACTTTTATGTGCAATTGATATGTTTAAGATTTTTGTTTTAATCATTACATTTATTAGCAAGCATTTCATGAAGCCTTTATGAATTACTACTAATAAGCAGAAACGATAGACAAGTGCAATAATTAAGTATGTCAGGTGCTGACAAATCACAGCAAATCAGAGATGATGGCCTCCCCAGTGTGTTCCTGCTTGAACCATCCCACTTAACTCTGACATTGCTTACCCTTGAGCATGAGACACTAGTAATAAAGCTAAGATTTGCTCAGTAATAGAACACTGATTGAAGTAATATTATGATATTAAAGTACTTGAAAATACAGTGTTGTCGTTTTTACACAGTTAAAAATATATCTAATATATTAGAAGTATTGTAAAATGAATCAAGTGACACAGGCTGGACCACATTCTGTATCAAAATATGATATGCTATTGTACCTCTGTGTGCTCATTTTATTGGCAGTTAGCAGATATGATCATACTTCTGGCACACATTCCAAGCCCTTATCAGGTCTTTGCACCCTAAGCATTATTTATCAAGTGTGATCTCATTAAAGTGTATTTAAAATTGTTCAGTATATTGCTGCTTACCAGTCCTTGGATGTTGTGGCTACATGGGATTTATTTTTTAGGCTTTTTCCTTTATTTTTACCTGGTGACCCAGACACTAACACACTTCCTGCCCTGGCATTGACAATGATAATTCACAATACTGTATCTGTGGAAGAACAGCTTTATCACCTAAGCTGCTTGCTTTTGGAATGATCTACAGAACACCTTGAAAGCAAGAATGTAGAGCAGTTACAGGGAATATGCCTAAGAACAGAAATCATTTTATGATATGTGGAGCCTTTGGTCTCTTTTTGGTGCCCGAACTCCTATCCAACTCACTGAGTGATATCAAAAGTCCAGTTTATACAGCTGGTGGTGGATTCACTGTGGTTTTTGGTGATGGATTATGGACACTGCCATTAAAGAGTTTGATTCATTCTCACATTGCTTGTGGACATTTTTGCACAGATGAATATAATCCATATGGATTCACCTATGGACCTTACATTTATTATTCAGCTTGATTCTTATTTTCTTATTTTTTTATTTTTTCTACAGTATACCTCTCACTAAACATACAGCAATTTCCTAAAATAGTGGTGGTAAGTTTTAGAGGATCCTCATTAAACATTAATAGCTTAAACATGAATGATATACCTAAGACCAGAAATTATGTTATGCTATGTGGAGCCTTATGTCTCTTTTTGGTGCCCAACTCCTATCCAACTCACTGAGTGACATCAGAAGTGTAGAGAAGCCCTAAGATGTGGAGAAATACCCCAGGTGGGTTTTTAAGCCACAGGTGTACACCGGCGTACACCGACCCACTATAATAAGGGGTCTACAGGGGCTTGTAAGCAGTTTCTACAGCTGGTGGTGGATTCACTGTGGGTTTTGGTGATGGATGATGGACACTGCCATTAAAGAGATTGAGTCATTATCACATTGCTTGTGGACATTTTTGCACAGATGAATATAATCCATATGGATTAATCTACGGACTTCACATTTATTATTTAGCTTGATTCTTATTTTTATACAGTACACCTCTCACTAAACATACATCATTTTCCTAAAATAGTGGTGGTGAGTTTCAGAGGATCTGCATGAAACATTAATAGCTTAAGCATGAATGATCTTAATGCATTACACCCTACATATGGACAAGCACACACATAGTGAAGTTAGTTACAAAGCATATATCATTACTGTATGGAAATGTTCCCCAGGGTGGGGTTTTTGAGCGACAATGTAATGATTTCAAAAAGTAATACATGTATTAAAATAAAACTTTACTAGATTTATACATAGGGGTACTCATATGGAAGTCTATCTTATTATAGCTCATATCTATGTACTGTACTTTATTGTATTGCTGACCATTTCATTAATGTTGTTATAATTCTTTAATCATGTATAACCCTAGTTCATCATTTTTATGACTGAAACATGTTGTATTCTTAATTACTGTATAAATCTAGTAAAGTTTTATTTTAATACATTTATTACTTTTTGAAATCATTACATTGTCGCTTAAAAACCCCACCCTGGGGAACATTTCCATTTTCTCTTGTTTTTGCAATTTTCGGGGTGTGCGGCCCATGGATTCTACACACATGCGTTTTTCCTTTTGATATCATTACTGTATATCTCAAATTAATATTCCATGTTTGTACTGTATATAAGTACATATCATTAGTTGTGGTTTCTTAAAAAAAACATGCTTTAAAGTTTTAGACTAGTAAGGAACTATAGTTGTGTTTTTATTGTTATATTTTGTGCATACAGTACTTTAATATACTAACTAAACCTAACACAAAATTCCCATTTATAAAACAGCATCACAACTTAAATAAGCAATAGTATATATACACACATATATATGGTATAATTAAAACATATAATCACTTATTCAATTTGTGTAATGTAATGGTAATGAAATAAGGAAGTGAATGACATGACAGGCCCCTTTGGCATTTCCCAGTCCCATTGCAAATCACCAGCTGACAAACTCAATGGTTTGGAACCTGGAACAGACAGGTCCAATAAAACCTCTCTCCAGTCACACAGTCTAGTTTAGTCTACTTGACAAGCCACAAAATGAGTTCTAGGACAAATATACTTAACATGATACTTGTTTCTTACACAAATAATATTATGTAATTTCATCATTCCTCAAAAGTGTCATCTTAAGCTGAGTTTGTGTAACTTGAAAAGGGTTAGTAAAAATGTTCAGCATCTTTTGCCCGCTGACATGGTTTTAATTTGCGCTTAATTAAAATACACAGTCGTAGAGTGAAGAAAATTGCTTAAAATCTCCCTGTGGAAAAATTAAGTCTTCCTAGAAATGTGTGCTTTAAGTTAACTCAGTACTGATAAATTGGGAGGTTTTATTGTGCTTTCATATACTTTGTAGACATGGTTATTAACAACATTAAATACCTTTTCTGTAAATTAGATGGGCTACAATCCCAGGAGCCTGTTTTAAAAAATAATATAGTGTTGCACTAGACCATTAAATTATTAATAGCATATTTACTAACACTCATAATTTTAAAAGTTTGCTAAATAGAAAAAGCTGTCTAACCAAAATCTCTTACAGTTAGAACAGTTTATTTAGGCACGCCATACACTTAATATTGGTGGGTTTGGCTTGCACCGTATTTACCATATTTACAAAGCTCAGGGGAAAAATGAGAACACCTGCAGTTGCATAGTCCAACTGCACTTAAAAAGTGCATAGCCTTTAGTAATTCCACCCTTACAGTATGTATTTTATGGAGTAGAGCCTATGTGATAAACTAAATTGTACAAGCATATACTGTAGGCTATGGTGAGGTGGGTTGGAAGGATGCATGTATCATAAAGAACCATAAAATACATTCAGACATTTTTAATAAAGCTTCAAAGCTGGGGAAAACTCCCTCGGATGTTCTAATCTCTAAACTAGAAAATTGGTTTATTTAAGCTAAATGGTTACAGCTACAATTTACTGCTGAATCAGATAACATTTAAGCTGGAAGCTGGACATGTATTGGTCGAGTGTTCCATCCATGAGGGGGGGGGGTGACAAATGGGGTGATTTACTCAATTTTAAGCTTAAGGAAAATTCTCTTGCAAAATAGTCTGTTTGCCTTTAGTAAATCAAAATGTAAATTGATTGAGAAGCAAGGCTGAGCAGGAACCTATCATAAATCTGGTAATTAAAAGGAAACAGATCATATCTGAACATGCACAGGGACAGATGAGGTAAGGCAGTGACTGGCTGTGGACTGAGGGGCATAGAGGAGGGAGAGTAACAAAAATAGATAATCATGGAAGAGTGGAATAAAATGTGATATGATGATGGACTATTCATAAAATAGCCCAAGATGGACTAAGCATGGTTAGAGGGGCACAAGATGAGATGATGGGGACTGAGGGCAGGATCTGATAATAGTCAGAGAAGATAGGAGTGAAAACTAATTGCTACAGTTAGTTACATTCTATTGAACACCAAACCATTATAGTTTCCTATTCAAGGAGAAGGTATATCCTTTAGTGCATAATAATGGTTGGGAATATTTTGTATTTGCAACAGGTGGAGCCTTTGCCTCGATTTCCTAATTCCTCAAGCTAACAATTTTTACACAGTGAATGCATAAGATGACTCTCCTTTTAGACAACTCTATATGGGTTTCCTCCAGAGGCAGATTGGCTGCAATAGTGCAGCTTCTGCTTTTTTCTTGCTTCAGAAAACCTGCAGGGTTCTGAAAATCATGTGTAATTTGTGCACCCCAAAATAAATTAAAATAAAATTGATTCTAAACCATTATTGTTTTTCTTTAATTATATAGAACAAAAATGTGATCTGGGTTGCAACTTTTTTTGGTTCAACTATGTCATTTTCTAGACTACAACAAAAATAATCATAAAATAGATCTCCTTATTTCCGCTCCTGCAATATGAACCAATAGTCACTAGCTTACTTTTTTCCTTTTGATGGAATTTTCTATTGCTTTTAACCACTTGCCTACTGTGCACCTACACCCCCTTCCTGCCCAGACAAAATGTTAGCTTCCGGCACTGCGTCACTTTAACTGACAATTGCGCGGTCGTGCGATGTGGCTCCCAAACAAAATTGCCGTCCTTTTTTCCCCACAAATAGAGCTTTCTTTTGGTGGTATTTAATCGCCCGTGCAGTTTTTATTTTTTGCGCTATAAACAAAAAAAAGCGACAATTTTGAAAAAAGACACAAAGGCCCAGATTCACAGAGCGATTACACCTGCGCAACAGGAGATGCACGTGCGTAAGTCTAAATGTGCACGTGCGTTTCGATGCACGGCATCCCCGAAACGAGATACGCAAAAAATCTACTTTTTTTTGTCCAGTGTAATTTCGTTAGACAGGCGCATCTGTCCGCGCAAAACTGCGCTAGACAGACCATTGATTTGCTAGTCAAATATGCTAATGAGGGACTTACGGGGATCCACAAAAGAACGTTGGGGCAGCGCAGGCTACGCAGTGTGCGCAACAGCAAAATGTCCTGTCTAAAATTAGACCATATAAAAGCTGGTCTAAAAAGAGAAAAAACGTCTACATGTTAGATAAAGCAACACTGTTAGTGAGGAGCTCAGCAGTCACACGTGTTGCACAACAATCTGTATGCCAACATGCCAGGGGCATCGTCGCGCATAGCTATACTACTGACTTTAGATGAGCAAAGAAGGAGGAGGGCACGGAGGATGGCACGGGAGAGGATATACCGCACACGCATAGACCTCTTTGGCATGAGTGATTCTGAGGTGTATCGCATCTTCAGATTCACCCCTCATGCCATCATGGAATTAACCACAACCCTGCAGGAGGACATCACCAGCCCAACACAACGCTCACATGCAGTGCAGCCACTGGTCAAGGTCCTGACAACACTCCATGTCCTTGCCAGTGGCTCTTTTCAGCGTACAAGTAGAGTGGTGGCTGGGATGTCACAATCCTCCATGAGCAGATGTGTGCACCAGGTTGTCCCTGCAATCCTCAGATGCATGGCCAACCAAATCATCAAACCTACCACTGAGGACCTGCGGCTGAAGGCAATGACAGATTTCTACAGAATTGCCAGATTCCCACGCACCCTCTGGGCCATTGATTGCACACATGTGGCACTCCAGCCCCCCCATGAGACAGAGCACATGTACCGCAATCGGAAGCATTGGCATTCCATCAACGTACAGGTGATAGTCGATGCCCAAGGCCTCATATGGCACGTCCGTGTCAAACACCCAGGGTCCAGCCATGACAGCTACATATACAATCAAAGCCACATCCGAATGGAATTCGATCAGAACGTGTATGGGGCCACATGGCTGGTTGGTGAGTGACATGGGTGGCAGGCATGACTGTACCCCCCATGATGCACACATCACAGGGGGCACATGCATGACTAACATCCTCCTGTCTTTTCCCTTACAGGTGACTCTGCATATGCACTGGGACCCCATCTCATGACTCCTATCCAGAACCCCCAAACCCCAGGAGAGGAAAGATACAATCAAGCACATGCCCAAACACGAGCAGTGGTGGAGCGCACCTTTGGCCTCCTGAAGTCACGTTTCTGATGCCTGGATAAGTCTGGGGGTACCCTCTTGTATTCCCCAAACTTTGTGTGCCAGATCATCGGTGCATGTTGCATGCTGCACAACTTCGCAGTAAGAAAGGGCCTGCAGATTGACCTACGTGATGACCTGACCCCTGAACCAGACAATCCCCCCCTAACCGAGGGTCCCCCGTCTTCTGAGGGAATAGCAGCCAGGAGACAGCTCACATTGGGCATCTTTGCACGTTAAACACACACATTAATTATGGCACAATGAGAATGCATGCATGCACACCACTGTGGTCCCTAGCACACACACCCCACATCCTCATCAAATTGGATTGGCACAAGTCCACCATGTAGGACTTGTGAGCAGCAACGCCACGCCAAGGCTCCAATTATGTCACTGTACATTCATACACCATTCACACGGACCTGGGGATCACTTCTCTCTGGTCCTGGGGAACCCTACTCCATCAAAATTGAGGGTGACACCCCTTTTCCGGCAGGAATGTCACCCCCACATTCAAACAGCATTCACAACCCCAAAAAAATGACCAGCAAAATCAAAACATTTCCAAAAAAAAAAAAGGGGAAAAACAAATTAGTGCCCTTGACGTGAGCCATGCCTGGGGCACCCCCGGCCACGGCCCCGGCTCCTCAAGGAAAACTCATGGGGGAGGGGGAAAACCAGGGAAGGAGGAGCAGCCCCTGATCTCTGCCCACCTGGCGGCCTGCCCTCCAAGGCCACGGCTATTCTGTCCAGGGCACCACCTAGTGTTGCCGTGTTGGCCTGAATAGCCTGGGTGAGGGCCCTCACATCCTGCCCAACGCCTGCTGATGTAGTCTGCAGGTCGTTAAGGCAGTTTGTGAAAGCCCGGGAGTGGGAGTCCAGGTTCCCCAGCGTATCCTTGACCAGTGCCTGACATGGACTCCTCCTCAAACTCCTCCTCCTCAACCTCCTCCTCCTCCTCTTCAACCTCCTCCGCGGACTCCGGCCTTGTCGGGGGGGCCTCATTAGGCTGCTGTCCTGGGGATGGTGCGGTCAGGCCAGATGGCCCTGCACCCTCCTGCACATCTGTGGATGACACAAAACATTCACAGGTTGGAGGATTCACACTCTTGCCACATATTCCCTTTCACCCCCTCCCCCACACATGCTACACACCTGATATTAAAAAAAAAACTTACCTGGCACCACGGGCTCCGGACTTGAGTCAAAGCCAGGCAGGCCCTTCACTTCATGCCGATGAAAGGTCAGGGCCACCGCACGCTCCTCCGCTGTCAGCCTAACACGGCATGGTGGGCCCCCTCCTGTGCCCCTGGCATGGGCAAGCATTTTGGCCAGCTTTTTTTTGACCAGACGCCGGAGGTCATTAATCTTTTTGTCAATCCCAGACCGGTTCCGTGTCTCCCCCTCCCACGCTGAATTGACCTGCTCAGTGATGATGTCCAAAATCTCCCTCCTCCTGGCCGGGGTGGTGTTGGCACTGTCCGGGCCGTGGAGGAAACGCCCATAATCGCTAATGGCCCGGGCAAGAATTTGTTTTTCCCCCAAAGTAAAATTTAGTTTTCGCTTTCTCTCTGTCATACTGAAAAGAACACTCCCAGTCAACAAAAATCAGTCACAAAAACAAGCACAACCAATCAAGCACGAACACACACAAAGAGAAAACTAACACCCAAAAAATCACACAAGCACTCAGCAAAAAACAGTCACAAAAACAAACAGCAACAATTAAGCAAGAAAACAAACGAACAGAAATATATCAAACAAACAGTCTCTCCAACACTTATCAAAAAACACTTTCAAAGATCTACTAACAAACACTTGATCACACAGAACACTAATCTGACAAATACAAAACACAATGCAACTAACAACGGGACAAAAGCACTTGGTTAAATGGGAAGGGACAAAGGGATGTACTTTTGCAATGGAAGTGCGTTTGTGTCTGTCTATTTATGCTGTCTACATAGTCCTTAGTCCATTACCAATTTCACTGATTGCGCCGTTCCCGAGTTGTGAGCATGCGCACAGCGGAGCTGACCATGGTCTCCTTCAAGCGCGCATGCGCGAGCCGGCCGGCCCTTCATTTGCATGGGGTCACGGCTCATTTCAATGTAACACGCCCACGCCCTTCCCAATTTGTATTACTCCGCCTTACGCCTCTGAAATATTGTTACGCATTCGCAATTTTCTGCGCAAAAGCTACGAGAATAGTGTGATTACGCGGCTACATTGCGCAAGTCTAACGTAAAGGCGGTGCGCTACGCCGGTCCAATAATGCGCAGATGTACCTGAATCTGGCCCAATATTTTTTGCTTTTTGCTATAATAAATATCCCATTTAAAAAAAAAAAAAAACATTTTTTATCTCAGTTTAGGCCGATACGTATTCTTCTACATATTTTTGGTAAAAAAATGTAAAAAATAAAATCGCAATAACCGTATAGTGACTGGTTTGCGCAAAAGTTATATTGCCTACAAAATAGGGGACATAATTATGATTTTGTTTATTTTATTTTTTTACTAGGAATGGTGGTGATTTTTTCTCGGGACTGGGACATTATAGCGGACACATCGGACAATTTTGACACATTTTTGGGACCATTTACATTTATACAGTGAACAATGCTATAAATATGCATTGATAACTGTATAAATGTAACTGACAGGGAAGGGGTTAACCACTAGGGGGCGGGGAAGGGGTTAAATGTTTCTCCTAGTTTGTGTTCTAACTGTGGGGGGAGGGGGGGTGACTGGGGAGGTGACCGATTGTGTCCCTATGTACAAGAAACACAATCGGTCTCCTCTCTCCCTGACAGGGACATGCAGCTCTGTGTTTACACACAGAGCTCCACGTCCCTGCTCAGTTACTGGGCAATCGCGTGTGCCCGGCGGCCATCGCGGCCACCGGGCACACGCACAGGGGTCCCAGTGATGCGACGGGTGCGCGCGCGCGCCCCTAGCAGCTTTCTATGACTGCACGTCATATGACGTGCAGTCAGGACAATGGAGTTATCCGCCCGCCGTCATATGACGGTGGACGGATGACAAGTGGTTAATGTAATGCTCTATTGGTTTAATCGTTGCTCTTCTCCAGTTTTTTCATATCTCCAGTCCTCAAGGGGCCCCAACAGGTCAAGTTTTCAGGATTTCCCTCAGATGAAACGGCTGTGGTAAATACTGGGGCCGGGAAAGACACATCGTTTTCCTCTACGAGTTCGTTGTTGGGCTTGTCGAGAAACTTGACAAGCTGTCTTTGCATACACACTGTCAAGACCAAATCTCCTCATTCTAAAAAACACGGTGACTTCAATACATACAACAGCAGGGAAAGTGTGATTCCACTGGCACAACCCTTGTGTTAGGTAAAAGTTTGGTAAGAGACATTTGCACTTTTCAGTCTGTTACAGCGTGACAAATGCGCTATTTCCATTACAAACGCTACTTTTACCGAAGCTGCGCGGGTTTCTAAGCATACACACCAACGTGTTTCTTGTCAAAAACTAGCCCAATGAGGAACACGACTAGGAAATTGAGACTCCCGTCGAGGAAAAAGAGAACTTGCTCTCTTTTTGCCTCGTCGAGTTCCTCGACAGTTTTCTCAATGAAAAGCATACACATGACCGGTTTCCTCGGCAAAAAAGCTCTTGATGGATTCTGTCGAGGAAACCAGTCGTGTGTACGCGGCCTAAGGCAGTGAAACTGATCAAATACCCATTGCAAAATAATAGAAAGCCTGAAAACATGACCTGTTGTGGCGTCTTGTTGACTGGAGTTGAGAAACACTGCTCTACTACATTTACAGTTAACTTTTTACATTGTTATGTACTCATCCTGTTCATAAATTGATATATTTAGCTTTATTGCTATTTGAATATTGTACAACCATTCTTGTATGTACTTAATTTGTCAATCTTTGTTATATTTACAAAAATAATAAACAGGTTTTATTAAAATTAATCATAAAATAAAATAATCAGCACTCTGTCCATATTTTACCATCACTGTTAATAGTGTCCAGATTTCTGCCCATATGTATCAGACATGCTAATTTTTAAGAACTGTGAATTTTGCAAGAAAAAAGAGAGATGAACAAGGCAATTGTATGAGAAGAAATAATTGGAAATCTGCTTATTTCATTCTCCTTTTTCTTTGTGAAAGCACTGCCAAACCAATTTTTATTAGAAATCTAAATAATGTTATGAAATATGTGTTTATTATTTAAGAGATAAAGTATTATATTATTTAGGTAAAATTGCTTTTACACTATATAAAATAAATGTGAACATTGTTTTTCAAGCTTGTTGTACTATATTTTCCTAATCCTTTCCCTTCCTCACTAAAATGACTGTGTAATCTTGGAACATTACTTTTTCTCTGGCTCTATGTATAAAACATACCAGGAGTGCAATAGTCACTCAACAGTATTGCAAGAGTCTGCCATAGGAGACAGTAGGTGAGGTTTTTAGAAACCTGCACACATACTATTCCCAATTTAGGCAATGTCCATTTAACCATAGGTCTTTTTATAGTGTGTACTTGACCAGCTTTTTTTTTGCAGCAGCAGACAGTGCAGCCCATGTTCTTGCTTAACGCCTGTTGTGAGAAAATCAGATAGGGACAAGCCAGCTGGAGAGCATATTTTTCACATATAAAAACAGGAGTGGTAAGCAGATTATTGAATATAATTAGTCAGTTATTACATTCACTTCAGCATGAAAATTTAACTACAATTAGTCAAGTAAAGGTCTAAGTTTTTCATCACACAGGTTATTTAACATTATTTAGCTATAGTAACTATGAAAATATTTTAACAAGTCTTTGAAGCTTTTAATTGCATATTGGGAAATAAATGTTTTTTCCCCCTATAAATAATTACACAACCAAAATCCCAAAAAGTTTAATAATTCAAAATAGAAGTCTGTTATGAAATGAAACATAAAAGAAAATTCAGATGTCAGTATATTATTGTTTTTCCACCGCTGACATTACATTGAAAATTTGCACAACTGTCATGTACTTTACTTCTACTATTACATCTTTAATGTAAATAAGCATAGAAGAGCATACGTTAAAGTGTGTTAACCCAAAACAGATGTTCAGTAGTCTTTTGTGTTTTGACACAGTTATTAACCACCAGAATGTTTTGGATAAGCATTCCAAAATCAAGAAATACAATTGATATTCTGTACTAATCATTACACCTAAACCTGTTATATGAAGAAGGGGTGGGGACGAGGGACAAGGGACAGTGGCTAGAGCTGATCCTCTAAAATTCCCTCCCCCCCAGAGAAGCGATGATTGGACTATACCGGTACTCAATAAGAATAGAAATACAAATAAAATAAAAAAACATTTTATTACATAAAATTGTTGAACAAAAAATGCATGGTAAAATTGGAAAAACAGGACCTCAGGGATACCCCTGGGCAATTACTGTTCTTGCAAGACATATAGACTGGTCTTTGCCTCGACTAGTTTCGCGGTCTAACCGCTTTCTCAAGAGAACCAATCTATAAAACAAATGAATACAATGAATACATGATAATTAAACAGTAGCCATAATAATACAATATAATAGAACATTCTATTATATTGTATTATTATGGCTACTGTTGAATTATTCATATTTCCATATTCATATTTAAGAGGTCCTGTAATGCTTTTTTTCAATT
The DNA here is from genome assembly GCA_029574335.1 of Rana kukunoris. Lineage (NCBI taxonomy): Eukaryota > Metazoa > Chordata > Amphibia > Anura > Ranidae > Rana > Rana kukunoris. Next base: position 163,500,344 of record CM056051.1, on the reverse strand, counting down.
TTTTTTGGTTCTGCCCCCCAACCCAAAAGCCCCCATGTTGGACCCTTGGCTGTTGTTGTGAGGGCAGGGGGCTTATCAGAATCTGTAAGCCCCCTTTAACAAGGGTGCCCCCCAGATCCCACCCCCAAGTGAATAAATATGGGGTACATAGGACCCCTACCCATTCACAAGAAAATGTTAAAAAGAAATAAAAACACACAAAGTTTTTGACGATTCCTTTATTAAAAATAAACAAAAAACAATGTCCCCCGATGTAGATCCATCATCAATCTCTATGCCCACTGCTCTGGCGGACCCGGAAGTAAAAGCTCATCCCGCCACGAAGGCTAACCACTCTTCTCGCCTGCTCCACCATCTGACAGTTCTTGGTGGAGTGAAGCCACCTGATGATGACACCTGATGGCACTTCCCCTGGGTGATGTCACCAATCGGTGCATTACCTTACCTATTTAAGAGGCTTAGATCAGAGATTGAAATGCACTGTGCAGAGCGCAGTGCATTGTGGGGCACTCGGTGGGATGCACTTTGCAAAGGGGAGAACAGACAATGTTCAGGCCAAACTTGGTTTGGTCCAAACCACTCACCCCAACATCTAGAAGTTCCAATCATCCTCTGACTAGTTTGCCCAAATTATTATTATTATTATACTATATAATACTATATAATATTTATATAGTATAGATGATTTGTGCAGCACATTTACGCACAGTACTTTAAGGAGCTTACAATCTGTGGCCCAGATTCACAGAGCGATTACGCCTGCGTAACATGAGATGCGCGGCGTAAGTCTAAATGTGCGCGTGCGTTTCGATGCACGGCATCCCCAAAACGAGATACGCAAGAAATCTACTTTTTTTGTCCAGCGTAATTTCGTTAGACAGGCGCATCCGTCCGCGCAAAACTGCGCTAGACAGACCATTGATTTGCTAGTCAAATATCAAATATGCTAATAAGGGAGTTACGGGGATCCACAAAGAACGTTGGGGCAGCGCAGGCTACGCAGTGAGCGCAACAGCAAAATGTCCTGTCTAAAATTAGACCATATAAAAACTGGTCTAAAAAGAGAAAAAACGTCTACATGTTAGATAAAGCAACACTGTTAGTGAGGAGCTCAGCAGTCACACGTGTTGCACAACAATCTGTATGCCAACATGCCAGGGGCATCGTCGCGCATAGCTATACTACTGACTTTAGATGAGCAAAGAAGGAGGAGGGCACGGAGGATGGCACGGGAGAGGATATACCGCACACGCATAGACCTCTTTGGCATGAGTGATTCTGAGGTGTATCGCATCTTCAGATTCACCCCTCATGCCATCCTGGAATTAACCACAACCTTGCAGGAGGACATCACCAGCCGAACACACCGCTCACATGCAGTGCAGCCACTGGTCAAGGTCATGGCAACACTCCATTTCCTTGCCAGTGGCTCTTTTCAGCGTACAAGTGGAGTGGTGGCTGGGATGTCACAATCCTCCATGAGCAGATGTGTGCACCAGGTTGTCCCTGCAATCCTCAGACGCATGGCCAACCAAATCATCAAACCCACCACTGAGGACCTGCGGCTGAAGGCAATGACAGATTTCTACAGAATTGCCAGATTCCCACGCACCGTGGGGGCCATTGATTGCACACATGTGGCACTCCAGCCCCCCCCAGGAGACAGAGCACATATACCGCAATCGGAAGCATTGGCATTCCATCAACGTACAGGTGATAGTCGATGCCCAAGGCCTCATATGGAGCGCACCTTTGGCCTCCTGAAGTCATGTTTCCGATGCCTGGATAAATCTGGGGGTACCCTCTTGTATTCCCCAAACTTTGTGTGCCATATCATCGGTGCCTGTTGCCTGCTGCACAACTTCGCAGTGAGAAAGGGCCTGCAGATTGACCTACGTGATGACCTGACCCCCCAACCAGACAATCCCCCCCTAACCGAGGTTACCCCATCTTCTGAGGGAAGAGCAGCCAGGAGACAGCTCACATTGGGCATCTTTGCACGTTAAACACACACATTAACCATGGCACAATGAGAATGCATGCATGCACACCACTGTGGTCCCTAGCACACACACCCCACATCCTCATCAAATTGGATTGGCACCAGTCCACCATGCAGGACTTGTGAGCAGCAACGCCACGCCAAGGCTCCAATTATGTCACTGTACATTCATACACCATTCACACGGACCTGGGGATCACTTTTCCCTGGTCCTGGGGAACCCTTCTCCACCAAAATTGAGGGTGACACCCCTTTTCCGGCAGGAATGTCACCCCCACATTCAAACAGCATTCACAACCCAAAAAAAAATAAAAAATCACCAGCAAAATCAAAAATATTCCAGCAAAAAAAAAAGCCCAAAAAAAGGGGGAAAAACAAATTAGTGCCCTTGACGTGAGCCACGCCTGGGGCGCCCCGGGCCACGGCCCCGGCTCCTCTGGGGAGACTCATGGGGGAGGGGGTAAACCGGGGAAGGAGGAGCAGCCCCTGGTCTCTGCCCACCTGGCGGCCTGCCCTCCAAGGCCACGGCTATTCTGTCCAGGGCAGCACCAAGTGTTGCCGTGTTGGCCTGGATAGCCTGGGTAAGGGCCCTCACATCCTGCCCAATGCCTGCTGATGTAGTCTGCAGGTCGTTAAGGCAGTTTGTGAAAGCCCGGGAGTGGCAGTCCAGGTTCCCAAGCGTATCCTTGATGGAGGACAGGCTCTCCTCCATCCGCACCAATGTCTGGCTGACCTGTCCCAGATGGCGGGTCTGGAGGAACTGGTCCCTTCTCAGAGTGGCGGGCAGGAAATCGGCCACCCCCCTGGTCTTCTGGGTCACCTTCCTGCCTCCAGCTGATGCTTGTGGCCGGGGAGAAGGGGAGGCCCTTGGGAGGGGAGCCATGTTGGGGGAGGAGGGGGGGCTCCCCCATAGGAAGGGGTGGCTGCTGCCAGGCAGAGGGGAACGGTCCTCCAACAACAATAGGCCAGTGCCTGACATGGACTCCACCTCATTCTTAACCTCCTCCTCTTCAACCTCCTCCTCCTCTTCAACCTCCTCCGCGGACTCCGGCCTTGTCGGGGGGGCCTCATTAGGCTGCTGTCCTGGGGGTGGTGCGGTCAGGCCAGATGGCCCAGCACCCTCCTTCACATCTGTGGATGACACAAAACATTCACAGGTTGGAGGATCCACACACTTGCCACATATTCCCTTTCACCCCCTCCCCCACACATGCTACACACCTGATAGGGCAAAATAACCTTACCTGGCATCACTCCTTCATGACTTGAGTCATAGCCAGGCAGGCCCTCCACTTATTGCCTATGAAAGGTCTGGGCCACCGCACGCTCCTCCGCTGTCAGCCTAACAGGGCATGGTGGGCCCCCTCCTGTGCCCCTGGCATGGGCAAGCATTTTGGCCTTCTTTTTTTTGACCAGACGCCGGAGGTCATTAATCTTTTTCTCAATCCCAGACCGGTTCCGTGTCTCCCCCTCACCCGCTGAATTCACCTGGTCAGTGATCATGTCCAAAATCTCCCTCCTCCTGGCCGGGGTGGTGTTGGCACTGTCCAGGCCATGGAGGAAACGCCCATAATCGGAAATGGCCTGGGCAAGAATTTGTTTTTCCCTCAAAGAAAAATTTAATTTTCTCTTCCTCTCAGTCATACTGAAAAAAAAAAACACTCCCAGTCAACAAAAATCACTCACAAAAACAAGCACGACCAATCAAGCAAGAAAACAAACAAACAGAAAAATATCAAACAAAAACTCTCACCAACACTCTGCAAAAAGCAGTCACAAAAACAAACAGGAACAATCAAGCAAGAAAACAAACAAAATATCTCACAAACACTTAGCAAAAAACACTTTCAAATATCTACTAACAAACACAAGATCACACAGTACACAAATCTGACAAATACAAATCACAACGCAACTAACTACAGAACAAAAGCACCTTGCTGTATAGGGAGGGATACAAAGGGATGTACTTTTGCAATGGAAGTGCGTTTGTGTGTGCCTATTTATGCTGTTTGCTTAGTTCATGATTTTGCCATAGTCCACTTCCAATTTCACTGATTGCGCCGTTCCCGAGTTGTGAGCATGCGCAGAGAGGTGCTGACATGGTCTGCTTCAAGCGCGCATGTGCGAGCCGGCCGGCCCTTCAATGTAACACGCCGACGTCCTTCCCAATTTGGATTACTCCGCCTTGCGCCTCAGAAATAACCTTGCGCAGGCGCTATTTTCTGCGTAAAAGCGACGAGAATAGGGTGATTGCGCGGCTACATTGCGCAAGTCTAACGTAAAGGCGGTGCGCTACGCCGGTCCAATAATGCGCAGATGTACCTGAATCTGGGCCTAAGTTTCTTATCTAACACATACTGGGGACCATTTGGACAAAAGCCATTTAATCAACCAACCAACATGTTTTGAAGTGAAGGGGAAACTGGAGGATCTAGAGGAAACACAAGAACATGCAAACTCCATGCAGAAAGTGCCCTGAACTTTATTCATCCCTACAATAGATAATAATTTGGGTCGGTTATTTATAGACCTTTAACAGTCATGGCATGCTTCACAATATGATCTCTAGTGGTAGGATTCATTTACCATTCTCTCTCTCTCCCTGGCATGCCCTCTGATCTTCTTCATGATAATAGTATAACTTTATCTCTGTATGTATGTCCAGACCTCTTTGATGGCATGCATGCAATGACAAAAGCTATTTAAAGATCAAATAGAACAATTGGGTTCCAAATTTGAAGATGCAAATAATGTTTACTGTATGTTTCCACTCACAAAATTAAGCCATCTGAATACATTGCCAACCCATAGATAGGCCAATATTCAATTTCCAACTGCTTGTCAGATTCAAGGTTCAACCAACAACTATCATAGTCAAAGCACAAACTGAACCTAAACCAAATATAATATATTTATTATTTGAGAAGTGTTGGAAAGGTTTTGAGGCTACTCAAAATGTATTCAAGTATTTGTATCTAGAAGTGGCATAAATAGCAAACCCCTATGCCTTTGGATGAAGGGATATAAGGCTTTGAAGAGGTAAAATATTTCTTTACCGTTGTACAAAAGCAAATTCAGAGAATAGTGTGAAGAAATGAAAGCACCTATAATGATTCCCAGTAGATGTTATCATGGTCTGTGAAAGCAGTTTAAATCCCATCTCTTTTCAAGGATTACAAAGGTTTAGCTGCGTAATACCATTATAAGACCAATTATCACATATAGCACTGAATATTGGGCCCTGTCACAAGCAGATAAGGACAGGATTGATATATTTGAAATGATAATGCTTAGGGAGAATATAAGGTGGTGTACTTCAAAATGGAGTATGGAAATCCAGATATAATAACAAGATTTTCAAAAGATAAAAGGCTAGATCATTAGAAGTAATACACATTTCTCATCTAAAATTGGCTTGTTTATTAATTATAGAGATGACTGAAAATTAAAATTGTATGCTAAAAAAAAAAAAAACAAGTGGAAAAGACAGTTGCTGACCTTGTGTAATGGTCAAGTACTTTCATTAATGAAGCAAGGGAGATAACATTTGGGGGTGGTGGGCTGTTGCCAAGGGTGCAGTGGAAGAAGCACCTACAGGATATCTTGACGGTACTCTTGAATTCTTGTGAAGCTGCTGAAGCCAAAAGTACTGATGGTGATGGTGATGGTGATTATGATGATGATGATGATGATGATGATGATGATGATGATGATTGTTTTTAAAAGTAGTAACAAATTACAGTGCTTCTGTTCTGCTTTTTATTACTTATGAAAAATCGAGAATTTAACTTTTGGTATTGCCAATAACTGGTCATGATGGAAATATGGGTACTGCTAAAGTTAATGGAAATATGGGTTCTGCCAAATATGAATTTCTTTAAAAGTCAACTAAAGACAGAAGGGTAAACTATGGGGGATATTTGAGGTATTGATAGGTCCTACATTTACTCTGAGACTATCACAGTGCAGGTGCATTTATACAGAGACTTGATTACAAACAGGTGGGCCCAGATTCACAGAGCGATTACGCCTGCGCAACTGCTGTTGCGCGTGCGTAAGTCTAAATGTGCGCGTGCGTATAGTTGGACGCGATTCACAAAACAATATACGCCAGAAATCTACGTTTTTTGGTCAATTGAATTAGACATTCGCTTCCCTTCGTGCAAAACTGCGCTAGACACACCATTGATTTGCTAGTCAAATATGCTAATGAGGGAGTTACGGGGATCCACAAAAAAACGCAGTTGCTGCGCAGGCTACGCGATGTGCGCAACAGCAAAATGTTCTGTCTAAAGTTAGAGGACCTAAAAGCTGGTCTAAATTTTGCTAATTGTCAGATAAAGCAACACTGTTAGTGAGGAGTTCAGCAGTCACACGTGTTGCCCAACAATCTGTATGCCAACATGCCAGGGGCATCGTCGCGCATAGCTATACTACTGACTTTAGATGAACAAAGAAGGAGGAGGGCACGGAGGATGGCACTAAGGAGGGCACGGGAGATGTTTTCTTATATAAAATTTACAATTTAAATTAATCTAATACAATATTCTTATCTGATACAAGCCCCTCACTCTTCACTTGATATATCACACACGCATAGACATCTATGGCATGAGTGATTCTGAGGTGTCTCGCATCTTCAGATTCACCCCTCATGCCATCATGGAATTACCACAACCCTGCAGGAGGACATCACCAGCCCAACACATGGCACCACCCATGACACCCATGACAGCTACATATACAATCAGAGCCCCATCCCCACAGATTTCCAACAGAACATGTATGGGGACAGCTGGCTGGTTGGTGAGTGACATGGGTGGCAGGCATGACTATCCCCTCCCGTGATGCACACCTCACAAGTGGCACATGCATGACTAACATCCTCCTGTCTTTTCCCTTCAAGGTGACTCTGCATATGCACTGGTACCCCATCTCATGACCCCATCTCATGCCAGCTCACATTATGCATCTTTGCACGTTAAACACACACATTAATCATGGCACAATGAGAATGCATGCATGCACACCACTGTGGTCCCTAGCACACACACCCCACATCCTCATCACATTGGATTGGCACCAGTCCACCATGCAGGACTTGTGAGCTGCAACGCCATGCCACGGCTCCAATTATGTCACTGTAGACCTGGCGGAGGGTGACACCCTTTTCCCGCAGGAATATCACCCCCACATTCCAAAATCATACACAAACAGAACCAAAAAAATTAAATAAATGACGAGCACCCCAGCAAAAATATAATTTAAACAAAATAACAACAAAGACATAAAAGACAAAAATCACTCTGCAAAACAGTCCCCAAATATCTCAAAGACACGTCACAAACAAACAAAAGCACCTTGCTGTATATACAAAGGGATGTACTTTTGCAAAGGAAGTGCATTTGTGTCTGTCTATTTATGCTGTCTGCGTAGTTCATAAAGTTGCCCTAGTCCATTTCCAATTTCACTGATTGCGCCGCTCCCGAGTTGTGAGCATGCGCACAACGGAGCTGACATGGTTTCCTTCACGCGCGCATGCGCGAGTCGGCCGGCCCTTCATTTGCATGGGGTCACGGCTCATTTCAATGTAACACGCCCACGTCCTTCCCAATTTGTATTACTCCTCCTTACGCCTCAGGAAAAAACCTTACGTTTGCGCAAGCTCTTGCGTAAAAGCTACGTGAATCGCCGGATTACGCGGCTAGATTGCGCAAGTCTAACGGAAAAGTGGTGCGCTACGCCGGAATGATAATGCGCCGATCTACGTGAATCTGCCCCGTGGATTCTATTTATCATCATTAGTCATTTAGGTCAACATTGGATCATTCAGAGATCCTCACTGAACTTCTGGAGAGAGTTTGCTGCACTGAAAGTAAAGGGGCTGAATAATTTTGCACGCCCAATTTTTCAGTTTTTTATTTGTTAAAAAAGATTGAAATATGCAATAAATTTCGTTCCACTTCATGATTGTGTCCCACTTGCTGTTGATTCTTCACAAAAATTACAGTTTTATATCTTTATGTTTGAAGCCTGAAATGTGGCAAAAGTTCGCAAAGTTCAAGGGGGCCGAATACTTTCGCAGGGCACTGTAGAAATGATATATACAATATATCACAAAACAAAACAACGTTTTTCAAACTTCATTTTAAAAAACGACATTGCCTACACACCATCATTTTCTGAAAATGTTCTTGCAAAGTGTGGTTACGTACACCACGTTCGACGGCACTCTGTTCCATTGAAGCTCCTGTCTCATAACTTGCTTCTGAGCATGCGCGGGTTTAAAAACGTTGTTTAAACGTCATTTTGCCCACACATGATCATTTTAATTGACACAAAAAACGACATTTAGAAAAACTACATCAAAAATTCAAGCATGTTCGAATTTTTTTTGGTCGTTTTTTTGAAGACATAAAACGACGTTTTGCACACACACGATCATTTAACGTCGTTTTTTTTCATCACAAAAAACTACCGTGTACACGCGGCATTTCATGTATATAAAAGCTTTCCTACATAGTGAAGGTGTGCAGCAACCCGTACAGACATATATGATTCCCCAAGGGACTGTAGACGACCCAGTGGAGAAGGAAAGTCTAATGACATAAAAATTGTGAAAATATATAAATTAATATATAAAGTCTCATAAATTCTTTAATACGTTAATTCTTGGCCTTGCCTGGAGCAAAAAAGTGTTCTCCCATACTCCGAGCCTCTGGATCTCTTGTTACTGGTATATGCTTATTGGTATCATTGGCTATCTTCCTCCATCATTACACCATATACTGCACCGGAGTGGAAACCTTCTCTTTGTCCGCCATTCGAGGGGTCTTGGAACCAGGACCCTGCTACCTTTAAGCTTATTTGACCTGATAGGTATATGCTTAATCGGGTCTATTTTTTCTGCTAAGCCTCCCATTTAACTTGGTGGTGGATCTACTATCAACATTCTTATTTTTAATTTTTTCAACACTAAGTCACTTTTGGTTGGACTAATTGATTTGGAATTATTTATGAGACTTTATATATTCATTTATATATTTTCACAATTTTTATGACATTATTCACAGACTTTTGAGCACTTACTGTATGGTGTTAATATCACAGAATTTTATATTTGTATTTTAAGTCCTTTTTCATTGTTTCATATATATTTAGCGCTACACCTTTTGTTTTTCATGTTTCTTAGCCTGCAGGATTGATCTAATGCTTATGTGGGTTTACTAAGGAAAGTCAGACTCCCTAAAATATTCACAGGAAAAAATGGGTTGGACTCCATATCCAAACAGTGGCAATACCAAGTTCTATAGAGGTACCCAGGGCCGCCATCAGGAATTTTGGAGCCCCTTACTCAGCTTCAGGCAGAGAAAGGGGGGGGGGTGCTGCCGCATGAAATTGAGAAGCGGGGGGGCCCTTTACGAAAAGAAGGAATAAAGAAAAATATATGGAAAAAAGGTGGTAGCCATCCGGGGCCCTGGGGACCTTTGTGCCCTTTAGTAAAAAGAAAAAGAGAGAGAGAAAATATATATATTTATATATATATATATAAAAAAAATATATATATATATATATATATATATATATATATATATGTATATGTATTTTTTTTTAAGGGCTGTTGCCAACTGGGGACCTAATTTTTTTTTAAAAGGAAATTACAGAAAAAGGGGGCTTTCCTTTTGGGACCTTCGGGAAAAAAAAAAAAAAATATATATATATATATATATATATAAAGAAATAAACATTTATAAAAAAAAACAATGGGGTTGCCTTCCAGGGCCCTGGAGACCTATGGGCCCTTTAATTAAGAAAAATATAAAAAATATATAAACAAAAATAAAAAATACAATTATAAAAAAAAGGGGGTTTGACACATGGGGCCCTGGGGACCTCTGAGCCATTTAATAAAAATATATCTATATATATATAAAACAATTAAAAAAACAATATAAAAAAGTAAAACAAATAAAAAAAAGGAGGGTTGTCACCCGGGGGCCCTGGGGACCTCTGGGCCCTTTTATACAAATAATAATATATATATATATATATATATATATATTATATATATATATATATATATATATATATTTATATATATATATATATATATATATATATATATATATATATATATATATATATATATATATATATATATATATACATATATATATATATATATAGAAATACAAAATATATTAAAAAAAAATATATATATATATATTTTTTTTATAGAAAATAAATAAAAAAATGGGGGTTGCCATCTGGGGCCCTGGGGGCCTCCGTGCCCCTGTGGACCTCCGGACCTCTAAAAAAATAAAAGAAAAAAAATTGGCCCTTTAATAAAAAATAAAAGAAAAATATATTAAAAAAATATATTTTTTTATAAAAAAATATATTTTTTTATAAAAAAAAAAGAAAAAATGGCTTGCCATCTGGGGCCCTGGTGGCCTCCGGGCCCCTGGGGACCTCCGGACCCCTTACAGGTGTACTGCCTGTACCCCCCTGATGGCGGCCCTGGAGGTACCACCACGTTTACCTTGCTCTGCAATGGTAGAAATCCTCTGGCAATGTTTGGTATAGGAGAATCTTTGAAAAATAATATTGGTTGGATGTTGGTGCCTTGGAAAAAAGGAGCAGAGGGACAGAACAACCACAAATATATATAATATATGGTTGTTGCTTGCATCAAGGGCCTACATTTATCATGGAATGGTCCCAAACGTGACGGCTAGACAATTGATTCCAGTTGTTATAAATGCATAGAACAGCATAGTTCCTAGGCTGGCTGCTAGAACAGCATCCATTGCAACAAGATTAAATAATAAGATTTATATCATAACAGTTTTAACTGACAAAACTAAAAACTAGGGATGAGACAAACTGCAGTATTCACTTTGAACAGGGTTTAGCAAACTTCAAAGATGTTCAATTGAAATTATTGGGAGCTAAATCTGTTGAATCAAAATGGCTATTTTCTAAACTAATAGGCAAGGGATGGTCAAAAAAATGTAATGGGGGCAGGCACTGCCCAGGGGAACATATACCAATGCAAAAAAGTAAACATTCTATTTGCCCATGAACATTGTATTGTAAATGTTTAGAGTGAAACATTAAAATGCATTATTCCTGCCTGCTAAAGAATGCAATCCTGTATATAAAGAATATATATAAAGAATTTTTCGGGTCCATCAGGTGGCATGATTGAAGATGGATGAACATCGCGGGAAACTTTTTTTCTTCTTTTTAATAAAGGAATTGTCCAAGAATGTCTATTGTGGTTTTTACTTTTTTTTTTACACTTTTTTTGGGTGAATGGATAGGGGTACAATGTTTTTTCCTAATTCTGTCATAGGGTTCCTCTTAACCACATTAATGCATTATATACTCTACACTTACTGCACTGCATATATATACACATATATATTAAATGGTGTATATATATATACAGTACAGACCAAAAGTTTGGACACACCTTCTCATTCAAAGAGTTTTCTTTATTTTCATGACTATGAAAATTGTAGAGTCACACTGGAGGAATAAAAACTATGAATTAACACATGTGGAATTTTACATAAAAAAAGTGTGAAACAACTGAAAATATATTTCATATTCTAGGTTCTTCAAAGTAGCCACCTTTTGCAGCAGACACATCTCTAGAACAACTGTTAAGAGGAGACTGTGTGAATCAGGCCTTCATGGTAGAATATCTGCTAGGAAACTACTGCTAAAGAAAGGCAACAAGCAGAAGAGACTTGTTTGGGCTAAAGAACACAAGAAATGGACATTAGACCAGTGGAAATCTGTGCTTTGGTCTGATGAGTCCAAACTTGAGATCTTTGGTTCCAACCACCGTGTCTATGTGCGACGCAGAAAAGGTGAACGGATGGACTCTACATGCCTGGTTACCACCGTGAAGCATGGAGGAGGAGGTGTGATGGTGTGGGGGTGCTTTGCTGGTGACACTGTTGGGGATTTATTCAAAATTGAAGGCATACTGAACCAGCATGGCTACCACAGCATCTTGCAGCGGCATGCTATTCCATTCGGTTTGCATTTAGTTGGACCATCATTTATTTTTCAACAGGACAATGACCCCAAACACACCTCCAGGCTGTGTAAGGGCTATTTGACCAAGAAGAAGAGTGATGGGGTGCTGCGCCGGATGACCTGGCCTCCACAGTCACCGGACCTGAACCCAATCAAGATGGTTTGGGGTAAGCTTGACCGCAGAGTGAAGGCAAAAGGGCCAACAAGTGCGAAGCATCTCTGGGAACTCCTTCAAGACTGTTGGAAGATCATTTCAGGTGACTACCTCTTGAAGCTCATCAAGAGAATGCCAAGAGTGTGCAAAGCAGTAATCAAAGCAAAAGGTGGCTACTTTGAAGAACCTAGAATATTACATATTTTCAGTTGTTTCACACTTTTTTTGTTATGTATATAATTCCACATGTGTAAATTCATAGTTTTGATGCCTTCAGTGTGAATCTACAATTTTCATACTCATGGAAATAAAGAAAACTCTTTGAATGAGAAGGTGTGTCCAAACTTTTGGTCTGTACTATATATATATATATATATATATATATATATATATATATATATATATATATATATATATATAGTAATACGTTGCCTGCACTGTATATATACTCTACACTGACTACACTGTATATATATAAATACTAAACTGCCTGCACGCCACTAACTAACCTGCCTAATATAGCTCAAGTTCTCCACGTTATTATCACACTATACACGGCCGCGTGTAAGCAGCCCTACATAAGGTGGGGCATGGACTTAGCTCCATAAGCCATGATTGGCCAAAGACACCCTGCCTTTGGCCAATCATGGCTCTCACAGCAGAGACGGTTTTAGGCATGCACCCCCTTAAAGAGCTTTAACAAGATCCTAAAAGCTGGATTCAACTCCACTTCTCATGGTTGAGTGGCATAAAAAAATTCATATCCTTCTGTGATTGCTATTTGTTTTCAAACAAAACATATTTGGTTACCTTTAACCTACATACATTCCATCATATGAATGTGCAGCAAGTTCTTTTGGAGCGACCTAACCCCAAGACTTGGGAACAATACCTTATCCTTACTAAAAAAATATAAAAGGCATGGGCCTTTTGACTTTCAAAAATATTACTGGGCCTCATCTTGCCAGAATAGTTAACTAGAATATACATGATGGGTCTAAAAACTGTATTTCCTTGGAACAGAAATTTGTACCAGGGCACATTGTTTCTCTGCTCTGTATTCAGGTGCACTGTATTCCAACGGAACTGAAAATTCACCCACTTATTGGAGCGATGCTGTATTTTTTCAGTTTGACATTTTGGCAATCTTCCGTCTCTTCAATTTCTTTGATTCTAATGTGTCAGAACCTGGAATTCCCTCCATGTCTCCACAACACCTATCTGTTCAATTGTTGGCCTCATCCACAGCTATTAGCTAAGGATTTCTATTCACAGAGCAATTTTAGAAGTAGGGAAGATCTCATTTTTCCCCATTGCTCTTCTCAGCTCTGAAAATGGACTTACCTACAAATCATTTACAATTCTTATAACATACACCTTTACTGTAGAGACCTAACTGTCTCTAGAGTATCTCCACCTCTAAGGTTACGCAAATACATGTGATATATACTCTATACATGGGTATATTTTTCTAATGCTAAAGATGGTGTAGCCTGTGCAGCGTGAAAGTCAGACCTGAGGAGTAACTTCATAAAAGAGAATTGGGAGCATGTAATCGGTCAATTGTAAAAGGCTTGATGTTTGTCGGTGTTCAGGAGAGTGAATACAAGTTAAGATCCTAGTGGTACACACCTCCCTCCCTTATACACAGAATCTACCCAAGGGCTGGATTATTTGTATGTGAATGCATGGAGGGCTGCATTCACCTGCTAATAAATGAAGATAATAATAATGGTACTCTGGACACTAATGACATTGTGGACACTGATGGGCACTTTAGGCACTCATGACACTGTGACACTCACTGATGGACACTGTGGGCACTGATGGTTATGTGGGCACTGTGAATAATGATGGCTCTGTGGACACTGATGGCACTGATAACACTGTGGACACTGATGGCACTGTGGACATTGATGACACTGTGGACACTGATGGGACCGTGGGCACTGATTGCATTGATGGGCACTTATGACAATGTGGACACCGCTGGCACTGTGTGCACTGATTAAACAGTGGGGAAATATAACACTGTGGGCACTGTGGTCACTGTTGGTACTGATGACACTGTGAGCACTGATGACAATGTGGGCACTGATGACACTTTGGGAACTGTTGACACTGTGGGAACTGATGACACTGTGGGCACTGTTTTGGCAAGGACAAAACACTCCCTCGGCTCTCCCTCCTCACACGTGGTCATTGATGCGTCAATAAGAGATGATCTCATATGTTTACATTTGAGATCATCTCTCATTAGATGAGGTGATCACATAGTAAATGGCCACTACGATTGCCCATTTACCACGATCTGTGAGTGGCTGTGTTCACGTTTTTTTTTTTTTCGTGGCCAGGTGCACGTGAATTCATCATGTGCACTGACAGGCGGGACATTTAGAGATGGCAGGCCGGGTGCAGCCTGCGGGCCTTAGGTTGTCGACCCCTGTTGTAGACAATACTTAAAATCTCTGGCCATGCATATGGTACTGTGGCCAGAATATGTGTAAGGCTGCGTACATATGATCGGTCAAAACCGATGAAAACGGACTGAAGGTCCGTTTTCATCGGTCCAAACTGATCGTGTGTGGGCCCCATCGGTCAGTTATCCTTCTGTCAGAAAAAAGAGAACTTGCTTTAAAATTTATCCGGTGGACGCCTAACCGATAGGTCAAAACCGATCGTTAGTATGCAAAAGCATCGGTTAAAAAGCCGCGCATGCTCAGAATCAAGTCGACGCATGCTTGGAAGCACTGAACTTCATTTTTTTTCAGCACGTCACTGTGTTTTACGTCACCACATTCTGACACGATCGTTTTTTTAACCGATGGTGTGTAGGCACATCAGACCATCAGTCAGCTTCATCGGTTAACCGATTAAAACGGTCTCGGACCGTTCGGATAGACTGATCGTGTGTACGCAGCCTAATGGTGCATTGGAAATCTATCCATACCCTACCTCTTTGAAGTCTCTGAACTCCAGACCCTGAACTACAGCCAAGTCCTTGATTATAACAGGTATGTACATCTACACACTAAGTGTGCTGATCTCGGGCAAGACCCAGACACAGGATTAGAAGCTTCCTCCCTCCCAAAGCTCTTTGAAGCCTCTATACTCTAGACCACAGGTGTCAAACTGGCCGCCTACAGCTTTTACGGAACTACAAGTCCCATGAGGCATTGTATGGCTGACAGTAACAAGCATGACTCACACAGGCAGGGGCATGATGGGACTTGTAGTTCCCCAACAGCTGTAGGGCCGCCAGTTTGACACCCCTGCTCTAGACCCTGATTCAGGAATTACAAAGCTTGGAGAAAACAATAACAAAAACTGTTTTATCCTTTTAAATCCACTTACTCTGAATCTGTGAGAACCCTGTGTACTCTTTTAACTCTAGTTATACTGTGGCATTACCTAGCACTGTCACAAAGAGTAAAGGACTCTTTATTCTTACTGAAATAATGGGTCAAAGAAAAGTACAAGACAATGCGACCAATCAACTCCTGTAAATGATGTACGGATAAAATGTTACACTCTTAGGCATAAAATAATCACTCAAGCACCAGCAATGTCCACTATGGACCAACAACTGTCTCTGAGTTTATGAAAGCCATTAAAAAGCATACACTGTTAACTACCCTTACTAATTAGGACACCACTTGCTTATGCAACTAAGCATAAGCACAAGTTTCTACTTGTGCTAAATTTTTCTTACCTAATTTATAAATAATGCACTGAATACTGTATTGATATTGTATTGCACTACTGTTGCAATTTATATTTAATGCAATTTCCCATATCACCTCTAGTTATTTCCTATTTTTTGCAAACATATGGCATTTCAAAGTGTGTTAACTAGAACATTATAGTTAAATAGTTTAATTGAAATGTAAAATTAATGTAATATGTTTTAGCAGTTAAAAACAAGCGAACAAGGTTATCTTTAGAAGTAATCAAGGGTGTTTATTTATTTAGCAAACGTAACAAAACAGTAAAGCATAGAACTTGGAATTAGAATTCACATATGTATTTCTCAAGGTCAAGCAGTGAAAGCATGTAACTAACTCACTGAGACAATTTCAGATCATTCACATTCTCAATTGAGAAACCCTTCAAGCATAAACCATCAACCTATTTGTCTGTAAAGTTCTTAGAGCCATCCCTTATTTCACTTAACTTTTTTGAATTTAATGTTGATAGGATCTTTTTTTTAGTGCTTGCAATTATTTTGGAATAACTGCATTCTTAAAAATGGCAGTCTTGATGGATCACTTTTTATCTGTCATCAATATTGTTTCTTACTTTAAAATATTTTTTTCAGCATTCTTTCTCAGAAATCAAATAATTTTTATTTTTCAATTTTGTCCATTTGAATGGTAACATTTTGTAAAAGCATTTCTGGATTTTGAACTTCAGGGTTAAAATATAAAAACCTAAGAATATATTTGATAAAGCTAATTTCAGCATGGCCAAATATTTAATACTGTAGGAAAAATGTATACTATTGATACAATTAATCGTTTTTCTTATAAATGCAAAAAAAAAAAAATCCCTTTGTCCTTGTGCATTTGTAAATAAAAATACCACTTATTAAGTGATCACAAGCTAATTGTCATTAAAATATATATACATTAAAATATGCAAAAATAAATGTATTTAATTAAATATCCAAGACCCATAGAAAAAACAGTATTATGAACAATACAGATTAAAACCACATAATATGTAACTGTCATGTAGCCATTCTTACACTTAAGAGCTAAGTATAATTTAACAGCTTCAGCTGTCATGGAAACATGCCAACTTCAAACATAGTAGGTATCAAATGGTGTCAACAAGTTTCATTAACTTTTGGCTTCCTCAGAGCTTTAATGTCTAGTAGATATTCCTATCTGTAATTGAAAGAGGTTTCATACACATTGTATGTATAATAGCATAAGCCAATGCAGGGCTATGTTTAACTGCATGGGAATGAAAGGTTTTCCATACATCCTCATAGCCTCTAAAGCATCGTACACATGGTCGGACATCAAATAAACTTTCCTTGGGTTTTTGTCCGAAGGGAGTTGTCCGGTCACACCCATAGCATACAAACGCTCTGACTTTTTCGGCAACAAACACGAACGTAGTGACGTTTCAACGTACTGACGAGAGTTTAAGTGGAAGAAGGAAGTTCAATTCTCCGGCGTCACCCTTTGGGCTCCTTCTGCTAATTGAGAGTTAGTAGAGGTTTCGTCTGTGTGCATTCACGGTTTTCAGTTTGGTGCAATTTTGTTTGTTTCTGAACGTCCATTCATCAAGCAGACATGTTGCGCAATGGGGTTGTGCTAACTTGACCCACAAACAAATATATAAAAATATGTTTGATTCATATAACCAAAATACACTAATCCAAAGTAAAGACATTTGTTTTTACTCCGTCAGTATCACCAGCAAAGCAGCTTTTAGTATTATCACATTATAAAGAAGAAGAGAATGTGTGCTGCTTTTCTTAATTTCAGAACTTGCCGCGTCACAAATCTCTTTCAAATACGAACGCTAGTTCTACCAGACAGAACGCTTCCAGGTGGTCTTTGCTTCTGAGAATGCGCGTTTGTACTTTGTACAAAAGTCCGATTGCTTGCTGTACACACAGTCGGACTAGGCACCATCGGACTTTTGTTGACGTAAAGTTTGTCCGTTTGCAGATCGAACTTTTTGTCCGATGAAACCCGAAAAAGTTGGTTTGATGGAGCGTACACACGATCGGACAAATTTTAAAACTTGCAGATTTTGAAGTTTGTTGGCAAAAAGTCTGACCGTGTGTACGGGTCTTAAGATACTCTTCTACACTCATCTTTCCACCAATAAATTCTGATGAAGCCTTTACTAACACTACCATGTGCTTCCTTAGTGAACTACAAACCCTTACACAAAACGTTTCTGTGCACGGCACAGAGAAATGTTGTCAGTTTCTGGCAACATTGTCATAGTTGTGAGTTTGAGAAGATATCTGCTTTGGCTTAGGGTCATTGACTACCATCTGAACATTTTTTTTCAGTGCTTGACACTCCTACACATGATGTACACTGAGCATATTGCTTACACTAATGGAAAAAAAAGACAAAACCAATCAGCTTCAATTAAATTATCCGCAAACAGTGAGTTTAAAGTGTAACTAAAGGAATTTTTTTTCCGCTTTGGATAGAGTGGAGAAGAATTAGAACACAACACATCACATTTTATCGCTTTTTGTGCCCCTGTTGAGTGAAGAGATTCACCTGCTATTTGTCCTGTTTACTGTTATCATTGAAAGCAAAAGAAAATCCCAAATTTTGGGTTGTCACTAGAGCAGTAATAGAGTGGAAACTTTTATGATTAAATCTTACAATACATTTCTCATGTCCTTTTTTAAAACAATAAACTCAAAGTGGTTGTAAAGCTCAGACATGAAATTTGAACAAAGCATATCCCTGTATTTCAGGGGTCTCAAACTGGTAGCCCTCCAACTGTTGTAGAACTACAAGTCCCATGAGGCATCCCAATGCTGACATTTACAAGCATGACTCCCACAGGTAGAGGCATGATGGAAGGGTTTACAATCATTTTAATTATTTGGTTTCTCTTTAATGACAAATCCGGGTCTCAGTGTGCTTAAAAATAAACTTTGCTTATAGTTGCAGAAATGTGTACTTCAGACTGTTATCATATCCTTCCTTGTCTATTTGTCTTTAGATATTTATAATCAAACCAAAATGATAAAAATACAAGATATGGATCACTGCAAACATTTTTTTTTCTGGTGCACCAAAAAGTATTTTTGAAAGCTTTGTGGTATTTAGGTATTGGTTTATTGCATAGATACTATATGTGCTTGAGTATATTGATGGGTGACTGGGTTAATAGAGCTGTGACCTAGAAATGGGCAGAAGATTACACATTTTAGCAAATATATTATTATATTATATATATATTATATATATGCTGAACACAATTATAAATGCAACACTTTTTTGTGTTTGCCCCTATTTATCATGAGCTGAACACAAAGATCTTATGCCTAGTACACACAATCGTTTTTCCTGTCGTGTTCCTTTGGCAGGGAAAACCGACGGTGTGTATGTTCTTTAGCAGTTTTCCCAACAGGAAAACTGCAGGTTAAAATATTAGAACATGTTCTCTTTTTTCTCTGTTTTTTTTTCCCTGCAGTTTTCCTATGAGGAACACTGCTAGGGAGCATACACACGCCTGGTTTTCCTGACCAAAGTTCTCCTGGCAGTTTTCCTGTTGGGAAAAGGGCCGCGTGTACAGGGGAAAAGGGACCGAGTCAGTTCCCATTTTTCCCTCGGTTTTCCTGGCGGTCTTTTGACCGTCGTGGAAAACCGATCGTGTGTACTAGGCATAAGACTTTTTCTATATAGACAAAAGCCCTATTTCTCTCAAATATTTATCACAAATCTGTCTTAGCCCTGGTTCACACTGGGCTGCGGGAGTGAAGCCCTGCGAGTTCAGCTGAACTCGCATGATTTCACTCCCTGTCAGAGGAATATAGCAGATCAGTACTGTGTGACTGCACAGAGAGACCAAACAATATAGCTAGTGAAGTAAAAGGAGTTTATTTTACAAGTAAGTGAGGACCACCAGTGCAAACAGCAAACAACATATATAATCTAAAAGGGAATACCGTATCATAAGCCAGGCCGAGGTCATACACATGGGGAGTCAGCCGATGGGTAAGGATGGGACAGGACAGAGCAGGGAAAGGATGGATGGACTAGCTGCGGGGTAAGAACTCAGGGGAGACAGGAACCAGGGGACAGGGCAGACAAGTCCAGACGGGATCAGGGATCAGAATCGCAGACAGGATCAAGGCACATAATCAGAGTCCAGAAGACGGGGTCAGGGTACAGGCTCAGGTCCGGAAGGTATGACGATACCAGGGCGAGGAGTGATTACACACGCCGGGTATTATAGAGGCGTGCTGATTGCATTCAGGTGACACCTGAACGCAGGAAAGGCTGTGTGCTCCAAATGACCAAGAACCCCCCGCTGGTGGAGGCCAGTACTGCAGCCAGACTAACAGGCAGATTTACCAGCAGGGGGGACCATTCCTGACAGTTCCCTTCTCTCAAAGGAGCGGCCTCCGGACGCTCCAACCAGTTGTTGCTGGGGAAGGCTCATGGTGTCAAGCCAGGCAGTGGATAAAGGCTCCGGGTCATCGAGCTGGGCAGAGGGCATAGGCTCCGGGTCATCGAGCTGGGCAGAAGACGAACGCTCCGGGTCATCGAGCTGGGCAGAAGACGAAGGCTCCGGGTCATCGAGCTGGGCAGAAGACGAAGGCTCCGGATCATCGAGCTGGGCAGCAGACGAAGGCTCCGGGTCATCGAGCTGGGCAGCAGACGAAGGCTCCAGGTCATCGAGCTGGGCAGCAGACGAAGGTTCCGGGTCATCGAGCTGGGCAGCAGACGAAGGCTCTGGGTCATCAAGCTGGGCAGAGGGCATAGGCTCCGGGTCATCAAGCTGGGCAGCAGACAAAGGCTCCGGGTCATCGAGCTGGGCAGCAGACAAAGGCTCTGTGTCATCGAGCTGGGCAGCAGACGAAGGCTCCGGGTCATCGAGCTGGGCAGAGGGCATAGGCTCCGGGTCATCAAGCTGGGCAGCAGACAAAGGCTCCGGGTCATCGAGCTGGGCAGCAGACGAAGGCTCTGGGTCATCGAGCTGGGCAGCAGACGAAGGCTCTGGGTCATCGAGCTGGGCAGCAGACGAAGGCTCTGGGTCATCATGCTGGGCAGCAGACGAAGGCTCTGGGTCATCGAGCTGGGCAGCAGACGAAGGCTCTGGGTCATTGAGCTGGGCAGCAGATGAAGGCTCTGGGTCATCGAGCTGGGCAGAAGACGAAGGCTCTGGGTCATCGAGCTGGGCAGCAGACGAAGGCTCTGGGTCATCGAGCTGGGCAGTAGACGAAGGCTCTGGGTCATCATGCTGGGCATCAGACGAAGGCTCTGGGTCATCGAGCTGGGCAGCAGACGAAGGCTCTGGGTCATCGAGCTGGGCAGCAGACGAAGGCTCTGGGTCATCGAGCTGGGCAGAAGGCTCTGGGTCATCGAGCTGGGCAGAAGGCTCTGGGTCATCGAGCTGGGCAGAAGGCTCTGGGTCATCGAGCTGGGCAGAAGGCTCTGGGTCATCGAGCTGGGCAGAAGGCTCTGGGTCATCGAGCTGGGCAGAAGGCTCCGGGTCATCGAGCTGGGCAGCAGGCTCCGGGTCATCGAGCTGGGCAGCAGGCTCTGGGTCATCGAGCTGGGCAGCAGGCTCCGGGTCATCGAGCTGGGCAGCAGGCTCTGGGTCATCGAGCTGGGCAGCAGGCTCCGGGTCATTGAGCTGGGCAGCAGACGAAGGCTCTGGGTCATTGAGCTGGGCAGAAGGCTCTGGGTCATCGAGCTGGGCAGCAGGCTTTGGGTCATCGAGCTGGGCAGCAGGCTCCGGGTCATCGAGCTGGGCAGCAGGCTCCGGGTCATCGAGCTGGGCAGCAGGCTCCGGGTCATCGAGCTGGGCACCAGGCTCTGGGTCATCGAGCTGGGCAGCAGACAGAGGCTTCGGGTCATCGAGCTGGGCAGCAGGCACAGGAACAAGCGGCTGGCAGACTGGCACAGGAACAAGCGGCTGGCAGACTGGCACAGGAACAGCAGGCTGGCAGACTGGCACAGGGACAGCAGGCTGGCAGACTGGCACAGGAACAGCAGGCTGGCAGACTGGCACAGGAACAGCAGGCTGGCAGACTGGCACAGGAACAGCAGGCTGGGCAGCGGACTGGAAGTCATCAACCTGGGCAGCAGACTGGAAGTCATCAACTTGGGCAGCAGACTGGAAGTCATCGACCTGGGCAGCAGACTGGAAGTCATCGACCTGGGCAGCAGACTGGAAGTCATCGACTTGGGCAGCGAACTGGAAGTCATCAAACTGGGCAGCGGACTGGAAGTCATCAAACTGGGCAGCGGACTGGAAGTCATCAAGCTGGGCAGCGGACTGGAAGTCACCAAACTGGGCAGCGGACTGGAAGTCATCAAGCTGGGCAGCGGACTGGAAGTCATCAAGCTGGGCAGCAGACTGGAAGTCATCAAGCTGGGCAGCGGACTGGAAGTCATCAAGCTGGCAAGCTGGCACAGGAACATCAGGGTGGCAGGCTGGCACAGGAACACCAGGGTGGCAGGCTGGCACAGGAACACCAGGGTGGCAGGCTGGCACAGGAACACCAGGGTGGCAGGCTGGCACAGGAACATCAAGCTGGGAGGCTGGCACAGGGTTGAAAGGTTGAGCAACTGGCACTGAAACGGGCAGAGCAGCTGGCACCGGAGCAGGCTGGTCGGATGTCACAAGCTGGGCGGCTGGCACTGGAACAGGCTGAGCAGAGGGTACAGGAACAGGTTGGGTAACTGGCACAATGGTATGGGTTGGGAAGTACTTCCGTTTCTTTTTAGACTTAGTCACTGCAGATTTGTTAACAGAAGGGGTGTATGGAGAGGGTGGAATTAAGTAGGTGGAAGGGTTGGAATATGGCAGAGACACAGGGATGGTAACTGGAGGAGGTTTTTGTGGAGTTGTTACTGGAGAAAAGGAAGAAGCAGGTGGATTAAAGGCAGGGTAGGAACAACAAGTAGAGACTGGGTAATAATACTTGGTAGGCTGCGGAATTAACTGGGCTGGAGTTGCCATTGGTGATGGACAGATGGATCCTTGGGAAGGCAGGTGGTTAATAGCAGGGTTGGAACAGACAGGTGGATTAAAGGCAGGGTAGGTACAATAAGTAGAAACTGGGTAGTAATATTTGGTAGGATGCTGAATTATCTGAGCTGGGGTTGCCATTGGTGATGGACAGATGGATCCCTGAGAAGGCAGAGGGTTAATAGTAGGGCTGGAACGGACTGGCTTGGCTGGAATCAGGAGATCTGACCATGCCTGCAGCACAGGTTGAACAAAAGCAGGTTCACACACACCTTGTCTAATCAGAGCCTGCACAGAATCAATACACTCAGATAACTTTTGCTGGGGACAGGAGGAATAATGCTCATCAAAATAAGCCGGGTCATCCTCTAATAACCACACCAGGAATTCAACTTGGTCACGACTAAAGGGGGGAGAGAAGTCATCACTACCATCAGGAATAAATGACAGGGCCGGCTTAACACACAACCGAATTAATGCCTGAACATCATCAAACGTCATGTACCCCTGATCTACCCAGGAATGAGCCGATCTTATAGTTTCCATCAGTTGGTCACTAGTTCAACCCTCCAAAACCTGACGACAAGCCCCCTCATCCTCTTCTGCCAGCAGAGAAAGGTAAAGGGTCTCATTGTAATCCATGTTTTAGAGCACTACACCAGGATGGTTCCTCAATGCAGTCACGTCTGATCAAGGGATGGCCCTGGTATACTGTCAGAGGAATATAGCAGATCAGTACTGTGTGACTGCACAGAGAGACCAAACAATATAGATAGTGAAGTAAAAGGAGTTTATTTTACAAGTAAGTGAGGACCACCAGTGCAAACAGCAAACAACATATATAATCTAAAAGGGAATACCGTATCATAAGTCAAGCCAGGCCGAGGTCATACACATGGGGAGTCAGCCGATGGGTAAGGATGGGACAGGACAGAGCAGGGAACGGATGGATGGACTAGCTGCGGGGTAAGAACTCAGGGGAGACAGGAACCAGGGGACAGGGCAGACAAGTCCAGGCAGGATCAGGGATCAGAATCGCAGACAGGATCAAGGCACATAATCAGAGTCCAGAAGACGGGGTCAGGGTACAGGCTCAGGTCCGGAAGGTATGACGATACCAGGGCGAGGAGTGATTACACACGCCGGGTATTATAGAGGCGTGCTGATTGCATTCAGGTCACACCTGAATGCAGGAAAGGCTGTGTGCTCCAAATGACCAAGAACCCCCCACTGGTGGAGGCCAGTACTGCAGCCAGACTAACAGGCAGATTTACCAGCAGGGGGGACCATTCCTGACACTCCCGCTGGCAGTCCCGATTTCAGCCGCGATTTAAGAGACATCTGTGCAGGTTTCTGCACAGATGTCAATGTAAATCGCGTCCTGAAATCGCAAAAAGTAGTACAGGAACTACCTTTTTGAAATCGGTGCAGTGCCACAGATGTGGCGTCGCACCGATTAGGACGGTGTCATTGCCGGCAATTGGCGGCAAATGCCGCCGATTTGAGATGCGATTTCACATGTGAAATCGCATCTCAAATCGAACTAAATCGTACCCAGTATGAACCTGGACTAAATCTGTGATAGTGAACACTAACTCCTCTCCTTTGCCCAGATAATCCATACACCTCACATCAAGATGATAATTAGACAGCATGATAATTGCCTTAGGTGTGCCATAGGCTGGCCACAATAAAATGTGCAGTTTTAGACTTCTTTCCCACTGAGGCACTTTACAGGAGCTATAGCGCTAAAAATAGCACCTGCAAAGCACCTGTAGACTGCCTCTCCTGTCTCTCCGAATGTGAAAGCCCGCACATTCATACTGGAGCGGTGCACTGGCAGGACATCAAAAAAAGTCCTGTAAGCAGCATCTTTGAGGTGTTGTAGGTGCGGTGTACACTCTGCTCCTAAAGCGCCCCTGCCCATTGAAATCAAAGCCACCAAAGCGCCGGCAAATTGGCC
This sequence comes from Rana kukunoris, assembly GCA_029574335.1. NCBI lineage: Eukaryota > Metazoa > Chordata > Amphibia > Anura > Ranidae > Rana > Rana kukunoris. Next base: position 163,475,474 of record CM056051.1, on the reverse strand, counting down.
CATCGGCTGTTTGCGTGTGTTAATAGCGGCGCTTTACCGCTGATGCTCACAACACCCCAGTGTGAAAGAAATCTTACTGTATTAGGGGGGTCTGGGGGTGCAAAAACCAGTCAGTATCTGGTGTGACCACCTTTTGCTTCACGCAGTGCAGCACATCTCCTTCACATAGAGTTGATGAGGTTGTTGATTGTGGCCTGTGGAATGTTGGACCATTCCTCTTCAATGGTTGTGTGAAGTTGCTGGATATTGGCAGGAACTAGAACACGCTGTCATATATGCCAATCCAGAGCATCCCAAACATGCTCAATGGGTGACATGTATGGTGAGTATGCTGGCCATGCAAGAACTGGGATGTTTTCAGCTTCCAGGAATTATGTACAGATCCTTGCAACATGGGGTGATGTTCATGGATGAATGACAAAACAATGGGCCATAGGATCTCGTCACAATATCTCTATGCATTCAAAATGCCATCAATAAAATGCACCTGTGTTCAGCACACTGATCACCCACAAGATGTCATACATGTACTAAAGTTGGTGCACTCAGAAACTGGTGCAGCCAATCAGCTTCTAACTTCAGCGTGTTCGATTAAGCTTTGACAATAAAACAAGACAGCTGGTTGGTTTCTATGCAGAGGTGCACCTCAAAGTTAGAGATTTTGCACACTCTTCAGTTTTAGTACATAACCCCATGGTGTCATTCTACTGTGTCATTCAGTCCAGAAGGGGGACCCAGATTAGAGTGACCACGTGTCCCGCATTTTGCAGATCTGTCCCGGGCACATTCATTCCAGGACAATACAGTGTCCCGGAATGAAACTGACACAGCCACCCCCCCCCCCCCAGGCCAATTTGATTTCCCCAAAAAAGGCCGCCACATCACCGCTTTACTCACTGACAGTACTTGTCCTGGCTGGGAATGCCTGGAGAAGCACAATCCCGCCCCCTGCTTGTAATTGGAGATATCATAAATCCTGCCTCTTGTGTCCAATCACTGTGCTGTGATTCGTTACAGCACAAGCTGATTTTTGGGAAGGGAGGGTGTCCCTGAATGGTAGTTTGAAAATGTGGTCACCCTAACCCTGATGCAGACAGAGCTGTTTGTCTGCTGGGGAAGCATCTAAGAGGAAGTATGTATTGTGACCAAATATGCTAATTGATTATATATATATATATATATATATTTATTTTTTTGCTCAATCTGTTTTATCTTATTTTGAATCAAATATTGGTTTAAATTTCAATATTTATTTAAAGTGATCTTTTGCTGAGCCATCTTTTTCTGCTAAGTTACATACATTTCAAGGATTTTAACATACTTAAAATCAATTTTCTTTAGAGTTATCTTCAACCATATAGTACAAGGTCCTTCTTGATTCGAAAGAGGGGCACCGGAAGATAGAATGGTTGTGGCTGCTAGTACCACAGACCAAAAATGTAACTATCACCCAGAAAACGATTTTGTATATATGGACTTTCTCGGTACTGATGACACAAGTAAATACAGTAACAAATTCATTTATAGTACATAAAAAAATCTACATTTGAAAACAGAACTTATGACAATCAACCTCACACTAGTTACAGCAGTGGAACATAAACAGAAATCTGTATGGCATCTAATGTTGTGAGGTGAAGTCAAAAGGAGACCTCTACCGGTTTTTGCGGGAGACCGCTTCTTCACGGGGGTAATCTGTACAACAAATATCATTATACATGACTAGCAGAAAACATAAAAATAACGGAGCAACATACATAAACTGTGAGAAGTCAGGCATGCAACATAACATGTACGTTGTAGAATGTATGGCCAGCCTTATTTACATGTTCCTACCAGCAGCCATTTGTAGCAGACATGGATTCCCTCAATTCCTGCTGGGAGGGTCTTTCTGTTATAGTTATTTGATCAGTCCCAGTGTTGTAATAAGACCAGAACAGCAGAGATAAACAATTATACAATCACATCAGCAGAAAAGAAAGTTTCTGGGGGAATTCCTTTTCTAGGAAGCCATATTAATAGTCGGCCACAACTTAAACCAGAAAGGTAATTTTATTTAACAAAAAAGTTCCAAAATTTGTGTAGAAATTATTTACAGTATACTGTATATAATGTTAATGAAAGTAGAGCTACACTTTAAACACTTGTTATATTTTATTTTTTCCTTGCGGGAAATAACTATCACCCTCACAGGAGCCTTTATTAAACAATAAATACATTATACAGGCACAAACCATATGCCAATCTATTCAGTCTGTTTAAAAAATTAATAACAAATATACTCTCATCTAAAACACTTCAGCCCTTTCTTATATTGTAGGAGTTTATTTCCACTTGTCAGATTAAACAAGTGACACATTGTCTTGATGTTAATGATGTCTTGGCACATCAAATAAACACATTGCCTCAGCTGTTCCAATTTCCTATCAAATCTACTGCCTGCGTTTTTATCAAGATGCCTTTCACTTTGTCAGTTCTGTATTAAATGTGACGGGGTTGAGTGATAGTGCCACTGCCAATTGCATGAAGCCTTCTTCAAAACACTCAGAAGTCCAGCAATAATACAGTGTTTTTTGTAAAACATCACATATGAGTAAATCAGACCTAGTAATATATCCCTCACCAGCCCTACACATATACAAAGTTTTAGGAGAAAGTATTGTATTAAATTAAAGTTTTCAAAATAAATTATTCAAGTAAACATGTATTGGAGTAAAAAGTAACTATTATATTATAGAACCGCCAATAACTGTCAGATTTTAACTTATTTGTGCAAGCGAGCATCCTGACTTGGCCTCTAAGGTCCTTAAAGTACCTGAGAAAATAGCAGATTTTTGAAAGTCAGTGTTTGTTTAAGCTTTGGTATGACACTCCACATGACAGTCCTTGGGCGTGCTGGCAATAAGCACTATACTGTGCAATGGAAAAGACACCTATTCTCCTCATATCCCTGAGTTAATGAAAATAACACAAACTTTAAAAGTAAAGATGTTATATGTTCTAGAGAATGTTTAGACATTACAGTTGTGCCTAAGCAATAATTTAAATAGCAATGGCCTTAACTTTTTGTCCTAAATTCCTCCAACAGTTTTTTTAATCTTGAAAAATAGCAATGTAGTCTCTGGTATGTGAGGGTACCTAAGCATTATATTGCCTACACTCATGTATCCAGGGCATGAACAAAGGGGCGGAAGAAGGGGAAACTGCCCCAGACACAGTGCTTTCATGTGATAACCCATGGTGGAGGTCACGTAAGCCCATACAGACCTCCATCAGCATGGCACATGCACAGGATTTCACAGCTCATCACAGCTCATTAAATAATCGTTGTCATTTGTATATACCAAAGTTGTCAGTTGTCAGTTGTGTATAAGGAAAGGGGGTGCATCTTAATGCCACACTACTGTCATTGCGGCATCTTAGTAGGTACTTTCTGCCATGGGGGTACATCTGAGGCGATCACTCTTGGCATAGGGGGCATCTGAATATCATGTCCCTGCATTTTGAAGGTCCCGACTGAGTGTTTGCGTAATATTCAGTATCTCATTCAGAGGGTACTTAAACTGTATATTTTCTTCTTGCCAAATACTGCATATACACTGACTTCATCAGGAAGTCACATGGCAGTGACAACACATGTTGGGTGGAGTTGGGTGATATAGAATATCAGGATAAGGGAACAATGATTACATAAGAAGGAGAGGATACAGATCAGCTGTTTTTAAAAACCTAGAGTACATCCCAGTTGGGGAAGGTGTTGTTAGACATATCATAGGTCTGTCATTGAAGTGATCGCAGTGGTGAACTGGTGGTGGGGATTGCCACACATTTTTTGACCCACACAGGGTGAACGTTTGAAGAAGATTCCAAGTTTAAGGAGCATTGTTTATGAAGATTGATGACTTATTATCACATATTAACATTATCTTAATAAGTCATTGGATAATTTTTAATTTGAATGGTTAATGGATGAGTACAGTTTATATTTTTTATTGGTGATTTTCATATAATATTTTGGACAAGCACAACCAAGACACAATATTATAATTTAATAGAGTGGGGCAAGTTATACAAAAGGTTGTAACTGTGGGGAATGAGCATATGGAAGTGATAAAAGTTTAGTTGGAGGCATGATGGGCTTCCCTGAAGAGATGAGTTTTCATGGATCACCCAAAGGCAGCCAGAGTAGGAGATATCCGGACAGATTAAGGTAGAATGTTCCAGAGGATGGGAGAGGCTGTGGAGAAGTCCTGGAGATGAGTATGGGGGAGACAAGGGAGCTAGAGAGCAGGAGGTCTTGAGAGGAGTGAAGAGGATGATTCAAGTCATATTATCAGGCAAGTTGGTGACGTAGCTCAGGGCTCAGTTGTGAATGTTGTTTCTATTATTTAGAATTCAATTCACTGGGCGATCGGAAGTCAGTGTAGAGATTGGCAGAGAGGGGTGGCAGACACTGAGAAGTTAGTATGGTAGATGAGTCTGGCAGCGGCATTCATGATAGACTGAAGAGGGGATAGACTAGGCAGTGGTAGGCCTATGAGGGCGGAGTTGCAATGAGTAGCTTGGTGGTTTCATTAGTTAAAATTTAGCAAATTTTAGAGATATTAGGGAGGTGAAGTCTACAAATGTTTGACAGCAATTGGATTTGAGGCTGAAAGGACAAGCTAAAGTCTAGGATTACACCTAGTAGCCTGGCATGAGGGGAGGGATTGATGGTTGCAATATTGACCTTGATGGAAAAGTCATGGAGGGGGGCAGGGGGAAAGGGGGAATATGATCAGAAGAGTTTTTGTTTAAGGAAGTGATGCGACATCCATGCTGATATGTCATTTAGTAAGTTAGTAATATGAGAGGAGACTGAAGGAATGAGGTGAGGAGTAGACATATATTTTTCAGTGTCATATGCATAGAGATGTTAGACAAGGTATGGTAAGTGGGGAATATGTATGAACAGTGGAGGTGTCCTCACGTCTTGCATCAATCTTGTCTTTGAAGTGATTGGCAATCTCTTTGGCAGTAAGTGAGTTAGTGGGTTGAGGGGTGGGGGGGGGGCAAAGCAGAGAGTTACAGGTAGAGAAGAACCAATGGGGACTGGATTATAATGTATTAATAAGAAAGACAAAGTAGGTTTGTTTGGCAGCTATGGCAAGATTAGTATTTTAGGAGGGCAGATTTATATAGGGTGAGGTCCTGCAGGAATTTGGTTTTACGCCACAGTTGTTCAAAGCATGGCAATGTCTCTTGAGATATCTGGTGTTGTCGGTTTGCCAGGGTTGTTATGGTTGTGGCCTGATTCTGCATGTAGCTAGTGGAGCAAGTGTGTCCAGTGAGGATGATAGTGAACTGTTGTGGATAGAGGTGGCCAGGTCAGGACAGGGGAGCGATTTTGTCTTAATTGTGGTCAGTAGCAGAATAGAGAAGAGAAGGGTTAAAGTGGCAAGACTATTACAAGTAATCATCTGCTTGGAGGGAGAGGTGGTTGGAAACAAGGATATTGTGAAACTGATGAGATTGTGATTAGAGAGAGCAAAAGGGGTGTTGGTAAGTTTGCCAGGAGTGCAGAGATGGGAGAATACAAGGTCGAGGGTATTGTTAACATTCACAGGGATGGTGAAGTCACCAAGAATAATAGTGAGTATTTTAGAGGAGAGAAAGTAGGATAGCCAGGCAGCGAAATCATCAAAAAACTGTGATACTTGATCCAGGAGATCAATAAATTGATGCAATCCTCAGATAAATGAGAGAAATCATGCCAAAGAGAGGTAACCCAGCACTTACATGCAGCTTAGTAACATGTATATGATAAATCACAAGGCACATAAACAAATACTTCAGAAATGAATGAAGATAAAACCTAATACAAGATTGACTAACCTGTAAGAAAACACCAGGAGAGACCACAAACACAGCATGAGAAGAAAAGTTTAACTTGAGGATGATGCTACACGTTCCTCTAAACCAGGGGTGCCCAACCTTTTGAAGAATGAGGGCCACTTAAGTAACTTGGTAACCAGTCAAGGGCCACAATGAACAGAGCGGGCGGATGACAGGTCACGGATACTCTATAGGCCCTCCGATCCGCCCAGATGAAAGGGGACGAATTACCTTCTGTTTTTCGGATTGGAGGTAGGCAGGCGTAAACAAACATTTGTCGCTTTATAGAGGTGAATTGAGGGTCCCATTTTGGTCGGCTGATCGTCTGAAAATGGCCTAAGACTGCTTTCACACTGATGTGCTGCTGTTTACCCACACCATGGGTGCAGCATAGTGCACCTGTGTCTATCCTGCGGGTTAAATTAACTTTGTCATAGACTCCACCTGTGGCAAAAGCCAGTGCTGTAGATGAAGCTTTAGCTTATGGGGCTCTGCTCCACAGCCGCTTTCTTCCTCTACCACCAGCTTCATTCACAACACTGATGCTGTGGTATGGCGGGTCGGCAACCTGCGATCTGGGCTTGCCAACCCACCATTTCAGAGCAGGAGGTTGCAGGCCACATCAGAGGACTCCGCGGGCCACATCAGATGGCTCCACGGGCCACATGTGGCCCCTGGGCCACTGGTTGGCCACCCCTGCTCTAAACAAACTCTGGAAAAAATCAGGAGCACCATCTACAGGCAGCCTAGTTTTAGCATGCTAAGAGGTTTAGTTTCCTATCATGTGCAGAGACGTGAGTTTTTTCTGCACCTTTTTCTGCAAGAGAACAAAGAAAACACTTGTTCTCTATGTGCCCTGTTCACACCACAACACTGGTATTATTCACAGATTTTTTTTGCTCAGAAATATGCAACATTTACAGAAACCTGTCAAAAAGAGGTACCTGCTCCCACTCCCCCCTGGGGTGGGAGGAGGCTGATAAGTGGAGCTTGCACTTTTGGGTGGAACTCCGCTTTAACAAATTGGCTTGTCTTGGTTCAGGAAGATAAATTTGTACTGTTTGTGATCACACTAATCATAGGAAGTGGATTACAAATTACAATAAATTACTAAAATATTCTATCAAATAACAACAATCTATTATGCCGCGTACACACGATCATTTTTTCGGCATGAAAAAAACGCTGTTTTTGAAAAACGTCATTTAAAATGATCGTGTGTGGGATTTTTCAGAAAATCGACAAAAAAAAATTCAAATATGCTGCATTTTTTTACGTCGTTTTAAACGATGCAGTTTTTCGGGTTGTAAAAAATGATCGTGTGTGGGCTAAAACGACGTTTTAAACCCAGGCATGCTCAGAAGCAAGTTATGAGACGGGAGCCCTCGTCCTGGTAAAACTACCGTTCATAATGGAGTAAGCACATTCATCAGGCTATAACTGACAGAAAAGCGTGAATCGTCTTTTACTAACAAGGAATCAGCTAAAGCAGCCCAAAGGCGAATATAACTTCCCCTTTAGAGTGCCATTGTACGTGTTGTACATCACTGCGCTGTGTTCATCATTTTTTTTTAAAACGATGGTGTTGGCAACGTCGTTTTTAATGATTAAGTTGAAAAAACATTGTTTTTTGGACATGCTGAAAAACAATGTTTTCTTTTCATGCTGAAAAATGATCGTGTGTACGCGGCATTACGTTCAGATGTTTTTATTATGAGGGTTAGAACTTCTCTCCTGTTTATATTGCTGTCTATATGCACATTTTCCCTTTCTCCTCACTTTCTGTGTGGTCATGGGGACAGGAGATGAGCTGAAATATTCCAATCTTCCAATCAGAACACAGATAGCAATAAAAGTGTTTGCTTGAGCACATTTAGAAAATAGTTATTTACCTCTGCCAAGTGTTTATTGCTATCTTTGTGTCCCCAATGGAGATATTTTACTTAAGTCCTTAGTAACAAAAATTGATTGCTTTTGTTTTTGCTTGATAATAAAACTAGATTTTTAATATGTATAGCATAAATCAACTACGGAATGTGTACATTAATTCAAAGTGTTTAGCACAGTAAAAAATAACATAAGACAGGGCAGACCAAGATTAATTTTCAATCAATGAGCCGCAGTTATGATTTCTTGTAAAAAAATATATTTACTTTATTAATGTAGATTTAATAAATACATACAATCTGCTAAAGGAGAGATTTCAGATTTCTTCAAGATTATAATTTAACAGAAAGTGGTTGTATAAAAAGATGACAAACTAGATAAATCAAAGTTGGTAAATATTTCAGGGAAAATTGCGAATGTCCTTTTTAAAGGCTCTGCAAATGAGACAAATTTAGAGTGACTTTAATATCTTGTTTGCTTGTCCTAAATTTGCCTGGACTGACATACAATACACTGTGTTGACATAATTCTGACTTAGAAGATGCTGAACATGATTGACATGTGCCTTTTCTCTTCAGTGATTACTGTTTTAAAATATGATTGATTCAGTTGCAGTCAATATAGTATTTGTTGACTGAGGTGTCCTACTTTTATTACAAATGACACATGGCACGTTCACAATGCTTGTATAAAATATTCACTAAACAACATGCATTAATAAATATGTGTTCATGAAGCTTTTGCATTTGATCTTTTTTTGTGGTTAGTTTCTGTGACTGTGTGTAAAGTAATACAACACTGACATAAAAATGTATCTTTAGCCCCAGGCATTGCCCATATTTACCCCCAGACCCCTCTCTCTCCCTCTACAACAGGTTTTAGCATTATTTTTTATCTTGTTCCTACAGAAAGAAGCAATGTTATTACTCCATGTGACAGCATCCCCAGGCTTGCACACGTTTTGTATTGGCAGCTGCTGGAAGTTCAGTTCCGTTGATATAGGACTGCTTCCAGACATAATCTCCCAAAATTTATTTCCCTACACACAAGGTGTGGGAAGACACTTGGGAGTAAAAGCTGCAGCACTGTTTCTCTGGGAAACAACAGAAAAAGGTGGTGGATATTCCATTAGGGAGGGACAACAACCATGGTTAAGATTTTATTTAAAAAAAGCACTATGTTAGCATCTCAATAAGGAAGTTAGGTTTACATGAAATTCCTGGCAGATCAATAAATATGTTGTTGCATTTACAGCAATTCAAAAGAAAAAAAACATTAATATAATTTTTTTTTACTTTTTTACCTTTACATACATGTGTACACTTTTCAAATAGATGAAAATAGTTGTGATAAAGCCTAATGCAATAATGTGTATAAATACAAGCAAGAAATTACACACATTTATTAAAGTCTTGTGTTTTTTTTCTATAAAAATAACAAACATGTTATACTTACCCCAATGGATTTGCACAGAGCAGCCCAGATCCTCCTCTTCTTGGGTCCCTCTTCTGTGCTCCTGGCCCCTCCCTTCTGTCAAGTTTCACCACAACAAGCAGCTTTCTATGGGGGCACCTGAGCCAAGTCACAGCTCCCTGTGTCCATGCAGACACGGTCCTGCTTCCTGGTCATGTCCCCCTCTCTCCTGATAGGATGGATAACTGACTTTTATTGACAGCAGCAGGAGCCAATGGCACCTCAGCCAATCAGGAGGGAGAGTCTTGGATGGCCGAGACACTCGTGGGCATCGCTGGACAGAGATGGGGCTGATGTAAGTATTAGGGGGGCTGAGGGGGGCTGAACTGTCTTCTCTGTGCACATAGAGAACCCTGAATTCTGGAAGCACCTTTACTATCTATTATTTGCATTGATCCAGAGGCGTAACTACACTGCTCAAAAAAAATTAAAGGAACACTTCTGAATCAGAACTCCGGGATATTGATCTGGTCAGTTAAGTAGCAGAAGGGGAGGGGTGTATACAGAGGGGGTTGTTAATCAGTTTCAGCTACTTTGCTGTTAATTGATATTAAAAACAGTTGCACTAGATGGGCAACAATGAGACAACCTCCAAAACAGGAATGTTTTTTCAGGTGGAGGTGTCTGACATTTTTTATCCCTACTCATCTTTTCTGACTGCTTTTCACTAGTATTGCATTTGGCTAGGGTCAGTGTCACTACTGGTAGCACAAGGCGATACTTGGACCCTATAAAGGTTGCACAGGCAGTCCAACTCCTCCAGGATTGCACATCAATACGTGTCATTGCCAGAAGGTTTGCTGTGTCTCCCAGCACAGTCTCAAGAGCATGGAGGAGATTCCAGGAGACAGGCAGTTACTCTAGGAAAGCTGGACAGAGCCGTAGAAGGTCCTTAACCCATCAGCAGGACCGGTATCTGCTCCTTTGAGGAAGGCAGAACAGGATGAGAACTGCCAGAGCCCTACAAAATGACCTCCAGCAGGCCACTTGTGTGAATGTCTCTGACCAAACAATCAGAAACAGACTCATGGGGGTGGCCAGAGGGCCCAACATCCTCTAGTGTGCTCTGTGCTCACTGTCAGACACTGTGGAGCTTGATTGGCATTTTCCATTGAACACCAGAATTGGCAGATCCGCCACTGGTGCCCCATGCTTTTCACAGATGAGAGCAGGTTCACCCTGAGCATATGTGACAGATGTGAAAGGGTCTGGAGAAGCCGCAGAGAACTTTATGCAGCCTGTAACATCGTTCAGCATGACTGGTTTAGTGGTGGGTCAGTGATGGTCTGGGGAGGCATATTCATGGAGGGACGCACAGACTTCTACAGGCTACACAATGGCACTCGGACTGCTATTAGGTATCAGGATGAAATCCTTGGACCCATTGTCAGACCCTATGCTGGTGCAGTGGGTGCTGGTTCCTCCTGGTGCACGGCAATGGCGAGAGCATGCAACCAGTTCCTTGAGGATGAAGAAATTGATAACATTACAAAATACAAATGAACACCTCTGGGACATTACTGTATGTTTTGGTCCATCCAGCACCGCCAGGTTGCACCTCAGTCTGTTCAGAAGCTCAGAGATGCTCTGGTCCAGATCTGTGAGGAAATACCCCAGACACCATCCGTCATCTTATTAGGAGCTTGCCCCGATGTTGTCAGGCATGCATACAAGCACTTGGGGGCCATACAAACTACTGAGGACCATTTTGAGTTGTTGCAATGACATTTTAGGAAAATGGACTAGCTTACTGCATAATTTTTTTACTTTGATTTTAAGGTTGTCTTTGAATTCAGCCCTTTGTAGGTTGATAATTTTCATTTCCATCAAATGATGTGCCATCCTTTCATTCCTAACACATTACCAGTCCATATCAGTATAGATATCCAGCATGAGATTTTTGCCAGTTGAGATCTGATATGTTTTCAAAGTGTTCCTTTAATTTTTTTGAGCAGTGTATAACCATGAAGGGCCTCCCTGACCTCTAGTCCCAGGACCTTACCTCTGAGCCTGGGGCCCTTTCCATTAGTTTCAGGGCACTTTGCTTCCATAATGGGGCCCCTTATTATTGTCCCACAGTGGGATCCTTTAAAATGTTCTGCAGCAGGCCCCCTTCCTGTCGTCTTGGGTATGATTGACACTTTTTCTTCAAGCCAAACCTAAACACTTTAGTGGCGCACAGCACATTGTTTTCAGTATACACTATACATAAATTGTGTCATTAAATAATATCTATAACCATATGGATTTAATGACAAGAGTCCCCCCTTACATCAAATACATTTGTTTTTTGTTTCAAAGAAGAAGTAAAACCACTTAGGCTTGATTAACCACTTCCATACCAGGCACTTACGCACCTTCCCGCCCAAGCCAATTTTCAGCTTTCAGCACTGTCGCACTTTGAATGACAATTGCGCGGTCATGCTACACTGTACCCAAACAAAATTGGCGTCCTTTTTTCCCCACAAATAGAGCTTTAATTTGGTGGTATTTGATCACCTCTACGGTTTTTATTTTTTGCGCAACAACTAATAAAAGACTGAAAATTTAGAAAAAAAAATACATTTTTATTTTTTTCTGTCAACTTTTTTGTAAATAAGTATGTTTTCTCTTTCAATTACGGGCACTTATATGGCGGCACTGATGGGCACTGATGAGGTAGTACTGATGGGCACCGATGAGGTGGCATTGATGGGCACTGATAGGCGACACTGGTATGCGGCACTGATGGGCACTCATAGGTGGCACTGATGAGCACTCATAGGCGGCACTGATGGGCACTCATAGGCGGCACTGGGAACTCATAGGCAACACTGATAGGCACTTATAGGCGGCACTGATGGGCACTCATAGGCGGCACTGGGAACTCATAGGCGGCACAGAATGGCACTCATGGGTGGCACTTATGGGTGGCACTGATAGGTACTTATGGGTGGCACTGATGGGTACTTATGGGTGGCACAGATGGGCACTGATAGGTGGGCACTGGGCATGTATTGGCACGGAGGGGTGGCACTGAAGCACACTGTGGGGTGGCACTGATGGACTTTGAGGGGTGGCACTGATGTATATGTTGCCAGTCAGTGCCCATGTGTGGGCACTGACTGGCATCTTTTTTTTTTTCCTGTATTTTTTTTTTCTCTTGTGTTTTTTTTTTACATTTTTTTTTGCCCTGCCAGTGTGGGCATCCCTGGTGGTCTAGTGTGGGCATACGAGGGGGGGCTGCACTGATAAACGCGAGTGAGGAAGAGCCATCAACGGCTCTTCCTGTTTACATCGTGATCAGCCGTGATTGGACACGGCTGATCACGTGGTAGCGAGCCTCCGCCGGAGACTCGTTACCGAGATCGGTGATGCAGGGTGTCAGACTGACACCCCGCATCAACGATCGCCGCGCTGCACGCCCCCACGCGGCGCGCACGGCATTGAAATTGTGCTAGACGTTTGAGAACGTCTAGTCACGATTTCATAACCACTTCCCGGCCGTAAATCTGCTATTGGCCGGGCAGGAAGTGGTTAATACAACCCGGTGGGCTCAGGAGTGTTACAGCTATATTACTCCCAGATATACATCCTGGCTCCTCCCAGCATGATCATGGCATCACCTCAAACTTATCTTCACACATTATGGGCCAGATTCAGAAAGATGCGTGGATCTTTCTGCTTGGGTAACGTATCCCCGATACGTTACGACGCTGTAAATATTTGCGCAAGTTCTTTATTCGCGGCGGCGTAACGACCGCGCAATTCAAATGAATGAAGTGGGGGCGTGATTCATGTAAATGAATCATGACCCCACGTAATTCACATTTTTTTTGGACGGCGCATGCGCCGTCCGTGGACGTTCCCAGTGCGCATGCGTGAAATCACGTCGCTTTTCCTCAATGTAAACGATGTGAACGTAACTAACGTCGAGCCCCATTCCCGAACGATTTACGCAAACGACGTAACCGACGTACAATTCAATGCTGTCCCGACGTCCATACTTAACATTGGCTACGCCTCCTATAGCAGGGGTAACCTTACGCTGCTATAACGCTTACGCAAACGACGTAAACTACGACGGCCAGCCGCAAGTACGTTCGGGAATCGCCGTAAATCCCTCATTTACATATTCAACGCTTAAAACGACGGAAGCGCCACCTAGCGGCCAGCGTAAAAACTGCAACTAATATACGACGGTGTAACAGAATTACGCCGCTCGTATTTTAGCAGAATTCCGGCGTATCTTCTTTTCTGAATATCAAAAGAAGATACGCCGGCTATTCTTAGTATTTTCGCAGCGTATCTCTTGATACGCTGCATAAATAGCTTTCTGAATCTGGCCCTATATCACTAGACTTCATCAGAAACTTCCCCAGCCTTTTTGATTACATACAGAAGCTGATTCCCCTTGTAAGATACCCTCCCAATATTGAAGGCATGTGGTTTATATGGTTTGGAGGGAAGGGGGCACATTCTCACTGCCCCCCTACTTTGAAAAAAAAAAAATAGTAAATAAAAAACCACACCATGAAAATAGGTATTTAGTGAACAAAAAATATTAAACAATGCCCTGCTATGTAAATCCAATGGCAACTAAAATGTTCAGCCATGTAAATCCACACCAGTCATAATGAATGCTGCCTGACATTGTTAAACCACCACAAAAACCCAACAAACCTAATGATCTTCACCCACTGTTACTACCATAGCAAATCACATCTTGCTGGATTCTCCATGTAAAAAAGTCGTCAGCGATCCTGGGACAAGTCATTCACCAAATAGAATCATGACTATATTTGGTCAATGACATTATACAAGATATCTGCTTGTTTGTTTTTAAACAAAGGCTGACATTTAGCAGCAGTGACTTTACCAGCTGGTGGGGATCTTGGGTGATATCATTGACTAAATATGGTCATGACTAGGGATGAGTTTCGTGTTCGATACGAACGTATGTTCGACTCGAACATTGTCTGTTCGTACGTTCGACGAAATTCGAACAAAATCGGTCATTCGTGCCAAATTCGAGCGATGCAAGCAGTCAGAGAGACAGAGAGATTGTCTTTTTAGATAGCTAGATAGAGCAGGCAGGCAGGCTAGTCAGTTTAGCTTAATTTACAGTGTGTAGATATATACATCCCTAGGAGTTGTACATATATTTATACACTGTATAGCTTAGATAGATCAGTTCTTCCTAATTTACTGGCAGGCAGGTGATTGTGCTATTTAACCCCTTATGGACCGCCGCATGTACATTTACGTCGGCAGAATGGCACCGACAGGCACATCAACGTATATATACGTTGGTGCCTTGAGGGGGTTCGGGGGTCCGATCGGACCCCCGCGTACATACGGCGGTCCGTTTTGCTGGCTGAGCGATCCGGGATGAGGGGGCGGCTATTCGTTTTTGTCCGCCTCCTCCGGATCGCTCCCAGCCAATCCGCGCGCTCCCCCATCCTGTCACTTCCTCCTCCTGTGTAAACATAGGAAGGAGGAAGCAATGTGATCTCTCCTTCAGCGTTTTTTTCAACCACCACTGAGGAGAGATCACATCGCACAGTAAGTCTGCACTAACACTACACTGACACACACAACACATAGGCACATTAACCCCCGCGATCGCCCCCCCCTCCCCCTGTCACAGTGTCACTGAATGCAGTAATCATACATGTATGATTACTGTATTTAGTGTCAGTGTGACAGGCAGTGTGACAGGCAGTTAGTGTTAGGTTCAGGGTAGCCCCCGCACCCCCCCTAATAAAGTTTTAACCCCTTGATCACCGCCCTAGTTAACCCTTTCACTCCCTATTGCCAGCGTCACTAAGCGATCATTTTTCTGATCGCTGTATTAGTGTCGCTGTTCCCGCTAGGTAGCTAATTGTTTTTTATTGCGATTTTTTTTTACTAAAGACATGTGGCTAAATAAATTTTGGCCTAAATGATTGACTAAAATTTAGTTTATTTGATTTTTCTTATAACAAAAAGTAAAAAATATTGGTTTTTTTTTTTCAAAAATGTCGCTTTATTTTTGTATATAGTGCAAAAAATAAAAACCGCAGAGACGATCTAATACCACCAAAAGAAAGCTCTATTTGTGGGAAGAAAAGGACGCAAATTTTGTTTGGGAGCCATGTCGCACGACTGCGCAATTGTCAGTTAAAGCGACGCAGTGCCGAATCGCAAAAAGGTGCCAGGTCATTTACCTGCATTTTGGTCCGGGCCTTAAGTGGTTAAAGACGTTATCACAGGTATAGACACCCAGCAGGTACAATATTTAAAGTAATTTTTTTTATTATTATTTAAGCATCAATAAAATTACTGCTCCTGGAGCAGTGATTTTATTGATGCTTAACTTAAAAAAAAAAAAATGAAAAATTCCTTTAAATATTGTACCTGCTGGGTGTCTATAGTTTGCCTGTGAACACGTCTTTGAGAACCCGGGTCTTGCCCGAGGAAACATGTATCAATGGAAAAAAAAGTTTAAAAAACGAGTCCTGCTCCTGAAAAAAATGATTTTTTTTTAAACTTTTTTCCATTGATACATAATCCCTGGGGCAAGACCCGGGTTCTCAAAGACATTTTCCAACAATAACTTGAATATTGGTCTTTAAAATAAGCGTTTTTGAATTTGAACGTTTGAGTCCCATAGACTTCAATGGGGTTCTAAATGTTCGCTCGAACGGTCGGTCTGTTCGTCGGTTCTGGTGCGAAGCGAAGGCGGTGGTGTTCGGCTCATCCCTAGTCATGACCATATTTGGACAATGTTTTTTGTACAAACTCAAGCCTGGATTTCAAACAAGTCTTTAAATATGTTTGGTCGGTTTGTTTTCCTGTTCCTCCAAACTGCAAATAAGCTGGGTTGTGATTAATTGAATGTGTAACCTGAACTTAAAGCATATCACTATTTTTAAGGAGCAATTCAAGACAAGGTTGTTTAGGGTACTGCATAGGAAAAACTAACATTACTAGATGTTCTATATAAGATAACATTTCAGGAATACATTTCCTAACCAGAGGTCTATCACATTATGTTCAGTCATTTCAGAGAAAAAGTCCCTAACCAGTAATCTATTACATTATGTTCAATCATTTCAAGGATACATTTCCTAAACGGTAATCTATCGCATTATGTTGATTTCAATTTTTAGAAATTTGTGAAACAACTTCTTCCTTTTATTAGGGAAACCCCAGATTGATTATGAAAAATAAGGGATATTGCCCCCATGTTACCTTTGGGTCACATTTGATGTGGCCTACTCCAATATCCCCTACCAAAAAAAACTGTAAGCGATAGAGTGTTAATTACAAGATCCTTTAATACATTTAAATCTACAAAGATTTCGTTTGGATTCTTTTTCATTCATTCACTAACTTTTATATGGATTTGTTTTGGGAACATCATGGGCCAGATTCACGTACCCGGGCGCATCTTTGTGCGGGCGTAGCGTATCTTCTTTACGCTACGCCGCCACAACTTAGAGCGGCAAGTGCAGTATTCACAAACCACTTGCTCCGTAAGTTGTGGCGGTGTAGCGTAAATTGGCCCGCCTAATTCAAAGTGCTCAGAATCACGTCGCATACTGTATACTCCCTAAGAGACGTCGGTGCGCAATGCCTACGACGTGTGAACGTAACCTACGCCCAGCCCTATTCACGTACTACGTAAACGGCGTAAACTACATAAAATTTGACAGCATCGTTCCCTGGCCCATACCTTTGCATTAGCTGTGCCTCATATAGCAGGGGTAACTTTACACCGGACATAACGCTTACGCAAATCTATGAAAGTATATGAAGCGGCCGGGTGCATCTATGTTCGTGAATTGGCGTATCTTACTCATTTGCATATTTATAATGGGAACGCCAAATGCGTTCAGCGTAACTATGCGCCCACGGTACGCTGTCGTAGGCAAGTTACGTCGGACGGCTAAAGCCATGTTTTTCTGCATATCTGGCTTTGTGAATCGGCGCAAAGATGCGATAACGCACATTTGAGATTACGGCGGCGTATCTGGAGATATGCCGGCGTACATCTTTTCTGAATCTGGCCCCATGTATTTAACAATGCAGAGCTTGACTCAAACCTCATCCTATATTATAGATTTATTGATGGTAATATTTGTGTCTGGAGAGGTAATCCATTGTCAATTGATAACTTTGTTACTCATTTAACCACCTGAGCCCCGGGCCATTGTATAATGACGGCCTCACGGTGGCTCTGAAAATCCAACTGGACGTCAATTGACGTCCTGGATTCTTCCGGCCACTGGGGGGGCGCGCAAGCGCGCCGGCCGCGGCGCGCGTGTGCCCGGCACGTGCCCGAGATGCCGATGCACGTGCCTGGCGGTCGCGATGTCCGCCAGGTACCCGCAATCGGCAATGACAGAGCAGGGACGTGGAGCGCTGTGTGTAAACACAGTGCTCCACGTCCTGTCAGGGGACAGAGGAGACCGATCTGTGTCCCTTGTACATAGGGACACAATCGGTCACCTCCCCCAGTCACCCCCCTCCCCCTACAATTAGAACACAATTCAGGAAAACATTTAACCCCTTCCTCACCCCTAGTGTTAACCCCTTCAATGCCAGTCACATTTATACAGTAATTAGTGCATATTTATAGCACTGTTCGCTGTATAAATGTGAATGGCGCCAAAATGTGTCAAAAGTGTTCGATGCGTCCGCCATAATGTCACAGTCCCAATAAAAAAATCGCAGATCACCGCCATTAGTAGTTAAAAAAATAAATAAAAAATAATAATAGTAATTCTGTCCCAGATTTTGTAAGCGCTTATTGCGATTTTTTCTTAACCAAAAATATGTGGAAGAATATGTATCGATCTAAACTGAGATTTTTTTTTTTAAATTGGGCTATTTATTATAGCAACAAGTAAAAAATATTGTTTTTTTTTTCAAAATTGTTGTTTTTTTTGTTTATAGCGCAAAAAATAAAAACCGCAGAGGTGATCAAATATCACCAAAAGAAAGCTCTATTTGTGTGGAAAAAAAGGAGATCAATTTTGTTTGGGAGCCACGTCGCATGACCACGCAATTGTCAGTTAAAGCGACGCAGTGCCGGAAGCTGAAATATCACCTGGGCAGGAGGGGGGTATATGTGCCCAGGAAGCAAGTGGTTAAATAGAAATAATCGGGGTCTTTATTTTACTGTGCACTATAATAATACTACACTTGAGTTTTTAAATATAATCTTAACTGGTAAACCAGCTTCCACAAATACATATTTTAAAATGTCTGACACTAATGCTTACTTGGATTTTCATAGTAAACATGATAATCCATGAAAAACAAACATTCCTTTCGAACAGTTAAAACACATTCAAAGGGATTGTACAGACAATGTTGAATTTTAGCAAAAGGCTCTAATTCTAAAGCAGAGCGTTTTTGGATAGATAATATCTCTAGTACAGTTCTAGTACAGAGTGCTTATGATAGAAATATAGGAATATAATTCCTTTTGAACAAAAGAAGGACAATGAGAAGATAAGTATCAAGACACCTATTACAGGTACAATTCTCAACAAAAGGAAACCAGGACTATTTTAATACTCACTGGCATTTGTTGTTCCATGATCTTTTTTAAAGAGGATCATACCTAAAAACCTCACTTTGTCTTTGGGTGGGATAAAACTTTAGGAAATATAATTGATAAAAAAAAGAACTACCTCAACAAGCAATTTTCCAGCTAGTCATACAGCAGATGCTACTAACTGTAGCTTTAACCGCTTCAATACTAGGCTTTTATACCACCTCCATACCGGGCCTATTCTGACACTTCTCTCCTACATGTAATAATCATCATTCTTTTGCTAGAAAATTACACAGTACCCCCAAACATTATATATGCAGACACCCTAGGGAATAAAATGGCGGTCATTCCAAAGTTTTATCTTGCACGGTATGTACGCAATTATTTTTCAAACGCCTTTTTTTTGTAAAAAAATTGTTTTATGAATTAAAAAAATAACAAAACACTAAAGTTAGCCCAATTTTTTTGTTATTATGTGAAAGATTATGTTACACCGAGTAAATAGAGACCCAACATGTCACGCTTTAATTATGCGCACACTCCTGGAATGGCGCCAAACTTTGGTACTTAAAAATCTCCATAGGCAACGCTTTATTTATTTTTTACAGGTTACAGTTTATTTACAGAGGAGATCTAGTGCTAGAATTAGTTGCTGGCACTCTAACGCACGCGGCGATACCTCACATGTGTGGTTTAAACGGCGTTTACATATGTCGGCGGGACTTGCGTGTGCGTTCGCTTCTGCACGCGAGCTATCGGGGACAGGGGCGTTTTAATTTTTTTTTTATCTTTTATTATTTTTTTTTTACTTATATTTTATATATTTTTCCACTTTTTTTCATTTTTTTTTTTTTCCACTTTTATTCCTATTACAAGGAATGTAAACATCCCTTGTAATAGGAAATGTGTGTGACAGGTCCTCTTTATAGAGAGATGTGGGGTCAATAAGACCTCACATCTCTCCTCCAGGCTGGAAACCATGAGATCGGTGAAAAAAAATTCACCGATCTCATGAATGGTGACTTACAGCCGCAATTGCGGCTTTGTTTACATACAGGGACCCGGGCGTGACGTCATCAGATCGCGCCCGGGTCCTCCGACGGTCATAGAGATGACTGGTGACCATATTCGTGATATTTTATAAAAAGAAAAAAATTGGCGAATTTTCGCCAATGCGAAATTTCGGCTTAATGCAAAATTTCGCGTTTTTTTTTTTTTTTATAAAAAATATCACGAATATTCGATATTTACGAATATTCGCTATATTTATAAAAAAAATAAAGTAAAAAATTGCAGATAGAAAAAACATAGGCTCATAACAGGGTTTTTTTTTGTCGATTTTTTAAAGCATTGGGGGTATTTTCTAAAGCTGGAGAGTGCAAAATCTGGTGCAACTTTATGAGAAACCTTTCAGCTTTCAGGTTTTACTCTATTGCCAAAGCTTAACTGAACAAGCTGAAGTTAGAAGCTGATTGGCTACCATGCACAGCTGCACCAGATTGTGAGTGCACAAGTTTTAGTAAATCTCCCACATTGTGTTTATAGATATATATGTAGCAAAGTCCCTGAAGCCCAATGGTGACCTCCAGAGTTAAGGACAGCTGACATCCTTCAGTAAAGAGTAGGTTACCAAGCATGGTGGGTGTCATGCAAGATGAACAGGTGGGCGCAAGACACTTTTTGAATGCAAAGAGACTTATTGTCTCTTAAACAGAATTGTGGGAAAGAGGATTAGGGCCAGAAAACCCTTAGGTAGATGCAAGGTTAATTGGCAGACTCATAGACTTCTAAAGGTAGACAGCTATACAGGTGAAGGCTTTCCGCCATACACCACTTTTGTATATGTAGGACCACTGTCTCCTATGGCAACAATCTTGTCGCTGTTACTAACGGTAAGGTATTCAACTATCTGCAACATGAACAGTTCTCTTTACCCCGCACTCTCTTACTGTGGGTCTTCACTCAACAAGCTCCCAGTCTCTCTCACCAGACTTCAGATCCACTAGCCACTGGATCCCCTGAGCTCTTTCACTGTAGCACTCAGTATCGCGTCACCCCGCTTCACTGCTGGGTCTCTGGCTTGGCACTCACAGATACTCCTCAAGCTTCACCCCTGCTGACATATTAGATCCCTGGTTTTACACTCCAGAAGCGTCACCTCTGCTGTCCCGCTGGGTCCCCTGACTTGGCACTTGCTGATGCTTTCCCACTTCTTCGCCATACCCGATTGGCAAGAATTCTGCTCTGGTACTGGCCTCAGCTCACTCACTGTGGTCTCCAGTAGACAGGTATGTGATACCTTTGTGGCGACAGTTTCCCCTCTACCTCCGACCACGACTGGTTTCCTGCCCAGTGGAACCATTACTTCTGGCTGTATAGGATCTCTGATAGCCTAGCAGCCAGATGTCCCCAGTATAGGCCTTAAGTTTTTGGCCTAGCAGCCTAGGGTAATGCGACACACCTCCAGCCAGATAGCCGTCCAGGTGGCACAGAACCCCGACATCTGACTCCACCCAAATAAATAGGCTCTCCCAGCAGGCCAAGGGACCCAAGAAAATCCCTGCCCATTGACTGAGACACTCCATTCATTCCTAGTCTGTCCTGCAATGCCCTTGTCTTATCTAATGTCACCAGACACCTGGCCATCTAGTGACAGAAGAGAGAAATGCAACAACTCCAGAATTAGGGCAAAATCTATTTTCCACCTAATAATTGGCCAATGCAACTATCACATGGCAGACAAATTTAATAGAAACCATGTCTAAACATCAGGATGCTACCTATATCATATCCCAATCAGGGTTATTGCCATAGAATTGGGATGTAGAATATATAGATATATATATAGATATACAGAATTTATTATTTTGAGCTGATTTGAACAAGATGATCAAGAGTTTCAAATGAGACCATTGGACAATACTGAATTCTGAGGTGTGACTTGTTCTCCAAGTATATATATTTAGGCCCAGATTCATAAAGCAATTACACCTGTCTAACTGGTGTTAGACAGGAGTAATTTCAAATTTTGCGCGCCGTATCACTAGTTTGAATCCTCAAACCATGATACGGCGGCTTTGGGCTTCGATCCGAGAGGCTTACGTCTTCGTAAGCCTTCGGATCTACGCTGCGATATTTTTGCGGCCGCTGGGAGGAGTTCGCGTCGTTTTGATGCGTCGGGATATGCAAATGTGTTTTTACGGCGATCCACGAAGATACGAGCGGTCTTCGCAATCGCTTACGTCTGGTTTTTTTTACGTACTGTTAGACCAGCTTTTTGCTGGTCTAACGGTGCGTAGCCCATGTTAAGTATGGCCGTCGTTCCCGCGTCGAATTTAATTTATTTTTTATTTTTTTAAGTAAGTCGTTCGGGAATAGAAATGTCCGTAAACTACAGTACTCAAACAACAAATGACGTAACGACGTGATTTCGCGCACTGCACGGCGGGAAATTTGCGAACGGAGCATGCACAGTTCGATCGCCGAGGGAACGCGCCTATTTTAAATCCTTCACGCCCCCTACTTGTGTAGATGGATTGCGACGGGAGAAATACACTACGCCGCCGTCGTTTACTGGACAAAATCTACCTGGATTCCACGTAGAGCCAGGTAAAAAACGGCGGCGTAGTGTATTTCTGATACGCTACGAGAATCCAATTCTCTCTGAATCTGGGCCTAACTATTTATATTTGGCTATGTGGATGGCTAATGGATTATATTTATTCAAATCACTATTTATTGAAGGAGGACACCACTGATACATTTTTTCGGCCGATGGCCAACGTGAGTAACATGTAGTATGTATTAATTTGTAAATATTAGTGTTAAGCTGCTTAAAGGGAAAACTACATACTGTATACAAGGATCATGGTCATCTGATGAAGTCACGTGGACATGATGTAATGCATAGGGCATCTCAAACTAGATGTGTTGTATTGGAGAGCTTTTTTTGCTGAGTTTATGATGCCAAAGGCATTTTTACTGCTTTTCTGATGTAAGAATTACTCATTTATTAAAAACACCAGAGGATATCCAAATCAACGGAAAAGGACTACAAGGTGGTGAACATCGATGGAGGAGGATTTATATACTGTATGTAATCAAATGTGTATTTGATTATTTGTTGAGTTGAGAAACTGGGAGCACTGAATTGTCATGACCGCATGGAAGTACACCATTTGTTTATATGTTGTCACCAGGGATAGGCACGGACCAAGACTGTAGCGGACATATTCCAAAGTACAGACCTTAGTGAAGGACACTAAGGTGAATTTCAAATTGTCTACTAGCAGGGTTCTATAAGGGTCCCCATAGATCCCCCATTTAACCACTTCAATAGTGGGCATTTTCACCCCCTTCCTGCCCATGCCAATTTTCAGCTTTCAGCACTGTCATGCTTTGAATGACAATTGCGTGGTCGTGCAGCGTGGCTCCCAAACAAAATTGACGTATTTTTTTCCCACAAATAGAGCTTTCTTTTGGTGGTATATGATCATCTCTGCGGTTTTCATTTTTTGCAGGGAGGATCGAGGACGTCATATGACTTCCACCCAGGACGGCAGAGCCAGGAAGTGGTTAAAGCAGGCCAGGGCAGCAGGTCTTCTTACTCTTACCTTTTTACCTGTATATTCCCCAGGTGCACCATACTCCAGGCTCTGCAAAATATATACAGGCGTACCCCACTTTTAAGTACACAATGGGACCAGAGCATGTGAGTAAAACAAAAATGTACTTAAAGTAAAGCAATACCTTTTTTCACGTCTCAATGCATGTAAATACACTACTGTAGCTCTATGGGAAATCTTGGTCAAGCTTGACATGGCACTACTCCCGGTTTTCAACATTTACCATTGGCCTCTATGGGAAATCTTCGTCAAATTGACATGGCACTGCTCTTGAACCATATTTGACAGGGACACCAAACTTGGGGAGCATATTAAGGGGACCCAGGACTACAACATGGTAGATTACCTAGGAAAGCTGGCAGACCCTAAATATGATATGTTCTAGTCCCTGGTCCCCACTCGGTGCTCCCCAAGTTTGGTGTCCCTGTCACCTATGGTTCAAGAGCAGTACCATGTCAAGCTGAACAAGATTACTCATAGGCTCCGATGTTAAAAAAGGGACTAGTGCATGTCAAGCTGACCAAGATTTCCCATAGACACCAATGTTAAAAACCGGGAGCAGTGCCATGTCAAGCTGACCACGATTTTCCATAGACGCCAGTGTTACAAACCAGGAGCAGTGCCATGTCAAGTTGACCAAAATTTCCTATAGACACCAATGAGTTCACTCAGAAGTACAAAAAAAGTCATTGGCGGCTGCGGACCATACAAGGACTGCTCACGAACATGTACAGACATCTTGCCAATCCCTGGTTGTCACACTGAAGTTGCCTGCACTGAAGAAAGAAAACTAGACACCTTATTTATCATTTGTTATAGACCATTGTGCACTTTTTAGCACACATGCACTTTGATTTTTGAATTGATTTCATTTGATGATTTAATATATTTCATCATAGATCATTTGAGGTTATTTGTTTTCAGTATTATTTTTTTTCTGGTATGCGCAACACTCATTCATATTTATTATTTCATTACACGAAACACAGTACAGTGTTTGCAGCAACCACACTTGGCTAATATATATAGTTTGAGTTTTTTTATTATACACCTTAGTTTATACACTGTGGATTTGTTGTCCACAGAGGTAGCGTTTCTTATTTAATCTTTTTTACAGATTTTTTTTGCATTGGTGTCCCCCAGGGCAGTACCCTGGCCCCATACCCTTTTTATGGCCAATAACCTGCATATAAGCCCTCAAAATTAGGATTTTTTTTAAGTTCGGGTCTCCTAGACTTTAATAGGTTTGGGGTCTGAACTTTTGCGATTTTCAAGAGTTGTGGCGCAAACCCGAACTGGGAGAGTGTTCAGCCCATATCTACTTAGCATTGTATTATGATGGGTTTATCAAAATCTCTCATTAAATTTGTAGTGCAAGTAAAGGATCCCTCACCAATTAATATCTGCCATTGCAAAGCAAACCGAAAGCCCCATGTTCCAGTAGCTTTGCAGCAGAACCGCCTTTCATTACAGCATTGCAAGTGAGGTTTTGATTTTTATTTACATGCAGGGGGTTTCACTGTCTAAGATTTCCTGACCCCTGTGAAAATCTAAAAAGCAAATACTTCCTGCCAGAGATCCATTGCTTCACAGGTGGTCCAAAAAAAAAACTCTATAACCTATTCTTTCTGCATATTAACAAAAACAGGATCACTATTGGGACATGTTTACACTACTGACTGCAGGTAATAAAATGGAAGCCCTATCAGCAAGGGTATTTACCACCATGCTATGCATTATATGTTATTCATATTTTTAAAAATTATAAAGCTTTTGGCCAGACAAGTAACCATACACTCTATTTAATATAAACAACATTTTAATTGAAGATGTATTATCCTATTTATAGCAAAGCAATTGCAATCTGAATCTTTTTAAATACATACTTCGATCAGAGATTTATAAAGTAAAGACACCGGTCAACACTTCCAAAATATAGGGAGTCAAAGCAAAGTAATTTGGGTTAAAAAGACCCCTCTTTTTTTCAAAAACATGTTGGAGGCCTAGGGTGGTGGGAGCATTTTTTTTTTATTCATTAAAAGAAAACTCTGTAGAAAGATAGACACACAAGGGTTACAATTGAGCAGACTGGCAGATTCAAACCCCGGGTAGATCACAGACAACGCAAATTTCTGATAATTCAATCATCTCTAAACATAATTTGATAAATTCAAGGTAATTTACTTGAATTGTTGTTGATTGGAGCCTTGTATTAGTGTTATCATTTTTGTATTTTTACCATTATAATTCTTTTGCAAGACACTTATCCATGAAACAGATCATATCCTGATCTTCTTATTTGCTTTATTGCTAAGTTGTTGTCATCACTATTTCTTAGCTACCATGACCACTATTATCAGGAAAAGCATGTTTTATTCCAAGCTTGTGTCATCTTTCACCATAATGAGCACCAGAAAATGCAAATACATATTGATTTATGCAGAGGTCACTAAAAGTGACAAGCAATCTGTGAAAAAGTTACTTGGAAGAACTAAGTTATAAAAAAAGTAATTGGAAAGAAGACTATAACCTTTCTGTAATGAATAGCAATAATAAATGGCTTTTGTAATGTTTTGTTGACCCTGTCAAATCAGTTAGGTGGTCTTTCCGTAAGCGTCTCATGATTTTGATTTCCTTGTAATCAGCAGATATAGATGTGACATCACTCATTAATTGATCTAGTCACTGTTTTCATGCTTTTTTTTGCTAAGAATATGTTTAATTCATTTATTTTTGTCTAAGAGGTCACAGAGAAAGATGAAACAATTTATCATTCTTAGATTCAAAAAGGTGTTTATACTGTTTAATGTTTTTACTTTCTGTTCTGTTAGCACAGCAAGAAAACTGTGTACGGTGACTCATATTAATAGCTCAATCACATTTTAATACAGTAAATGCAAGATGAGAAGCCTCTCAAATGTGTACTGAAGCAAACTCCAACTGTTAAAAGTTAGGTACCTTTGGAAGAGAATACTGTATATAAAGTAAATGGGTACAGCCTTACAAATGGGTATGATGCTCATTTGCTATCTTTACTGGTAATATTGTGGTGGTAAGACACATAGGGCCAGATTCACATAGAATCTACGGCGGCGTAGCGTAAGCCATTTACACTACGCCGCCGCAACTTAATGGAGCAAGTGCCGTATTCCCAAAGCACTTGCTCCGTAGTTTGCGGTGGCGTAGTGTAAATGGCCCTGCGTATCCCCACGTAATTCAAAGGGGGCGGCTTGTATTTAAATTAAGCGAGCTCCCGCATCGATCGAACTGCGCATGCGCCGGCCGGGAAAAAAAGCCCAGTGCGCATGCTCTAGCTCACGTCGGAAAGCATTGTTGAAACCGATGTCGTCACTTACGCAATGCCCTATTCGCGAACGACTTAGTAAAACAACGTAACCGACGGAAAAAGACGACGCTGACCCGACTCCATACTTAACATGGTAACGACGGAACTTCGTAAACCTACCCCTCATATAGCAGGGGTAGGTTTACGCTTACGGAAACAACGTAAACGACGACAGGGCGGCGTAAAAACGTTTGGGAATCGGCGTATTAGGCTCATTTGCATAGGCAAATGAGAAAACAACGTAAAGGCCACCTAGTAGCCAGAAAAGTAATTACATCTACGATCCGACGGTGTAAGTGTTTTACACCTGTCGGATCTTCACTGTATCTATGCGTAAGTGATTCTAGGAATCAAACGCATAGATACCCAGTAAAAAAAACAGAGATACGACGGTGTTTCCTGCGATACACCGTCGTATCTCTTTTGAGAATCTGGCCCATAGTCTACAAGTCATTATAGTTTTGATATTTCCCTGGTAGGGGCAGTGTGAATGTTGTGGTCATTCTAATACATTTTGGTTAGTTCTTTGTGGTGATTATACCTTGGTTGTAATATTGTTCTGATGACCAGTGATGGTCTGCCCATGTGTAAAGAGAAGACCTAGCCTTTTGTTTAGGTACAGCAGTGGTGGTCATTATTAAAGGTGCTTTTTTTGCCACTATCATGAGTTTAAGGCAATCCTGCGTGTTTGAGATTTGCAGTTCTGGTGAAGTTATGTGCAGATTTTACCCTGGAGATTTTTTATAAACTATGATGTGCTACATAGCCCCTAAACTATGACCGGCAGGATCAGAAAGGCCAATATAGGGGGATTTTGTTTAAGCCGGCCCCTTCACTGGAAAAAACAACAACCATAGTCTCAGTGAATTGGAAGCTGTTGCAGGGAAAGCTTAAAGCAAAGCTCCACCAGAAAGTAGAACTTCTGCTCATCCGAACGCTCCCACCCTCTGGTGTCACAGGAGGGGAGGAGGGTTCAGGGGGGTGCAGATACCTGTCTAAAGACAGGTATTTGCACCCACTTCCAGCCACCCAGTCTGCGGGTAGACTGCGGGCAGGGTGTCAGATACTGTCCCCCCCATTGTGTTCTGGGAAACACACGGCTCCCAGAACACAGTGGAGTCCAGTGAGCATGGTATAGCGCGACTTGCGCATGCGCCGTAGGGAACTAGGCAGTGAAGCCGCAATGCTTCACTTCCTGGTTTCCTCACCGAGGATGGCGGTGGGGGCAGCAGAGTGATGGGTGATCGCTCATTCTCTGCTGCTGACGGCGCTGGACTCCAGGACAGGTAAGTGTCCTAATATTGAAAGTCAGCAGCTGCAGTATTTGTAGCTGCTGGCTTTTAATATTTTTTTTTCGGCTGAGATCTGCTTTAAATATCTAGGCCCAGATCCACATACCTGGGCGCATCTTTCAGCCGGCGTAGCGTGTCTTCTTTACGCTATGCCGGGGCAACGTTGAGAGGCAAGCATGGTATTTACAAAGCAAATCCTCTCAACGTTGCGCCGGCGTAGCATATAGTTGTCGGCGTAAGCCAACGTAAGTCAAAGTAGGTGGAAGTGGGCTGGAAGTGGGCATGATATATTAAAAGGAAGCGTGACCCCATGCAAATGATGGGCTGAGCTTCAAAAAATGAACTGCGCATGCGTCGTCTCTTGGACGCATCCCAGTGCGCATGCTCACAGTTACGTCAAAATAGCTGTCTAAGATTCGTCAATACACTGCCTATGACGTGAACGTAACCTACGCACAGCTCTATTCACGTAGTACTACGTAAACAATGTAAAATACGACGGCTGTTCCCTCATCCATACCTTTGCATGGGTTGTACCACCTATATGTGGAATAACTTTACGCCGGACGTAAGCCTTACGCAAACCACGTATCTTTTCCACCGGGCGCATCTACGTTCGTCAATCGACGTATCTCCCTCACTTGCATATTTGCAATGGGGCGTCCAGCGTAACTATGCGCCCAAGATACGCCGGCATAGGCAAGTTACGTCGGGTGGCAGCAGCCTATTTTTCAGACGTATCTAGCTTGGGGAATCGGCGCAGGGATACGACAGCGCACATTTGTACTTACGACGGTGTATCTCTAGATACGCCGGCGTAAAGCTTACGTGAATCTGGGTCCTAATGTTGAATATACTTAATCAGTTCAGTGATTCGCTACTCTTTAATGGACATAATTTTAAACATGCACTAGTTGCTTTAAGCATATACTGAAAATCTGCATATGAGGTATATTATCTACATAAGGGATACATTAACACGTTTTGAAGCAGAATAACTGTGTCTGCAACATCTATTGGACATACAGCCATCAAGGTTAGTGGATGTAATGTGTCACAGAATATATATTGTTTTAGCTCAGAAATTTGGTATTGTCCATAATGAGATAAAGGGGTGAAGGACGTAGGTAGTGAAGGCCTTCGCACCAAAAGGCCAGATCCACAAAGGAATTACGCCGGTGTATCTATAGATACACCGGCGTAATTCGAATTTCCCGCCGGCGTGTCCTTGTTTTCTATCCAGAAAACAAGATACACTGGACTTACGCTAAGATACGACTTGCGTAAGTTTCTTACACTGTCGTATCTTAGATGCATATTTACCCTGGACGCTAGGGGCGCGTCTGCGTTAAATATGCAAATGAGGTAGATACGGCGATCCACGAACGTACGTACGCCCGGCGCAGTGTGTTTACGTCGTTTGCGTAAGCGTCTGTATGGCGCAAAGATAAAGCTGCTATAGTGAGGCACAGCCAATGTTAAGTATGGACATTGGGACCGCGTTGTATTGGACGTCGTTTACGTCGTTTGCAAAACTCGTTCGCGAATAGGGAATTGCGTATATTATGTACACGTCGTTTTCATTGACTATTTGCGACGTGATTTTACGCATGCGCACTAGGCCGGTGCATGCGCAGTGTAAAAAAAGCGTTGTTTGCGTCGGGTCATTCATAATTATACTAAACCACGCCCCCCACTAGTAAATTTGAATTACACCCGCGTACGCCGGCCCATTTGCGCTACGCTGCCGTAAGCGACAGCGGCATTTCATTGAGGATTTGTAATACGCCACTGTGGCTTACAGCGGCATAGTGTAAATGGGATACGCCGCGCGGGCGTCCCAACTTTGTGGATCTGGCCCCAAATTTCCAAGTCAGGGCTATAGTCAGATTGTTGAGTAAAGATGCGGAAGGCAGTGAAGGGCACCATGGCAGTACTGTAAGGGGTGTGACAGATGCGTGTTATTCCATGGCAACGCATTGCTTGGTTTGCAAGTATCTGCTTCAGTCTATGACTCTAGTAAAATGTGTCGCTGTTTGGTAAAGTCGCACATCAGAAAGTGCCATACCACCCTCTGTCTTTTATCATCAGAGGATTGTATGCCTAATGCAGTCTGGCTTGTCAGTCCACACAAACTTATTCCAGATCTACTGCACTGATATCAAGTAGGAAGATGGGATAGTGATCGGTAAAATATGAAACAAGCACAGGAAGTAGATTCTGCTTGATGACATTGCATCTACTCATCTGGGAGAATGTCTTCCTTGAAGGAGGTGAGGAGTGGTACAAAATTTAGGGATTACATCTTTGAAAATGAATTCGCTAGCTGGATCCCCAAGTAGCGAATGCAGGAAATGTATTCTAAAGTTTGAAAGTGCCCCGTATTGTTGGAACGCCACCATTAGATTAGGGACTGAGATGTCTGGTTCACTTATGAAAAATAAAAGGTAATCTGTGTAATGCTAAGGCCTTGTGGCAAGTCTGTCCAACTTTAATCCTGTTATTTTTTTTGGAATTTACCAGTATTTAATGTGGAAAAGGCTCCATGGTTAATATACGGATAAGAGCGACAGCGGGCAACCTTGCCACATCCCGTTCCTGATATTTAATGATTTAGAAAGCACTCCAATGGCACTAACCTGTGGTGTAGGGGCAGAGTACAAAGACTATATAGCCAATCATAGACTAAACAAACCCAATGGCCTCTAAGGTAAGTTTGAGATAAGTCCAGGTCACCCTGTCAAAGGCCTTCTGAGCATCAGTAGAAAGAATGAAAGTGGGGTTGGTCTTAGACAGGGTGGAGTAGATCATGTTTAAAACTTGTATTGTCCCATCTCTCGTCTCTCTTCTGGGCATGAAACCTACTTGGTCTAGGTGTATAATATCGTGTAAGTGAGTGATCAGGAGTGTTCCTAAGATCTTGTTAAAAAGTTTAAGGTCAACATTTAATAGGGATATAGGCCTAAACAAGGTCCCTTCCTTCTTTAGATACGACACTGATGTATGCTTTAATGGTTTAGGTCTGACATAATGTACTTGACTGGGTGTGTTGAACACCACTACGAAATGTGGGGCCAGTTGGGCGTGGACGTTTTTATAATATGTTAAAGTATAGCCGTCGGGTCCTGAGGCTCTACCTGGTTTGGCCTGTTTGATAGTCACTATGAATTCCAGGGGTGTGATAGGGCTTTTCAACATAGCAATGGTGTCAGGACTTAGGACTGGTGGGTTGGACTGTCTAAGGTACTCTCCAATCCTAAGTTTGTGGGCTTCAAGTTGTGCAGTCATGCAGATCTTAGTAATGTTATATAATTTGGCATTGTATTTTCTAAATTCAGCCTCTTATGACAATGGAAGCAACAACCATGAGGACTAATGCCGTGTACACACGATCGGTCCATCTGATGAGAACGGTCTGATGGACCATTTTCATCGGTTAACCGATGAAGCTGACTGATGGTCAGTCGAGCCTACACACCATTGGTTAAAAAACTGATCGTGTCAGAACGCGGTGACGTAAAACACAACGACGTGCTGAAAAAAAAAAGTTCAATGCTTCCAAGCATGCGTTGACTTGATTCTGAGCATGCGTGGATTTTTAAGTTCAAATTTTTTATTAAAGTTTAAAATGAGAACAGCAATGAGATAGTCAAAAGACAAGGTGCTTGAAGATAGAATAAAACAAACATTACAGCCTGGCACCGAGGCCCAGCTCATGTAAACCTTACACAACAGCGATCTATAACATAGAGCAGCAAGTCTAAGAAGTTGTGTCCCCCATACCCGGACCCAGGTACGGACCCAGCAACCAAGCCATGCGAAAGTATATCTTACCACAATGGGAGAGGCCCACATACCCCCGATCCCCCGGGAGCCCCAACGGGAACAAGCTGCATCCCAGGAGACGGGGCCACCCGAAAACGTGGCCGCCAGCTCCCCACCCGAGCCCACACAGAAGGGGACCACCTCCCCTTCCTGTTGATCCTTCCTAGCAAACAAGTGTAAGGAAATGCAACGAAAATCCTCCGTGACAGAGGGTCACCTCAGGTATGCCAAGATAGGCGAGGGAAAGGAGAGAAAGTAAAGGGGAAGATATGTGTTGGAGAAGCAAAAATGGCTTAAAATCATAAGTCTGGACTTTACAGTTGGAAGCTGTTTAGCATGTCAGAATTCACATAACAAAGGCTGGAAGCTTCAAAGGAAGAGCAGAAAGGCAATCTCACACTCCTTGCACAAGACTTCAATGGGTCCAGAAAAACCGGACAGCTGTTGGGCAGTCTCCACAAACAAACAAACAAAAGGACATTGATTAGGGCAACATAATTACAAGAATCAAAGGACGTGATTGTGGTATGGTCAAGATCGCCCCCCAGAGGTTAGGTATGGCATAACAACCAGGAAGAAGGAATTAGACACGAAATGACAGGATTGGTTGGATCGGAAGAAGGGGGCAGTAAGGGGTGTGTGTGAGTGAAATGTGAATGGACAAAACTGAGTGGCAGAGGCTAAAAATTTCCTCTTTCCATCAGGACTCAGCCAGAGAAGACCGAGCTTAAGTATCTTTCTATCTTATTTGCCAAAATTGTATTAGGTTATAGAGATTGTTGTTAATGCTTATATATTGTGCAATAGGCATTCTATGTTACATCATTGTTTATTATACAGTGGACACTTTTGTTAGAATAAATATAATTGTTTGATTTCAAAGGTGTCTGTCTCATTAACTAACGCTTAACCTCAGGCCTAGAGCACACTTCGGCCTGATATACAATAGCAGATACAGGACTCATGCATGTTAATACAGATGCAATAGCTTATATATAGGTACTACAAGTACAGTAAAGGATAGATACCTATAGTTGGTTGTTGCATGGTTTTTATTTACTTCAATTGGCACCCCTAGATCGTTGGACATAGAGTCCACAAACCCTAATGTATTTTTGTTTGAGTCCTTAAGCTAAGAGTCCTCAACCCAGAACTGAAATTCTTCGCAAATTACGGACGAAGGTTGGCGCTGGCTCGCGAATCTGGAATCCCTGCTTTGATGATCCTGGAAGTTCTGTAAATCTCATCAGAAGTGTAGACGTACAGAAAACGGTGAGATTTCTGGCTGATATGTTTGTTTGTTTGTTAAGCGCTTTTTGTAGTATTTGTATGTGTTAGGCCTGTAGCCAGTGGAATGCGCTGGTGAGTGAATACCCGGGTATAAAGTCTGTAGATTGACAGGATTAACCACACAGCCTTGCGGAAAAAGTGGGCGATATATAGATTTTTTGTTTTATTTGTTTTATTTTATTTTTTTATTTTTTTATTATCATTTTTATTTTTTATTTTAATTTTGAAGTTTTATTTTTAGTTTTTTTGGGTTTTACCCATGTGAAAGTGAAATAGCTTTCTGTTCTACACATCTGTGCGGAAAAAGTGGGATATAGGTTTGTTTAATTTTTAATTTTTATTTAAAAAAATTTTTTTTTTTAAGTTGTATTTTTAGTTCATTTTTTTTTTTTTTTTTTGGTACCCATGTGAAAGTGAGATTAGCTTTCTGTTCCTAGAGAGGTTCAATGTGGCCTGCATTCTGACAGTTAGAGCGTTGATATAGAGTGCGCTCTGTAAGACTAGAAAATAGTCTGGTTTATGTTTTGTGTCTATGTTTGTATTGTCTAAGCAACTGGTAAAATAGGGTTTTGGAAGAGCATTAACTGCTGTGCTCGGAACTCACATTTTAAATAGCTTGAAAACAGTTTTTTTTTGTGTATTTGCGTGTGTTGTTTCACGTGTGTATCGTCCAAACAACTGGCCAAGCAACTGTTTAGTGTATTTAGTTGCAGTTAACATAACAATGGACATTCTTGAACAGTTTACTGGGAAAAATGCTTGTATCCATTTTAGTAATGTAGAGAAAAATGCGTTAATACACCAATTCAATGATCTATTAACGCAATGCAATACTCATAATGAAGCCCTCAAGCTTAAAAAGTCTTCCAAAGAAGGCAAGAAAAAGAGGATGGCCAATTTGGTATGCATGTTATTGAAGATGAAAGAGATTGCAGAACAGACAAAATTACAATGGTATAAAGATAGGACAGAATTGTTAGGAAGGATAGAGAATGTGAGTAAAGATATCTCAGCGATAACTGCGAATGCTGACACAAACGTTTGTGAATGTGATGAAATGAGGGATGAGATTGAGCAATTGGTGACTGAGAATGGTTTGTTGGAGCAAGGAATGGATGAATGGAAGGAAACATGTATGTTGAGGGAACAATGTATCGCATCTTTAGAAAAGAAAGAGGCTGTGAATGAATCTGCGATAGAAATACTTAAGAGAGAATTGCAAGCGTGTAAAACTCAACTAGCCAACAGAGATCATGCCATTCTATCTTTGAAGGCACAGGCAATGGAGAAAGTGCACAGCCATTGCTGTGCTAGCAAGGATGCACAGTCCAGTGTGACAAAGGGGCAGGAAGAAGGGGTTCTGATAGAACAGCAGCCAGTATGGTCAGCTGACCAGACAGAGGAGGCCCCAGATCACAGTTCCCCTCTATTTACTCCTGCGTCACAAAGGACTTGGCCAGGATCTACAATTTTAAAGGGTGAGGGTGGCACCCAATCCACTTCACTTTCTATACAAGATCGCACAAATCTGTGCCAGGTTTTGGGAAAATTTGACACGAGTGCCTCACCCATTAGTTTATCAAACAGGCTGGAAGCGGTAGTAACACAATACATTTTAAACAACAGAGATGCATGCGCACTTCTTCGCGCATGGCTTCCATTGCAACTGTGTGAAAAACTGCAACCACCAGTCGGGAATCATAGAGGTGTATCTCCCGAGTTAAACTCAAATTGGGGAAACTCGGCAGATAGAATGAGGGAGATGCAGCGCATTATGGGAGGAAGGGATACTAGGGGTTCAGATGCCCTAGAAAATACTAAATTTATAAGGGGAATTGATCCAATACTTTTTTGCAGTGAATATTTCACCATTTATAAGGCTACATACAATTGTCCTGATATGTCTCACGATGACAGTAGTTTTCTGTGTTCTATGGCTAATAAGTGCACATGCATTGATTACCATACCAGAATTGCACTGAGGAATGCCACCTCGTACCAGACCTTTGTAAATATACTAAGGGACTGGGTTCGGGAGACAGATCAAGACAATAGACCCCATAAGAAAATTGCAGAAGTAGTTAAAAGCGAAGGTAGAGTGAGATTTGCAGGCAGGTGTTACAGATGTGGAAACACAGGCCATGTAATGAAAGATTGTCAATCGCCTAGGAAGGACAAGGATGAGAAGAGGCATTGGCATAAAAAGGAACAGCAAAGGGGGCGTGGCCTGACGCGCAGCGAGTATGGACGTGTAACTCCGGAGCTCCGTGAACCAGGGACACCGCGGCACGCAGCAAGACACCCTACCCTCTCCCGAACGATCAGAAACGAGCCTCCCGACCTACTTGCCTGTCGCCATGAAGGGGAAACGACGAATGGACAACAAGCCCCGGCACCTCACGGACTTCTTCTCCCCGGCCGGGGGGAACATGAGCCAAGATGGCGCTGAGGCCTACTCGCCTACGCAGAACCGACCTGGCACCAACGCGACTGGCAAAGGTAACCGACCCTCCTCCAAGCCATCCCCCACCGCAGTCTCCTCTCCGCCTCATACCCCGTCCTCCCGCAGCCCCGCCAAATCTAGGCCGCGGCTGGAAGGCTGTGGCTCGGGCCTAGCGGTGAGCCCTGCAGATAGTCAGGCCTCAGAGTCTGGGGATGACACGCGGGACCTGCCGGACTCAATTGTGTCATATCCAACACAGAATCAGCCTGTACTGGATACGGTACTGAAGGACATGCTAATATCCCTCAGGAGCACCTTACAGTCAGACATGGCAGCATGTATGCACCGCATGAATAGAGATATCCAAGAAGTGGGGAGCAGAGTGACGCACATAGAAACTAAAATGGGGGAGTATGCCACTACAATCAATGACTTAGTGGATGCGAATGAGGATAGAGAGGCTGACTCGGAATGGATCAAAGCAAAGCTAGCTGACATCGAGGACAGGTCCAGAAGGAACAATATGAAAATAAGGGGGGTCCCAGAATCTGTTATGCAATCTGACCTTGCCTCATATGCAACTACCATATTTAAGTCTATCCTTCCTGACCTCACTGACTTAGACGTCACAATCGATCGGATTCATCGCTTGCCAAAACCCTCTTACCTCCCAGATCAAGTGCCTAGGGACATAATTCTCCGTCTGCACTTTTTTCATGTCAAAGACAAGCTAATGAATGCCATGAGAAAGAAAGATCACATGCCTGAACAGTTTCAAAATGTCCAATTTTTTGCGGATTTATCCCAGTATACATTACAGAAAAGGAAAAACCTAATCTCAGTAACTAAAATACTCCGCAACCACAATATAATCTATCGATGGGGTTACCCTACGAAACTGTCCATCACGAAAGGCAATCGTGAATTTGTAGTGACTTCATTGGAGAAAGGCCTCGACCTCCTCAGAGAATGGAAGCTCCTCCCTGACACTAATGATGACCTAGCGCTGGCTAGCACTCCACAACATGTGGACCCAGGTTGGAAGTCGGTTACTACCAGGAATGCTAAAACACACCTGTAATCCAAAAAGGGTGGCTTATTGCTTTATTATTGACCTTGGGTCTTAATCCCTGAGTTCTAGGATGCCCGCACATGGCTGACTTTGACCCCCCTGTGCAAGTTGCAGCTTATTGCTGTCCCCGAGGGACCCGTGTCCCTCTTATTTGTTTTGTTTTGACTGTTGTATTGAACTTTATATTTTTCCTCTTCTTTTTCTTAAGTCGCAGACGGATGCGAATTTGTGTTTTTGCTTTTTCTTCTCCCCATCTCCACTGGATGCACTCAACTGATACCACTCCGGATCCTTTACCGGGCTCTCTCCTTCGCCACTTGAACGGATCTTCACAAGCGGGGATACAACATTATGGCACTACAACCTGGCCTGCTAACTGTGAGTACCCCCTCAGCACTATTGCTCTGCACCCTCTCCATGAGAACACTGGCAATATGCCGAATACATACCTACCTTTAGTGATCTTCAAGGGGCTGAGCCCCCCAACGTGGGCACGTCCCTCAGTTCTACTGCCATGTCTATTAACTTCTTGTCAATAAACGCCAAGGGGCTCAACCACCCCGTCAAGCGGAAATCTTTATGGCAGGAAGCATTATTACATAAAAGCGACATCCTTTGTGCCCAAGAAACACATTTTCATGCTGGGGCGCCTCCTAAATGCTCACATAAGAGTTTTCCACATGTATATACAGCTAATGCTGATTCTAAAACCAAGGGGGTTTTGATTGCGATCAGGGACACGGTGGCTTTCAAACTACACAATATGATTGCGGATCAACTAGGCAGATACCTTATTATCATCTGTGACCTGAACTCTGCTCCTTACACCATCGTAAATGTCTACTCTCCAAACAAACATCAAGTCAGATTTTTCAATAAGCTGATGACTAAGGTCTCCGCCTTACGTCAAGGTTCATTGGTTATTTGTGGTGACTTCAATATCACACCTGACCCAACCATTGACTCTACGTCCCCACCTAGCCGCCATCGCTATGCCTTACTCCCAGCTATCCACAAATGGAATGTTTACGATGCCTGGCGCTGCCTGCATGCGACCGAAAGAGACTTTTCCTTCTTCTCTTCCCCACACCGCGTATACACTCGAATTGACCTCTTTCTGGTTGATCAACAAACTTTACTCAAAGCGAGCTCCGCCACCATTGCCAACATAACATGGTCTGACCATGCTCCTATCGCTCTTACCGTAGCGGGCTCTGCCACAGCCAATCCCGACCGCACATGGAGACTCAATACATATCTGTTACAACAAAAAGCTGTAAGAGACAATCTTGAAAAGCATTTGGTTAATTTTTTTGTGAGAATAAGGACTCGGTCCAGAGTCCCTTCATCTTATGGAACGCCCACAAAGCGTACATGAGAGGTATATGTATACAAGAAGGGGCGAGGAATAAACGGCAGAGGCAGCAGCGGGTTACTACATTATTAGACCAAATATCTGTACTAGAATCCCTAAATAAACAGGCGATGTCCCAACCTATCTCCACCCAATTGACCAAACTGAGATATGACTTACGCCTACTCCTTCTGGAGAACTTTGAAAAGACATCTAAAAGGCTTAAGATGCATTACTACACTTCAGGAAATAAAGCAGGAAAATTACTAGCGCGAATCCTTCAGGGACATAGATATAAACTCAAAATCCCCTATGTGATCCACCCCAAAACTAACCAAAAAGAATACCACCCCCAGCAAATTGCTAATGCCTTTAGTTGCTATTATGAATCCTTGTACAACCTAAAAAACGATCCTTTGACTGTACAACCTACATCCGATAGCATTGACCAATTCCTACAAAAGATATCCCTACCCAA
Source organism: Rana kukunoris (assembly GCA_029574335.1). Taxonomy (NCBI): domain Eukaryota; kingdom Metazoa; phylum Chordata; class Amphibia; order Anura; family Ranidae; genus Rana; species Rana kukunoris. The sequence continues at coordinate 163,436,986 of CM056051.1, read as the reverse complement.
ATTATCCCCGGCCCAATCCCAAGAGCTGAATCTACCATTTACTATTGCTGAAGTTTTAACTGTAATAAGTTCGCTCCCCTCAAACAAATCACCCGGCCCGGACGGCTTTAGTGGAGAATATTATAAATCGTTTCAACAACTACTCTCCCCGTTCCTATTACAAGTGTGCCAATCTGCTGCTGCCTCTGCCTCTTTTCCACCAGAAATGTTAGAAGCTGTCATAATTGCGTTACCCAAGCCGGGGAAGGAACCCACCTCTCCTCCTAATTTCCGTCCGATCTCATTATTAAACACTGACCTAAAAATTTACGCCAAACTGATAGCCTCACGCATGGTAGATATATTACCATCCCTTATTCATCCAGACCAGACCGGTTTCACCAAACATAGACAAACATCAGATGCAACCCGCCGAATGATCAACATTATTCACCTAGCCCAGACACAAAAGAAACCTTCTCTGCTCCTCTCACTAGACGCAGAGAAGGCTTTCGATCGAATCCATTGGCATTATCTGCTAAAAGTACTGGAGGCCTTTGGATTCTCAGACAGTATTTTGTCAGCTATACTTGCCCTATACTCTAAACCCTCAGCTAGAGTTTTTGTTTCTGGAACCCTTTCTACCCCTTTTAATATCACTAACGGGACCAGACAAGGCTGCCCCCTATCCCCCCTAATCTTCAACCTCTTGATGGAGCCCTTCGCCACCTATATTAGATCCCACCCGAACATCGTAGGCTACCGTATAGGAGATCATACACATTCTATAAGTCTTTTTGCAGATGATATCATATTGATTATGACGGAGGTGGGTTCCTCTCTGGCTGCGACACATGATGCATTGAGAACATTTAATGAGGTTTCTTATTATAAGGTCAATAATAGTAAGTCATTCATCTTGGGTCTTGGACTCGATGCTCCTACGTGTTCACAGCTTAAGGCATCCTACCCTTACACCTGGAGCGCAGAAAACATACAATATCTAGGGGTCAAACTGACTGCTCGGGTAGCTGACCTAGTGGCAGCTAATTATGACGCATACCTAAGTGTCCTTCATAAGGCCCTGCAAGACCTAAAGTGGACAGAATCATCTTGGTCAGGGCGTTTAGCCACCATGAAAATGGTTGTATTACCACGACTTATTTATCTATTTCGGAGCCTCCCTATACCAGTCCCCGACAGATTCTTCCACAAAGCGCAATCCATGGTGAATAGGTTCCTGTGGCAAGGACGGAAAGCCAGATGTGCCTTTCCAAAATTGACTAAAAATAAACTGGCGGGAGGGGTGGGCCATGTTCTCATCAAGGACTACTACGTAGCTTCCATATTAGCCCAAATGAAACACTGGTTCCCTGGGGGAACTCCTAACAGGTGGTTGGAATTAGAATCCGCACAATGCCCCCCTGATACCACTTGCTGTGACCTCATATTAGCTAGTAAATTCTTAAAAACCCTCCCATTAGGATTATCACCCACTATTCTCGCTTCTATTCAAGCATGGAAAAAACTTAGGCATGACCCACTAGAGGGCGCCAACACCAAGATTATACACCACCCCATTACGAGCCTACGCTTGTTTACACCGGACTTGAAGGTCTCACACTGGCACTCATTAGGTATTACTACAGTGGCTGACATTAGTATAGGACCAACTATCAAATCTTTCAGATCTCTTCAGGTTGAATATAATTTGGACAATAAGGAGTATTTTACCTATATGCGTATTTCTCATCTATTGAACACCCATGCGGAGATGAGCACTGAAATCCCATGGCGAGTGTTCCTATATCTGTCCAACCCACACACCAACATCAAGGGTATTTCCCTGTTTTATAACACCCTAGGCCACAAAACTGACTTTACTAAATCCCCTTCCATGCGAACGTGGGAATCTGATTTAGGAGCCACTTTCACATTGAATCAATGGCAATGTGCCGTTGCATCCGTATATAAAGCTTCCAGAAGCACCAACCTGTGGGAAATGTCCCAAAAGATCCTACTCAGATGGTACATGACCCCAACCCGGATTACCGGGTTTGACAAATCGGCCTCTCCTCTCTGTTGGAGAAATTGTGGCCAGAGAGGATCCCTAATTCATATCCTGGGGCTCTGTCCTGTATTGGGAAATTATTGGATGGAGGTGTTTAACTTGATAAACCAAGTGTGTAAAACTAATATTCCTAATACAGTGGGAATGGCAACCCTGTCCCTGGGGATAGATGCTATTAAGCCTACCCTTCGGATTGTGGCGACACACATACTCCTGAGTGCGAGATTGGAACTGTTGAGGCGGTGGAGGAGGGCGGAGTCACCCTCCCTCCCGGACGTCATAAGGACGACCAATCTACATATCACCTATGAAACCATGTTTGAGGCCTCACAAAATAGATTAGCCGAGAAATACCACATCTGGACTCCGTGGAGAGACTGGTACACACACAACTCTCCCACGTAACCATTCTCTATATAACTGAGCAGCATCCGCTCTGTTCCTGTTTCTTTGTCTCTTTGTTGTCCCCTATTTCCCTTTCCCTCCTTTACCTGACCTCTACCTGATTCACCTGCCCTTTGCTTTCTTTCTTTTATACTCTCTTTTGTATCTTATTTCTCACCTCTTATCTATACAGAAGTATAAATACAAGTAATTGAGACACTAGTTAAAGTCGTATGTTTTAGAGTGAACTGTAACTACAATTGTTTCGTTTTGCCTGTTTTTCCCCCCTTTGCTGGTTAAAATGAGATTAGTGGCCCTGTGTGCCTAGGCGCAGCTTGTTCCCAAGAGGGGGCGCCGACACAGAGGTCCACACCTTTACCTATAATGTTCTTTATCTATAGTATTTTGCACAATCGCACATTGCTTGGTGTATATGTTTTACTCTTAAGATGAAACTAAGTGATGTACATTCTTTGGAATATATAGTTCTGCATTACTCAGATATTGTAATAGATTCGCAAGATGTCTATCACCCGCTGTTTGCAAAGAGAAATGTTTGTATATTACTTCTGTTTTTTTTTCTTTTTTCCTCCCAAATAAAAAACTATTGAACGATAAAAAGGAACAGCAAAAGCCCGTATCAGATAAGGTGGCGACGGAGCCAAACAAGGCACCTGATGCGACCTTATATGGTCCACTTATAAGGGAGTTAGAGAAGATAGTGCAAGCTAAAATAAACCAGGAGGAATATAAAACCCCACCCCCAACCAATCCTTATTTTAAACCATAGGGATGTCAGGCCCCGGGATTGTCCCTAGTATGTCATCTGGACAGGGACAATAGCGGCAGACCACGGATCCAAGGGGCGGTAGGGGGCCATCGCACAAATATATTACTAGATTCGGGAGCTGCTGTAAGTCTAACTAATATCAAACTTCAAAAAGATCCTAATGGAAAGAAAATCTTCCTTAGAGGGTTCGGAGGACAACTAGTACCTTCTGAACAATCAGTACCTGTACCCATAGAAATACAGAGGTTATGTGTGGAACACAATTTGTTTCTTTCCCCAACGCATGAGGGCACTATTTTGGGCTCGGATGTCATGGGGGCACATGGACTGATTCTAGATCTATGTAATTGGGTACTGTGGAAAGGGTCTAGATACAAAGGCAAGGTACACATGGTCATGGACAGCTGGGAGGTTGCATCAGTTAAAACAGATGAAACCTTGACCCACAGGCAATACTGAAAACAGAGGACCAAATATTGGCTAAAATCTTGTGGCAACATAAACGAAGTGTGGGCAACGTCTAAAGCGCAATGTGGTAGAGTTTCAAACATGATTGTTAAAATTGAAGGCCCTGACCCTCCACCTCAGCGTCAGTACAAAATTCCGCCCGAATCTATCCCATACATAGAGAGTACAGTGAGGAATTTGTTGGCACAAAATGTAATTAAAGAATGCCAATCTAAAACAAATGCAGCCCTCTGGCCAGTAAAGAAGGAGGGGGGATGGAGGCCCACTGTAGATTTCCGTGCGCTGAACAGATGCACCCCATCTATTACAAATGTGGTTGCTAGAATGCCAGACATGATGACAGCACTGAAACCTTCAGCAAAGGTGTACTCATCAATTGACATATCAAATGGCTATTTTTCCATTCCCGTACATGAGGATAGCCAATACAAGCTAGCCTTTACGTTCCAGGGGAAACAGTATGCATTCTGTAGACTAGCTCAGGGGTTCAAATCCAGCTCTACGTACTTCCATATCTGTATGGTGGACATTCTGAAGACATTTTCTGAACCAGAATGCATCATCCAATATGTGGATGACATACTGCTTCAAACAGAGTCAAAAGAGCAGCATTATGCTCTGCTGGAGGAACTCCTGACGCTAATTGAGAATGCAGGTCTGAAATTAAACCCCAAAAAGGCACAATTGATGAAGGATTCAGTATGTTTCTTGGGTGTGATAGTTTCACAGGGTGGGAGGACTCCAGACCCAAACAAATGTGAAACCATCAGGAGGTTACCAAGACCAATCAATAAAACTGCACTGAGACAATTCTGGGGGGATGGTCGGTTTCTGCAGGGACTTCATTGAAGGCTTTGCAGAAAAGGCAAGACCACTGTATGATTTTCTCAAAGGAGACAAAAAGGAAACAGACCCCTTAGATTGGTTGGGAGAGCATGAGCAAGCTTTCACCAAGCTAAAGGTGGGTCTGATGCAGGCCCCGGCCTTAAGCAATCCAAACGCCGATTTGCCCTTCGCACTACAAGTGTATGCCTCTGCAATAGCAATAACGGCTGTGTTGCTGCAGGAGAGGCAGGGCAAATGGGGTACCAGGTGGGATACTGGTCCAGGGTACTAAGTCCGTAGTAGAAAGGGGATTTGATGAATGTGTCAGAAACCTTTTGGCAGCGCACTGGGCGGTGCTCGCCACAGAGCATGTTGTGGGGTTTGGCAAAATCATTCTGCAGACACCCCATTCTCCAATTAAAATGCTTTTAGAACGTACCCTCAGTGGAGTATCTTCCCAAAGGGTAGCCAGATGGCTAGTGGATTTAACGCCCAGAAATCTGTCTGTGACCCACAATGCCACATACACTCTCCCACAATTGATGCAATATGAGGGGGAGCAGCATGACTGTGGAGAGGTACATCGGACCAGAACACAGGAGGTATTTAGGTTAGCAGCAGGAGAGGTAGACCTTAAAATCTGGGTGGATGGATCAAGATACTGGGATGAAGGAAGTTTTCATACCGGGTACGCCCTGTGGTGCCCCCAGACTAATGAAAAAATCATGACCAAGTGCCCTCGAAGTTTTTCTGCCCAAAGAGCTGAACTGGAGGCAGTGAGAGAGGCCATCACGCATTTCAGTTCAGGTCCCATAACCGTCTTCTCTGACAGCGCCTATGTAACAAGGTCTCTGACCGAATACATGCCTCTGTGGCAGTCAAGGGGCTTCAGTGATGCTTCTGGGAAAGACTTGATGCATAGTGCGGTGCTAAGAGGTATATGGGAAAAGGCCAATGTGGAACCTCAGAGAGTGGCTATCATTAAGGTGAGAGCTCACCAAAGAGGTGGAGATGAGGTTACTGTGGGCAACAACAAGGCAGATGAGCTGGCAAAGGAGGCAGCCTTGATAGGGGTCAAGTGGACACCCTATGATGCTGAAGGGAGACAGGCCTGGGAGGAACATCATTTTGAGGAGCAGGAGGTGACAGCAGGTTCACATGAACTCCTGCCGGTGATAAGGATGCCTACCCCATGTTTAGCAGCTGAACAAAATAAGGATGAGACCTTGAACTCAATCAAAAAGCAGCTTAGAACAAAAGCGGCAGATGCTCCCCAAAATTATGTGTTGCAAGACGATCTACTACTTATAGAGAGACGTCAGAAGGGAGAAGGTTTGTAGTACCCTCCCAGCATCAGAAGGATTTAGTCCGGGAGAATCACAGGTTGACAGGCCATATGGGTGTTCAGGGTACCCTGAAATTTGTACAAGCTAGATACTGGTGGGAGGCAATGGGTAACACAGTGTCACAGGTAGTGCAGGAATGCTTGATCTGTGCACAAATGAACCCTAGGCCAAAAGGACAGAAACCAATCTTAGCAAGGGTACCGGTAGCTGATGGACCCTGGGAGAACCTGCAGATCGACTTTGTTGGTCCATTACCAAGTGCCACTGGAGGATATAGATATCTTCTGGTAGTTGTGGATGTCTTTTCAAAGTGGGTGGAGGCTCTGCCCCTGAGAAAGGACTCTGCTACTGCCACTGCTAGAGCTTTGTGGACCGATGTCTTTTCAAGATGGGGGTTCCCCAAAGTCCTGGAATCTGATAGGGGGACTCACTTTACCGGCAGGGTCATGAAAAATATTTGTGAACTGCTAGGGGTTAGAACAGAGATTCCATGTACCGTACCATCCACAATCGGCAGGGATGGTGGAGAGGATGAATCGAACACTAAAAGAGAGACTTAAAAAGATGGTACTGCAATCAGGAAAGAACTGGCTGATTCATCTGCCTTCAATTCTGATGGCCGTTAGAGGGTCTGCAGCGAAAGGTACATCATTAACCCCATATCAGTTGATGAGGGGAAGAATGATGAACCTCAGCCACCCAGCAGACCCAATACTTAGCACCCCAATGAGAGAGAGTGCTGAAAGGGAAAAATTTCTAATCCAGCTGCAAGAACAGGTACAGGGGTATTTGCAATTTGCTGCAAATAACATGGCTCCTAAAGAGAAGGAGCAGCCTGGAAGGCCTCCTGTTAGCTTGAAGATTGGAGACAGGGTTATGGGTAAAGAACTTTGTTTCCAATCTTCATGGGACGCAAACTGGACTGGGCCATTCACAGTCACTATGACCCTTAGCGATCAGGTAGTCAAGGTGAAGCGGCTCATGGACAGTAAGGGTGAAAAGGCATGAAAAAGAGGGAGATAGAGAAATGGGTTCATGCTGATCAGTGTAAAAGATACTGCTGATAAGAATTGATTCCGCTCTTGTTCTTGTTTTTCCAGAGTCGTAGTGGAGCGAAGATTTGCAAAGTCTCTGGAAGATGGATAGAAGGATCATAATTGTCGCATTGGTGATCCATCTGGGCCATATAACATCTCAAATTGATTCAGAAGAACATTCAGGGGACGATGAGGAAAATGAGAATCCTGAGGAAAATGATGCATCCACTTCTGCTCTGTCATCAATGTTGGACTTATTAGGGCAGAGGTGGAGCAGGGGGAGGTGAGAGAAGGAGAAAGATCCGGTTAATATCAGAGAGTCCTAAGATGCCAGAGACATACCGATGGGGTCAGCGCGGCTATTTGCAATACAAAGTTTCTTTCGCCTTTGGACGATTTAATCCGAATTTAACATCTCAAGGACTGCCGTATAAACAAGATTTGCGAAATATCATACCGGAGTCCGTCCAGCAGTTTGTGGATGCAACTATATATATGAATGAAACGGGTTATTGGTTAGGAAAAAATTCCAGTATATCCAAACCTTGGGAAACGAGGGATGTAGGATATGGGGTCTTTGGTGAAGAATTGAAAGAAGGGAATTATGTTTTTATGTGTGCCATTTATTGGCAGAACCAAAATAATAGGGTGCAGAGGCCCAGGAGGCTGACACTTAGACATAGTAAGGTGGCTGTTGGTCAAACTAGGGAACTCCGGATGACACATCAACGAGGTGAGAACTTCCTTGTGGGAGCGGTAACCCAGTCCTATCAGTCCTACAGAGAAGCTATCGGTTACTGGACATGTGGGGCACCAGAATTGGACGTAGGGGAGATACGCCTGGTTGATGTCTCACCTGAGAGGTTGATACCCTGCACAGGTAACGCCAGTGATCACACACAGGGACATGCTCCATTAGAGAAAGGGGAACCACTACAAATAGATTTAAGCTCATCTCAAACGCTGGCTACCAGGGTACAGTATGCCATCACCACATGGCACTTCAACGTCTCGCAGTGGTTGATAAGATCCTATTACCCTATATGTGCTGAATATACTCTGAATCAAGTGCAGTCAGTACATCAATGGCTTGCTCCCAGAGACGCGCAGATGCAGAGTGAGGCTCATGCAGGACGCTTATTTCTGAGAAGTAACCGGAAGAGGAGGGATGTATTCAGCACTATATTGGGGGGGGCAGGAGCCGGTATGGGCGTTGTTAATGGAGTGGACATTGAGCTCCTGAAGAACAAACTCTCAGCCATAGCTTCAGACAGCAAGCGGGGCTTTGTTACTCAGAAAGAGATCAATGACATTCTCGATAACATTCAACAGCGTCACATAAATACACAGGTGAAAGTGGCTCAAGATTTTATCCACCATTTTAAGAGGTTGGTAGATAGTGTGGTGATGCAAGACAAAAATATGTCATGGGCTCTAGCATGCACACAGGGGCAGGCGGAACTGTCAACCAACATCAAGCTGATTGTACAATGTCTGTATGAGGGGCAGTGGCCTTATGAGTTGGCATCACAGCTCAGCAAGATTTTACCAAAGCACATGTCTTTCACTAATCCAAAGTGGTGGTCAAATGCCTGGATGGACTGTACTAATTTGGATTATGAGAGATGCTATGCTTCCTCATTGATCCCGTATACAGAAGTACAGACTCAGTCTGTGTATTCGGTAGTATCAATAGGCTTGCTGACTGGGGATTCTACCTTGTTGCATCTAAGGCTAAATTACCCACATGTAATCAGAGAGAATGGGAGCTGGAGGCAGGTTGATATTTCCCTCTGTCGGAGGCAAGACCATGACATCCTGTGTATGCCAGGTCAATACACGGTGGTGAATGAGAAGTGTTGGAAAGATGCCTCGCTCTGTATTCTAGATGGGGAAAACATCACCGGGAAGGGAACACCAGTGTATTATTTGGGACATGGGAGAGTTTGTTTCTTTGTCCTAAAGGATACTAATGTAACGTTAGTCATGGAACTAGGATGTTCTGTGAACGTGACACTAGCTAGAGGAGCATGGTGTACCCTTGGCGGTGTCTCTGAAATCCAGACACAGGAGTGGAAGTATGTGGTGCCGCGTATTGCCAAGCTGTCTGTGGATATCAACCATAACCGCCCTGTTAATCTGAAAGCCCTAAACCTTGGTATGGGAAGGAAGATACAGGAATGGTTAACGGACTGGGATAGAGATGAAAGCCTCATGAGGACACTGCAGCAAGAGAGGAATAATGCTACTATAGTCATCCATCACGATCAGAATGAAATAAAGGAGATAGTGCATCAACTAGAAACTGATGCGGGAGGATCTTGGTGGGAGGAAATATTTGGACATTCCAGTAAGGCCAACAGTATTTTGAATTATTTGATACACCCCATTGTGGTACTACTCATCATTGCTGCAGCGTCGTCATTGGTTCAAGTGGGTATATGTTGTTGGACTCGACGTTTATATAGGAGAGTCTCTCATTTATCCATGCAAGTTGAGGGACGGATCGGTGGTGAGGTCTCTTCATACAAATTAGAGACTTTGCTGCCAATTCAGAACACTGAAATACCGCCGGCATGCCAGAATTGCGGTAGGGAAGGCCATGGTGAAAAAACATGCATAATCCCGACCCGTGTGTACAATAAAGAGGTATAGGAGGTTGGGAGTGGGATACGTGATTTGATGGGTCATATGTATATATGTATATTATGGTGTTGGGTGATATATGTCATGGTGGAAGGTGATAACCGTGTGTTTTAGGCTAATAAGATGGGCAAGAAAGACGCTCCTCGGGGTTCTGTAGCGGAAAGCTGGTTAATATTCTGCTCTGAGTGTGTGCTGGTGAATGATGAGTGAATGAAAATCCCTTGCCGGTACTGCACCCCTTCATGAATATAGCAGGAAGAAGAAGAAGAAGAAGATACAGTATGGAGACATGGAAGCCATCATGAAAGAGTGATGTTGTTGTGTCACCCAGTAGCAAAGCGGCACGTGTTGGGAAGCACAGCACGTTAAAACCATTATGGACTGTTCCAAAGAGCTGTTTCTGAAGCATATGTTGGAAGTATTGAAACAGTGGAGGACTGTTCGGACCATATGGACTGTTTTAAAGAGCTGTTTCTGGAGCACACGTTGGAAGACAATTAAGGACTGTTCCAGGGATACTGATTCTGAAACACGTGTTGAAACTATTGAAACAGTGGAGGACTGTTTGGATCATATGGACGGTTCGAGGGGAGCCATGGCTAAAGAAGCATTATGTGCGCCTTATTAGGCGCAAAGCGGCATATGTTGGAGAAGCAAAAATGGCTTAAAATCATAAGTCTGGACTTTACAGTTGGGAGCTGTTTAGCATGTCAGAATTCACATAACAAAGGCTGGAAGCTTCAAAGGAAGAGCAGAAAGGCAATCTCACACTCCTTGCACAAGACTTCAATGGGTCCAGAAAAACCGGACAGCTGTTGGGCAGTCTCCACAAACAAACAAACAAAAGGACATTGATTAGGGCAACATAATTACAAGAATCAAAGGACGTGATTGTGGTATGGTCAAGATCGCCCCCCAGAGGTTAGGTATGGCATAACAACCAGGAAGAAGGAATTAGACACGAAATGACAGGATTGGTTGGATCGGAAGAAGGGGGCAGTAAGGGGTGTGTGTGAGTGAAATGTGAATGGACAAAACTGAGTGGCAGAGGCTAAAAATTTCCTCTTTCCATCAGGACTCAGCCAGAGAAGACCGAGCTTAAGTATCTTTCTATCTTATTTGCCAAAATTGTATTAGGTTATAGAGATTGTTGTTAATGCTTATATATTGTGCAATAGGCATTCTATGTTACATCATTGTTTATTATACAGTGGACACTTTTGTTAGAATAAATATAATTGTTTGATTTCAAAGGTGTCTGTCTCATTAACTAACGCTTAACCTCAGGCCTAGAGCACACTTCGGCCTGATATACAATAGCAGATACAGGACTCATGCATGTTAATACAGATGCAATAGCTTATATATAGGTACTACAAGTACAGTAAAGGATAGATACCTATAGTTGGTTGTTGCATGGTTTTTATTTACTTCAATATGTGAGATTAGAAGAGAAATTCTGACACCAGCTATCCATGTGGGGAATCGACAGACACATCTCCCAATTGTATCCCAGGTATGAGAGAGATATTACTGTAAGAGGCCCATGGTTCCCAAATGTTGTTGAATTTCTCCGTTCTATCATTGAGTTTAGCTACTAGTTGTTCCTGTACCATGATCCAGGAGACTTTCCTCCTGAACCCTTGAAAGGATGCGGTAGGTTTCTTCCGGCTTTAGCAATGGTCAATTTAGCACCTAGCAGTAAGAAGAACGCCAGTGTCTGTGAGTGTTTGGATAGGTTCGGGATACGATGGTTAAGTAGTGCTACATTAGGATGAGGGCCTATCGATATCCCTAGCACCGAGTCCGTAGTACGGAACACCTTCCGCCAAAACGGTCTTATGCGAGGACAGGTCCACCAAACGTGCAGCATGGTGCCTTCAAGTTCACAGCCTCTAAAGCAGACTGGCGAGGTTCCCGGGTACATTTTTGCCAGCCTGGAAGGAACATAGTACCATCTCAACAGTACTTTAAGGCTAGCCTCGATGAGGGAGACATTGAGTATACCTGTATATGCTCTATTAGAAGCACCGAACCACACTTCAGGATCCCACGAGCCGCCCACGTCTTCCTCCCAGGCTCGAGCATAGGTCGGCTTGTCCGTCTTTGTCATCAATGCAGTATAGATCAACGAGATTCCTCCCCTCTGATCCACCGCGTCCGCACACCACTGTTCATAGGGGGTAATGGAGGGGGGCAGAGGTTTGTTGGTCCAGATGGAGTGCAGAAAGTGTGAGATTTGAGAGAACCTAAAAAGCTCTGTGTCAGGCATGTCTAGTGTCTTCCTGCAGTGTGAGAGGGAGAGAGGACCTACTCGATTGAGAAAGTGCCCGATCCGATAAAGACCCTTATCTGTCCACCATTTAAAAGCAACAATATCCAATCCCGGGGGAAACTCCTTATTATGAAACAAATGCCTCAAAGACCTCCATGGCGATATCAGGGTTTGTCTGTCATATAGCTTGGAACAAAGAGTCACAGAATGCGAGAGAGTTGGGGCCATTATGGCCGGTCTGCATTTAGGATCGCAACCCAAAAGGTAATCAACGGTGTGTAACGGGACTGCCTGTCTTTCCATAAGTAACCAATCCGGTTTAGGGCCCCTGGAAAAGGCTATCGATATTTGAGCTAATTGAGCAGTCTGATAGTAGTTCCACAGGCTCGGGAGGCCTAAACCACCCTGCGATCTTAGTCGAACCAGTACACCTAAGGGACACCTGTACCCCTTCTTACCCCAAACAAAGCGAACTATCCCTGACTGTAACCTACAGAGGACTTTTTTCGGGACCGGTATTGGGAGAGAACGAAATAAGTATAAAAGGCGTGGAAGGATGGTCATTTTGACCGCGTGTATCCTGCCCAACCAGGATAATCCTGCCCTGGACCACCTTTCCATGTCACCCTGGCACTTAAGGATCATAGGGGGATAATTCGTTTTGAAGAGGTTGTAGATATCAGGTGTCAGTTTGATACCCAAATAAGGGATGTGTGAGGGAGCCCACGAAAATGCAAAGTTATTGGTAAGTGGGGCAAGAAGGTCCGGAGGAACCGATATATTCAACGCGATCGATTTGTCCATGTTAACCTGTAGACCAGATGTTTCACTGAAGACCCGCAACGTCTTGAGGATTACGGGCGTGGAAGTCAAGGGGGAGGTTACAAAAAGGAGGAGGTCGTCCGCATACAGGGCGCATTTATGTTCCTGTGACCCGCAAGTTACCCCTTTAATATCGGGGTTCGACCGTAGCGCCACTGCCAGTGTCTCTATAGCTACCGCAAACAGGAGGGGGGATAGTGGGCATCCCTGTCTGGTTCCCCGGCCTATAGAAAAGGAGTCTGAAAATCTGCCCAGCAGGCGAATCTGCGCAGTGGGGCATGAGTAGAGGGAATTGATGAGATTAAGAAAGTGAGGGCCGAAGCCCCATCTTCCCAGGACATCAGACAGGTATGCCCAGTCTATAGAGTCGAAAGCTTTATGTAAGTCTATGGAAAGTAAGAAACCCTTTTGTGGGGGCCCCCCGTCCCATCCTGACTTGAGCAGGGAAACAATGTCAATAGCGCGCCGGATCTGGTCCGGGCCCTGTCTTCCGGGATGAAGCCCACCTGGTCCTTATGGACATACTCGGCAATGAAACCCGATAATCTGTTCGCCATTATTTTGGTCATAATCTTAACATCATTGTTAATTAGTGATATAGGGCGATAATTGCCCACCTCGCTAGGGTCCTTATCCGGTTTCGGGATCACTGAGATGTAAGCAGAGTTTAAATCTGCATTCAGGGGGGCTCCGTCCCGGAGACAGTTAAACAGTCTTGTCAGATGGGGGGCCAGGCTGGTGCTAAATTTCTTGTAATAACCAGTAGAGAAACCGTCGGGTCCCGGGGAGGAACCTAGTTTAAGGGTCTGGATGGTATTTAGAACTTCCTCCTGCGTGAACGGACTCTCCAGGATATCACGGTGGTCTTTGGTCAGCATGGGTAAATGGAGATCATCTAAAAATGTATTCCGCACCGAGTAAGGGGGAGTGCAGTTAGAATTATATAAGTCAGAATAAAAATGTAGGAAGGCGTCCATTATCTTGGAAGGGTTCTGAGTCAGCTCCCCCGAGGCTACCCGAAGTTTAGGAAATGCATGAGTGCGCTGTTTGGGGTTCAGTTTCGTGGCTAGCCTGGCTCCCATTCTGTCCGTTTTTGCATAAAATCTAGCCCCCGTCCACCTAAGGTGTTGCTCCGCTGCTGTAGTCAGGGAAAGATTCAGAAGAGCCCGGGCCTTGTCTAAATCCTCTAGCGATTCGGGGGTGGGGTGGGACCTGTGAGCCCTGGCTAGTTTCCGAAAGTCCTCTGTAAGTTTACGCGTTGTCGCATTGTGTTCAGCTTTAAGCCTAGAAGCCATCTGGATTAGTTTCCCCCTGATGACCGGCTTGTGCGCCGCCCAGACTGAAATAGGGGAAACCTCACTCGTAGCATTATACAGGAAATATTCATTAATGGACTCCTCCAGTAAGGAGCATTGCGCTGGGTCGCTTAATAGAGACTCCCGTAAACGCCAACGAGGAGGGCCACCCGACGCCGAGGGCCTATTTGTTGTCAAGGTGACCATGGAATGGTCAGAGAGGGAGGACTCCACAATCTTGGAGCTTTTAATGAGAGGGATCAGTGCTGCGCAAACAAAAATGTGGTCAATCCTAGCAAAGGAGTTGTGGGGTGCCGAAAAGTGCGTATAATCTTTGGTGCGCGGATTGCATTCCCTCCAAATGTCCACTAGTCCTACCGAGTTAAGAGATTTAGCTATGCTGACACTCTGTTTAGTTGGGCGCTTAGGTTTTGAGGAACCGTTTGCTAATTTGTCCAGGGCGAAATCGAAGGCAATGTTCGAGTCCCCGCCAATGACCACGGTACCTCTAAGGTGGTTTTGTAGCTTATCTAGCAACGATTCGAAAAATATCTTTTGTCCCCTGTTGGGCGCATAATAGGATACAAAGGTGTAAAGTCCACCATCGATATTCCCAGAGACCAGAATGTAGCGACCCTGAGGATCTACAATAGTCTCAGGTTGCGATAGGTTGATATTTCTAGCAAAACACACCGCAACACCTTTGGTTTTGTTTTCCGCAGATGCCAGAAAAAATTGAGGGAAGCGTTGATGTAGGAACTTGGGAGTAAAGGTGGACGGGAAGTGGGTCTCCTGTAATAAGAGAACGTCTGCGTGCATGGTGGTATACAGTTGCAGGAGCTTCCTGCGTTTTAACCGGGGAATTGAGACCTTGGGTGTTGTGTGAGATAATCTTAAGAGTTGGTGAGGGCAATGTGTATTAGTCATGAGTCAGGATGTAGTGTACTGCGCAGTGGTTCTGAGACTTACCTGGATCGAGAGGGGAGCATAACCGGAGCATTCTGAAGAGGCGGACAAACCGTGGCCCGGGACCCGGGAGTGGAGACCAGAGACAGCCGAGGGGCCTGTGGATACCTGGATCTGTATGAGCGAGAGGAGAAGAACCAAGAGGGGAGGAGAAAAGAAAGAAAGAAAAGAAGAAGACATCATTATATACCTGAGGAGACAATTGGAATAAGATAACAATACATAACAATACCCGGGGTCCCCCGACCCCCTCCTGGGGAGGAGTGGACTAGCCATCCCCAGCCCCACAACCTAAAGGATCCGAGAGTCCCTGTTGTCAGGGAACCCAGAAACGGAACAAAAGGCACTGAAAGTGCCTCTGATCCAAAGGAGGGGCATTAATTCCACCACGACCCCGCCCCCCGTTGAAAGCAAAAACTGAAGGTCTCAAAGAGACCCATGATCCCGTAGTTACAGAGCGCCTTTTAGCAAAGAGTTACACTATCCCACAATATTATTGAGAGTTATATAGCAAACAGAGCCGAGGGAGAAAACAGTAGATTCCAGTCAGAACACTGTTCCACCTAGGGCAAAAATCAACCCTCAACCCCCAGGAAGAGGAGACCGCCTAGCGGCTCCAAACAAGTAATAAATTGTCAGTAAAATCTAACCGAACCTCTGACCAGAACCTGTATGATAAGCTAGGCAAAAATAAAACAGAACAAGAGAAAAGAAAAAATAATTCAGCCCGGTCCCGAACTAGTAGGAGCCATCCTTGCCCGGAGAGCAAGGGTAAGTCCCAAAAATGGTCCAAGGTGGACCAGTCCCAGTCCAAATCCCGAAGCCACAAACCAAAATAGGTCTCAACCAATCAAAGAGGTGGATAGAATGTTCACGTCGTCAGGTTCTCCTTAGGACGTTTGGAGCCGTGTTTCAGCCAGGTCTGCTGCAGTGGACTTGCTGGTGGTGGCCTCTTTGATGATGTGGGGGTACCTCTATTAGCCAATGCCGGGGGTGGGCCAGGTGGATCAGCCCAAGTTGGGCCAGGAGACGTTCTCCCTCCGCGAACGAGGAGAAGCCGAGGCTCTTGGTTTTGTAGGAGAAGTTCAGGCGGAGAGGGAAGGACCATCTGTAGGTAATTCCTCTGTCCATCAGGACCTGGAGCAACGGTTTAAGTGCACGCCTCCTCTGAATTGTATATGGGGATAGGTCTGCAAAAATTTTGATCTTGTGCCCATGGAGGGTGATACTATCAACCGATCTAGATTTTCTCATTACATCCTCCTTCACCGAATAGAAATGTGGTTTAACTATAATGTCTCTAGGCAGTCCGTCTGAGCGAGGGGCCTGGAGTGCTCTATGAGCCCTGTCCAGCTCAAGGCGGTCGTCAGGAATGTCAGGGATCAGCTGTCTAATAAGGGCTTTTACCGCAGTCTGCACCTCCTTTTCGGATTCAGGGAGCCCCCTCACCCTAAAATTGTATCTTCTCGTTCTGTTCTCGAGGTCGTCGATCTTTGCAAAGGCAGTTTCTAGCTGGTCCTGCACATCTTGTAGTCTGTCTGTGTTCTGATTAATTCTAAGGACTGCCTGGTCTGCCTTCTGCTCAATACTGTCCATCCTCAGTCCAATCTGTTGTAGGTCCGCATGTATAGAGAGAGGTAATCTGTGCTGCATTCAGAGCCAGACTTTTAGAGAGCATCTGTGAAAAAGCAGACATCATAGAGGGAAAGTCTGTGGGTGTAGGTGCTTCCTCCTGCGCCTCACTCACTGATAGCAACAGGCCTGTGTGGGGATCCATCATGGGGGTAGAGGGACAGCCCGCCCCCATCCTACCTAGTAAGGATTCTGTGGAGGTCGGGAGCTGGCCGGTAGCAGCAGGGGGTATTCGGTACCTGGAGAGTGTAGTGGAGCCAGGTCCTGGTCGGCTATGGAATCGTCTGCTGGATTCAAAGCAGGTGAGCCTCGTGTAGCCGTCGCCATCTTAGCATAGCTGAGGGAGCCGGGAGCGTCCGCCATCTGGCTCGATAGGTCCCTCCTGACCAGCGGGGCTGACATCCGCCTGCTCCTGAGGGTATGCCTTACTCGAATCTCTCGGTGGACGGTCCGGTAAGCTCCGGGGGTTAACGTTGGGCCGTGGTGGAGCGGAGCTCTAGCAGCCGGTGGCCATCTTGGGAGCTGCCGCACATGCGCCGATGCGTGGATTTTTAACCGATGGTTGTGCCTACAAACGATCGGTTATTTGCTATCGGTTAGGTATCCATCAGTAAAATTTAAAACAAGTTGGCTTTTTTTTTAACCGATGGTTAAATAACCGATGTTGCCCACACAGGATCGGCTTGGACCGATGAAAGCGGTCCATCAGACCGTTCTCATCGGTTTAACCGATTGTGTGTACGTGGCATAGCTCTCACTGGCAACTCCATTCAGGTACTGAACTGTATAATCTACCTGTTTGCCTGCAAACTATGTTCTAAACCTTGATACTCCCCTGGCAGAGAGCTGCCTACAGCACCATGACCTATAAAGGTACTAACACAGGCATCCAGCACAGGGTAAACAGATCAGTGAACTGCACTAAGGAATCAGACACAAAAAAAGTGAAAAATATATATTTATTAACCACTTGACCAATGGGCGCTTAAACCCCCTTCCTAACCAGACCAATTTTCAGCCTTTGGTGCTCTCACATTTTGAATAACAATAACTCATACAACACTGTACCCATATGAAATTATTGTCCTTTTTTTGACACAAATAGAGCTTTCTTTTGGTGGTATTTATCACCAAGAAAAACAAAGGTTTAGAGCTGCGCCTTGACACCCGGACTCGGTGTAGTCAAAGAGTCCATATATCAATTATGTGGAAATAACACAATCCTTCAGCCAAAAGAAATGTAGCAATAAACATTAGCTCCAAAAGTCTCTGCTGGTCTTAGTCCAGGATGGACGTGTAATAATCACCACTGTGCTCAAACTTGGCTCTTCACCACCAGAAGTCTAAGCAGCTTACCAGAGGAATGACTGTAACCAGCAGTCGGCTGTGACCCCGGCCGCGGCCTTTGAGGGAAACCGAACGAATCCCAAATCCTAGGGCAGTGCCTACACCTGGGCTCCACTCCGCAACTCCACCAGTTAGATCATATGTATAAAATGATAATAAAGGCAGACATAGCGTAATCCCGCAGGGACTTTAATTAAAAATCATAAAAACCAGAATACTCACATTTGCGATGAGTTAAACAGGCATGTAAAGCATAATGTTGCCGGCCAGCAAACAGATTGGAAAAAAAACCTCCTCCAAAACGTGATGACGTCACCGCACGTCTTCCCAGACGCGTTTATAGGACGTTGTCAATTGGATGGTATATATCACCGTTAGGTTTTTATTTTTTTTGCGCTATAAAAGAAAAAAGACTGACAATTCTGTAAAAAAAAAAATTATTTGTTTCTGTTATAGAGTTTAGCAAATTAGTAATTTTTCTTAATACATTTTGGCCAAAATTTATACTGCTACATATCTTTGGTAAAAATAAGTACAAACTGGTGTATATTATTTGGTCTTCATGAAAGTTATAGGCCCGGATTCACATACATCGGCGCATCTTTATGCCGCCGTAGCGTATCTTCTTTACGCTACGCCGGCGCAACGCAGAGAGGGAAGCATGGAATTCACAAAGCAAATGCTCCCAACGTTGCGCCGGCTTAGCGTATATTCTTCAGCGTAAGGCAGCGTAAGTGGAAGTGGGCTGGAAGTGGGCGTGATACATTTTAATGAAGCGTGACTCCATGCAAATGATGGGCTGAGTTTTAGACAAGTACTTAAAATTAACTGCGCATGTGTCGTACCTTGGACGTATCCCAGTGCGCATGCTCACAATCACATCAAAACAACTGGCTAAGATACGTCGAATCACTGCCTATGACATGAACGTAACCTACGCCCAGCCCTATTCACGTACTACGTAAACGACGTAAAATTCGACGCTGTCCGTTCCCTGGTCCATACCTTTGCATGAGTTGCACCTCCAATATGGGGAATAACTTTACGCCGGACGTAAACCTTACGCAAATCGCTTAAAAACATGTGCCGGACGCAAGTACGTTCGTGAATTGGCGTATCTCCCTCATTTGCATATTTGCATCGAAAATCAATGGGAGTGCCAAATGCGTCCAGCGTAAATATGCGCCCACTATACACCAGCGTAGGCAAGTTATGTTGGTCGGATGAAGTCAGTTTTTAGGCGCGTATCTTAGTTCTGTGGGCACGGCGCACAGATACGATGGCGCATATTCACACTTACGCGGCGTATCTCGAGATACATCGGCGTAAGTGCTTTGTGAATCCGGGACATAGAGTCCCCAGGCTATGGTGCCAATATCTGAAAATTGATCACACCTGAAGTACTGACGGCCGATCTCATTTCTTGAGACCCTAACATGCCAGAAAAGTACAAATATCCCCAAAATGACCCCTTTTTTGGAAAGAAGACATTTCAAGGTATTTATAAAGAGGCATGGTGAGTTTTTTAAAGTTGTCATCTTTTCCCACAATTCTTTGCAAGATCAAGATTTTCTTTTTCACAAAATTGTCATATTAGCAAGTTATTTCTCAAACACAGCATATGCCTACAGTACCACAAATTACACCCCAAAACACATTCTGCTATTCCTCCCGAGTATGGCGATACCACATGTGCGAGACTTTTACACAGCGTGGCCACATACAGAGACTCAACCTGCAGGGAGCACCTTCAGGTGTTCTGGAGCACTGGAGCCAATTCTGACATTTCTCTCTACGTGTAAAAATCATAATTTATTTGCTAGAAAATTACATTGAACCCCAAAACATTATATATATATATATTTTTTTTTAGCAAAGACCCTAGAGAATACAATGGCGGTAGTTGCAACTTTTTATCTTGCACGGTAGTCAAGGATGTCATATGACGACTGGTGGGCGGGAAGTGGTAAAAAAAAAACCAAATTGTTAACATTATTTCTAACACATAGCATGTATATACCAAAAATGACACCCCAAAAGAGATTCTCCTACTCCTCCTGAGTACGGCGATACCACATGTGTGAGACTTCCACAGCCTGGCCACATACAGAGGCCAAGTACAACCATGTATAGCAGAGTATGGCAGGGTATGGCTGAGTATGGCTGGGTGGGTATCGCAGAGTATGGCTAGGTATCGGCAAGTACGGCTGGGTATCGCAGAGTATGGCTAGGTATTGCATAGTATGGCTGGGTATCACCGAGTATAGCCGGTATTGCAGAGTATTGGAAGGGTATCGCAGAGTATGGCTGGGTATCACTGAGTATGGCTGGGTATTGCAGAGTATGGCTGGGTATTGCAGAGTATGGCTGGGTATTGCAGAGTATGGCAGGGTGTTGCAGAGTATGGCAGGGTATTGTATTGGATAGTATGGTGGTCAGTGTAGTGGACAGTATAGTGGCCAGTGTAGTGTAGTGGACAGTATAGTGGCCAGTGTAGTGTAGTGGACAGTATAGTATAGTGGTCCGTATAGTGTAGTGGAAAGTATAGTGGTCAGTGTAGTGGACAGTGTAGTGTAGTGGACAGTATAGTATAGTGTGTCAGTGTAGTGTAGTGGACAGTATAGTATAGTGGACAGTAGAGGTCGACCGATATGGGTTTTTCTCTGGCCGATGCCGATATTTGGAAATCGGGGCGGCCGATGGCCGATATGTGTTGCGATCGATTTTTGCGGCCGATATTTTAGGCCGATTTTTTTTCCTCATCTCAAAAAACCTAGCGCGGAGAGGTGGGGGAGATAATTGTTTAGGGTGGAGAGATGGGGTGCAGCCCATCAGTGTCACCTCATTGGTGTCTATCAGTGCCCACCAGTGCCACCTCATCAGTGCCCACCAGTGCAGCCTATCAGTGTCACCTCATTGGTGTCTATCAGTGCCCACCAATGCCACCTCATTAGTGCCCACCAGTGCAGCCCATCAGTGCCACCTCATCAATGCCCACCAATGCCCCAGTGCATCCCATCATTTCACACCAGTGCATCTCACCAGCGCATATCACCAGTGCATCACATTAGTGCCAACCAGTGCATCACATTAGTGCCAACCAGTGCATCACATTAGTGCCAACCAGTGCATCACCTCAGTGCCAACCAGTGCATCACCTCATCAGTGCCTCACATCAGTGCCCACCAGTACATTCCAATGTCATTCACTGCCACCTCATCAATGCCATCAGTGGAGCGCTCCAGGCTCCGTTCCATCTTCTAGCCTAGCACAAGCTCCATTCGTTTCTGGCTCTGACGTGCTGCCCCGCCTCTGCCTACAATCCCCAGAATGCAAAGCGGGCCTGTAACAGCCAATTGGCGGCCGCCGCTGCCGACATCCTACACTGTAAAAAAAATGTCCCCTGACGTTCTGCGTGCCCTGCCTCTGCCTACAAACCCCAGAATGCAGCGCAGGCCGGCAGGGGGCGCAAACAAATAAAAAAAAAAAATAAAAAATAAACAATTGCAGCCACTGTGCCCATCAAACGCAGCCACTGTGCCCATCAATTGTCACCACTGTGCCATCAAACACAGCCACTGTGCCATCATTTATCACCACTGCGCCCATGAATTGTCACCACTGTGCCATGCCATCAAACGCAGCCACTGTGCCATGAATTGTCACCACTGTGCCCATCAATTGTTACCACTGTGCCCATAAATTAGCGCCACTGTGCCCTGTTAAATGTCCCCCCCCCTCCCACCCAGGACTTACCTTTCTGGGGTCAGCCATCCTGCTTCCGCCGTCCCTCGATGTCTTCTCCCGCCCTCGGTGACGCTTCAGCCAATCAGCTCGGGGGGGGGGGGGGGACACACCTCCTAGAAGAAAAGGCATTATGAGCTAGTAAGCATGGCATACTAGCTCATTATGTAATACTCACCTCCGATCAATGCCCAGGAAGCCGACATCTTGCCCAGGGGCTACTTCCACGTATCGCGGCTCCGGGGCTCTGATTGGCCAGAGCCACGATGTCACAGAGAAAAAGCACACTAAGAAAAGTCTGTGCCACTGTCTACAGCGCATGTGCCATAGACAGCGGCGTCCGTGACTATAGGGGCCCCACTGCCCCCCCATATTAAGGGTCGCCACAGTTGTGCCTTATATCAGGGCCCCCCCTTATATCAGGATCCCCAAAGTCCCCCCTTCTACCAGGGTCCCCTCCCCCTTATATCAGGGTCCCCACAGCCACCCCTAACATCAGGATCCCCACAGTCCCCCTTATATCAGGGTCCCCCCCAGTCCCCCTTATATCAGGGTCCCCACAGTCCCCCCTTAAATCGGGTCCCCACAGTCCCCCCTTATATCAGGTCCCCACAGTCCTACCTTATATCAGGGTTCCCACAGTCCCCCC
Organism: Rana kukunoris; assembly: GCA_029574335.1. Lineage (NCBI taxonomy): Eukaryota > Metazoa > Chordata > Amphibia > Anura > Ranidae > Rana > Rana kukunoris. The sequence continues at coordinate 163,414,710 of CM056051.1, read as the reverse complement.
TTATATCAGGATCCCCACTGTCCCCTCCCCCTTATATCATGGTCCCCACAGTCCCGCCTTATATCAGGGTTCCCACAGTTCCCCCCTATATCAGGGTTCCCACAGTCCCCCCCCTTATATCTGGGTACAAACAGTCCCTCCCCCCTTATATCAAGGTCCCCACAGTTCCTCCCCCTTATATCAGGGTCCCCACAGTCCCCCCTTATATCAGGGTCCCCACAGTTCCCCCTTATATCAGGGCCCCCACAGCTCCCCCCCTTATATCAGGTCCCCACAGTCCCCCCTTATATCAGGGTCCCCACAGTTCCCCCTTATATCAGGGCCCCCACAGTCCCCCCTTATATCAAGGTCCACACAGTCCCTCCCTTATATGAGGGTCCCCACTGTCCCCTCCCCCTTATATCCGGATCCCCATAGCCCCACCTTATATTAGGGTCCCCACAGTCCCCCCTTACATCAGGGTCCCCACAGTCCCCCTTATATCAGGGTCCCCACAGTCCCCCCTTATATCAGGGTCCCCACAGTCCCCTCCCCCTTTATATACAGTCCCACCTTACATAGGGGTCCCCACATTCCCTCCCTTATATCAGGGTCCCCACAGTCCCCCCTTATATCAGGGTCACCACTGCCCCCCTTATATCAAGGTCCTCACAGTCCCTCCCCCTTATATCAGGGTCCCCACAGTCCCCCCTTATATCAATGTCCCCACAGTCCCCCTTACATCTCCCCCTTATATCAGAGTCCCCACAGCCCCCCCTTATATCAGGGTCCCCACCGTCCCCCTTACAGAGTCCCCCCTTATATTAGAGTCCCCACAGCCCCCCTTATTTCGAGGTCCCCACAGCCCCTCCCTTATATCAGGGTCCCCACAGTCCTCCCCCTTATTTCAGGGTCCCCACAGCCACCCCTTACATCAGGGTCCCCACAGTACCCCCTTACATCAGGGTCCCCACAGTCCCCTTTATATCAGGGTCCCCGCAGCCCCCCCTTATATCAGGGTCCCCACAGTCCCCCCTTATATCAGGGTCCCCACAGTCCTGCCTTATATCAGGGTTCCCACAGTCCCCCCTTATATCAGGGTCCCCACTGTCCCCTCCCCCTTATATCATGGTCCCCACAGTCCCACCTTATATCAGAGTCCCCCCTTATATCAGGGTCCCCACAGTTCCCTCTTATATCAGGGCCCCCACAGTCCCCCCCTTATATCTGGGTACACACAGTCCCTCCCCCCCTTATATCAAGGTCCCCACAGTCCCTCCCCCCTTATATCAGGGTCCCCACAGTTCCTCCCTTATATCAGGGTCCCCACAGTTCCCCCTTATATCAGGGCCCCCACAGTCCCCCCTTATATCAGGGTCCCCACAGTCCCCCCTTATATCAGGGTCCCCACAGTTTCCCCTTATATCAGGGCCCCCACAGTCCCCCCTTATATCAAGGTCCGCACTGTCCTTCCCTTATATGAGGGTCCCCACTGTCCCCTCCCCCTTATATCAGGGTCCCCACAGCCCCCTATTATATCAAGGTCCCCACAGTCCCCCCTTACATCAGGGTCCCCACAGTCCCCCTTATATCAGGATCCCCACAGTCCCCCCCTTATATCAGGGTCCCCACAGTCCCCTCCCCCTTTATATACAGTCCCACCTTACATCAGGGTCCACCCTTACATCAGGGTCCCCACATTCCCTCCCTTATATCAGGGTCCCCACAGTGCCCCCCTTATATCAGGGTCACCACTGCCCCCCCTTATATCAAGGTCCTCACAGTCCCTCCCCCTTATATCAGGGTCCCCACAGTCCCCCTTACATCTCCCCCTTATATCAGAGTCCCCACAGCCCCCCCTTATATCAGGGTCCCCACCGTCCCCCCCTTACAGAGTCCCCCCTTGTATTAGAGTCCCCACAGCCCCCCTTATTTCAAAATCCCCACAGCCCCTACCTTATATCAGGGTCCCCACAGTCCCCCCCTTATATCAGGGTCCCCACAGTCCCCTCCCCCTTATATCAGGGTCCCCACCCCTTATATCAGGGTCCCAACAGTTCCCCCTTATATCAGTGTCCCCACAGCCCCCCTTAAATCAGGGTCGCCATTGTTCCTCCAGTCCTGCCTTATATATAGGTCCCCACAGTCCCCCCTTATATCAGGGTCCCCACAGTCCCCTCCCTCCTTATATACAGTCCCGCCTTATATCAGGGTCCCCACAGACCCCTCCCCTTTATACCAGGGTCCCCACAGTCCCCCCTTTATATCAGGTCCCCACAGTTCCCTCCCTCCTTTTCATACAGTCCCGCCTTATATCAGGGTCCCCCTTATATAAGGTTCCCCACAGTTCCCTCCCCTTTAATATCAGGGTCCCCACAGTCCCCCCTTATATCAGAATCCCCATATCCCCCCTTATATCAGGGTTCCCACAGTCCCCCCTTATATCTGGGTACATACAGTCCCTCCCCCCTTATATCAAGGTCCCCACAAGTTCCTCCCCCTTATATCAGGGTCCCCACAGTCCCCCCTTATATCAGGGTCCCCACAGTTCCCCCTTATATCAGGGCCCCCACAGCTCCCCCCCTTATATCAGGTCCCCACAGTCCCCCCTTATATCAGGGTCCCCACAGTTCCCCCTTATATCAGGCCCCCACAAGTCCCCCCTTATATCAAGGTCCACGCAGTCCCTCCCTTATATGAGGGTCCCCACTGTCCCCTCCCCCCTTACATCCGGATCCCCATAGCCCCACCTTATATTAGGGTCCCCACAGTCCCCCCTTACATCAGGGTCCCCACAGTCCCCCTTATATCAGGGTCCCCACAGTCCCCCCTTATATCAGGGTCCCCACAGTCCCCTCCCCCTTTATATACAGTCCCACCTTACATAGGGGTCCCCACATTCCCTCCCTTATATCAGGGTCCCCACAGTCCCCCCTTATATCAGGGTCACTACTGCCCCCCCTTATATCAAGGTCCTCACAGTCCCTCCCCCTTATATCAGGGTCCCCACAGTCCCCCCTTATATCAAAGTCCCCACAGTCCCCCCTTACATCTCCCCTTATATCAGAGTCCCCACAGCCCCCCTTATATCAGGGTCCCCACCGTCCCCCTTACAGAGTCCCCCCTTATATTAGAGTCCCCACAGCCCCCCTTATTTCGAGGTCCCCACAGCCCCTCCCTTATATCAGGGTCCCCACAGTCCTCCCCCTTATTTCAGGGTCCCCACAGCCACCCTTACATCAGGGTCCCCACAGTACCCCCTTACATCAGGGTCCCCACAGTCCCCTTTATATCAGGGTCCCCGCAGCCCCCCCTTATATCAGGGTCCCCACAGTCCCCCCTTATATCAGGCTCCCCACAGCGCCCTCCCCCTTATATCAGGGTCCCCACAGTCCCCCCCTTATATCAGGGTCCCCACAGTCCTGCCTTATATCAGGGTTCCCACAGTCCCCCCTTATATCAGGTCCCCACTGTCCCCTCCCCCTTATATCATGGTCCCCACAGTCCCACCTTATATCAGAGTCCCCCCTTATATCAGGGTCCCCACAGTTCCCTCTTATATCAGGGCCCCCACAGTCCCCCCCTTATATAGGGTACACACAGTCCCTCCCCCCTTATATCAAGGTCCCCACAGTCCCTCCCCCCTTATATCAGGGTCCCCACCAGTCCCTCCCTTATATCAGGGTCCCCACAGTTCCCCCTTATATCAGGGTCCCCACAGTCCCCCTTATATCAGGGTCCCCACAGTCCCCCCTTTTATCAGGGTCCCCACAGTTCCCCCTTATATCAGGGCCCCCACAGTCCCCCCTTATATCAAGGTCCGCACTGTCCCTCCCTTATATGAGGGTCCCCACTGTCCCCTCCCCCTTATATCAGGGTCCCCACAGCCCCCTATTATATCAAGGTCCCCACAGTCCCCCCTTACATCAGGGTCCCCACAGTCCCCCTTATATCAGGATCCCCACAGTCCCCCCTTATATCAGGGTCCCCACAGTCCCCTCCCCCTTTATATACAGTCCCACCTTACATCAGGGTCCACCCTTACATCAGGGTCCCCACATTCCCTCCCTTATATCAGGGTCCCCACAGTCCCCCCCCCTTATATCAGGGTCACCACTGCCCCCCCTTATATCAAGGTCCTCACAGTCCCTCCCCCTTATATCAGGGTCCCCACAGTCACCCTTACATCTCCCCCTTATATCAGAGTCCCCACAGCCCCCCCTTATATCAGGGTCACCACCGTCCCCCCCCTTACAGAGTCCCCCCTTGTATTAGAGTCCCCACAGCCCCCCTTATTTCAAAATCCCCACAGCCCCTACCTTATATCAGGGTCCCCACAGTCCCCCCCCCTTATATCAGGGTCCCCACAGTCCCATCCCCCTTATATCAGGGTCCCCACAGTCCCCCCTTATATCAGGGTCCCCACAGTTCCCCCTTATATCAGGGCCCCCACAGCTCCCCCCCTTATATCAGGGTCCCCACAGTTCCCCCTTATATCAGGGTCCCCACAGTTCCCCCTTATATCAGGGCCCCCACAGTCCCCCCTTATATCAAGGTCCACGCAGTCCCTCCCTTATATGAGGGTCCCCACTGTCCCCTCCCCCTTATATCCGGATCCCCATAGCCCCACCTTATATTAGGGTCCCCACAGTCCCCCCTTACATCAGGGTCCCCACAGTCCCCCTTATATCAGGGTCCCCACAGTCCCCCCCTTATATCAGGGTCCCCACAGTCCCCTCCCCCTTTATATACAGTCCCACCTTACATAGGGGTCCCCACATTCCCTCCCTTATATCAGGGTCCCCACAGTCCCCCCTTATATCAGGGTCACCACTGCCCCCCCTTATATCAAGGTCCTCACAGTCCCTCCCCCTTATATCAGGGTCCCCACAGTCCCCCCTTATATCAATGTCCCCACAGTCCCCCTTACATCTCCCCCTTTATATCAGAGTCCCCACAGCCCCCCCTTATATCAGGGTCCCCACCGTCCCCCTTACAGAGTCCCCCCTTATATTAGAGTCCCCACAGCCCCCCTTATTTCGAGGTCCCCACAGCCCCTCCCTTATATCAGGGTCCCCACAGTCCTCCCCCTTATTTCAGGGTCCCCACAGCCACCCCTTACATCAGGGTCCCCACAGTACCCCCTTACATCAGGGTCCCCACAGTCCCCTTTATATCAGGGTCCCAGCAGCCCCCCTTATATCAGGGTCCCCACAGTCCCCCCTTATATCAGGCTCCCCACAGCGCCCTCCCCCTTATATCAGGGTCCCCACAGTCCCCCCTTATATCAGGGTCCCCACAGTCCTGCCTTATATCAGGGTTCCCACAGTCCCCCCTTATATCAGGGTCCCCACTGTCCCCTCCCCCTTATATCATGGTCCCCACAGTCCCACCTTATATCAGAGTCCCCCCTTATATCAGGGTCCCCACAGTTCCCTCTTATATCAGGGCCCCCACAGTCCCCCCCTTATATCTGGGTACACACAGTCCCTCCCCCCTTATATCAAGGTCCCCACAGTCCCTCCCCCCTTATATCAGGGTCCCCACAGTCCCTCCCTTATATCAGGGTCCCCACAGTTCCCCCATATATCAGGGTCCCCACAGTCCCCCTTATATCAGGGTCCCCACAGTCCCCCCTTATATCAGGGTCCCCACAGTTCCCCCTTATATCAGGGCCCCCACAGTCCCCCCTTATATCAAGGTCTGCACTGTCCCTCCCTTATATGAGGGTCCCCACTGTCCCCTCCCCCTTATATCAGGGTCCCCACAGCCCCCTATTATATCAAGGTCCCCACAGTCCCCCCTTACATCAGGGTCCCCACAGTCCCCCTTATATCAGGATCCCCACAGTCCCCCCCTTATATCAGGGTCCCCACAGTCCCCTCCCCCTTTATATACAGTCTCCACCTTACATCAGGGTCCACCCTTACATCAGGGTCCCCACATTCCCTCCCTTATATCAGGGTCCCCACAGTCCCCCCTTATATCAGGGTCACCACTGCCCCCCCTTATATCAAGGTCCTCACAGTCCCTCCCCCTTATATCAGGGTCCCCACAGTCCCCCTTACATCTCCCCCTTATATCAGAGTCCCCACAGCCCCCCCTTATATCAGGGTCACCACCGTCCCCCCCTTACAGAGTCCCCCCTTGTATTAGAGTCCCCACAGCCCCCCTTATTTCAAAATCCCCACAGCCCCTACCTTATATCAGGGTCCCCACAGTCCCCCCCTTATATCAGGGTCCCCACAGTCCCCTCCCCCTTATATCAGGGTCCCCACCCCTTATATCAGGGTCCCAACAGTTCCCCCTTATATCAGTGTCCCCACAGCCCCCCTTAAATCAGGGTCGCCATTGTTCCTCCAGTCCTGCCTTATATATAGGTCCCCACAGTCCCCCCTTATATCAGGGTCCCCACAGTTCCCTCCCTCCTTATATACAGTCCCACCTTATATCAGGGTCCCCACAGACCCCTCCCCTTTATACCAGGGTCCCCACAGTCCCCCCTTTATATCAGGGTCCCCACAGTTCCCTCCCTCCTTTTCATACAGTCCCGCCTTATATCAGGGTCCCCCTTATATAAGGTTCCCCACAGTTCCCTCCCCTTTAATATCAGGGTCCCCACAGTCCCCCCTTATATCAGGATCCCCATATCCCCCCTTATATCAGGGTCCCCACAGTCCCCCCCTTATATCAGGGTCCCCACAGTCCCCCCCTTTTATCAGGGTCCCCACTTATATCAGGGTCTGGGCATATGTCACTAATATGTCATAACAATGACAGTACCGGTGGGCGGAGCCTGGTGCTGCTGGGCATTCACCCCGGACATCCCCAGTTTCTTTACACATTGTCTGCTGTCAGTGTGGTGGGCGTAGTGATTGGAGATGAATGGGCGGGCCCGACCTGCAGGAAGTACACGCCTCTCCTTCCACGCGTCAACATGTCCCCGGGTTACCATAGTAACAACAATCAGCACACTACTGAAACAGCAGTGGACATTTTCTTGTAGCCACTCTATTTATACAGAGGCGGCCATTGTGTAATGATGAATTGTGTAATGATAATCCATGGTGTGATAGTTGTCCATGGACTGTGCAAAGAGTCTCCCCTCCTCCTATACATCATTAGTACATACAAGCCCCCCTCCTGCTTGTCCATTCCTGTGATCTCAGAGCCCAGGGCAGGCACCAGACACATACAATATGTCCAACACAAGTTCTATATCCAACCTGGTGCCGTTGCCCATAGCAACCAATCATCTCTGATTGGCTGAGACACTTTTCATTTGTCCCCCTCTCCCCCAGTGTCTGTAGTGGGAAGTCTCCATCACCAGACGTGTCCGGGCCGCGTACACACGATCGAATTTGTCCGCTGAAACTGGTCCGACGGACCGATTCAGCAGACAAATCCGATCGTGTGTATGGGCTAGCGGACATGTTTGTCCAGCGGACAAATTTTAAAGCAAGCTTTGTCCGCCGGAGACATGTCCGTCGGATATGTCCGCTGGTTAGTACACTAACCAGCGGACATATCTGCCCGCACATGCGTCAAATGGATTTGACGCATGCGTGGAAGTTTTTCACTTCCTGGTCCAGTGACGTGGCAGTGTCAACATCACCGCCACGTCACCTCGCTGTCTGCCAGCAGGGATTTTGTTCCGATGGTGTGTACACACCTCCGGACAAAAATCCCGAGGGGACATGTCCGGTGAAAACGGTCCGCGGACCGTTTCCATCGGACATGTCCCTCCATGTGTACGCAGCCTCCCAGGTCAGTGAGATTGTTATCGTCTGCAGATCAATATTCTCCTCTGTGGTGATAGAAATAAAATGTAAAATAAAAAAAAGTGTAAATAATTGTTTTTTTATAAAATGTAATAAAAAATGTTTCTCTGCTTGTATACTGTATATATATATATATATATATATATATATATATATATATATATATATATATAATATATATATATATATATATATATATATATATATATATATATATATACACAATAAGGCGACTCCCTACATACCTGTACAGGTCTGGGGCATGCAAGTGAACTGCTGCCGGTGACCAGCTCCAGTCATGATTGGATACAGCAGGAGCCAATCAGCGATGATTGTTCCCGAGAGAGACAGAACGGCGGTCTGTCGATGTAAATAAGGCCGATTGCCGTTCTGTGACATGGGAAGCTAAAGATCCCGCTAAGCAGGAACACGGATCTCTGTCTTCCCACCAAACAAGCCCCTCCCCTACAGTTAGTAATCACTCCCAGGGAACACATATAACCTTTTCATCTCCCCTAAAGTTAACCCCTTCCCTGCCAGTGTCATTAATACAGTGACAGTGCATATTTTTAGCACTAATCAATGTATTGGAGTCACTGGTGCCAAAAAAAGTGTCACATTTGGGTTTATTTACTAACGCTAGATAGGGCAAAATGAGTCACATTTCTGTATAGTAACCAATCAGCTTCCAGGTTTTATTGCCAAAGCTTAATTAAACGAGCCGAGGTTAGAAGCTGATTGGTTTCTATGCAGGAACGTCACTCATTTTGCCCTCTCTAGCTTTAGTACATAAACCCCTTAGCCTAGGTTTCCACTATTGCGATCTGAAAGTCGCACGATTTTGCTGCAATTATTGCCGCAGTTTGAAGCAATGCCTGTGTATTCTTGAGGTCTATGGACGCTGGGACTTGAAGTTGTAAAGATATGATCGGTACTCACTGGAAATCATGGGGATACGACTTGTCATGCAACTTTGCAGACCCAAGTCGCATGACAAGTCGCACAAGTGGAAACCGAGCCTTAATGTCCGATTTGTCAGTCGCAATGTCGCTGTCCCGCTATAAGTTGTTGATTGCCACCATTAGTTGTAAAAAATAAATAAATAATAAAAAATAAACTGTCAAAAATAAATAAAAAATAAATAAATAAACCAGTAAAAAATAAATAAAATAAATACAAATTTCATACCTCTATCCCTTAATTTTTAGATGCAATAACTTTTGTGCAAACCAATCAATATACGCTTATTGGGATTTATTATTTTATTTACCAAAAATATGTAGCAGAATACATATTAGACTAAAATGTATGAAGAAATTACTTTTGTTTCCCATTTTTTTATTGGATTTGTTTAAGGGTCGGTTCACACCACATGAAGTCCAATGAGTTTTGTTTTTTTCTATGTGTCAGAAATGCAAGGTTCGTAGGTCATATGGTTTCCACTGGCATATTTAAAAGAAATAATTGGTGAATGTCTGAGAATCATCAGCACCACATCCCTCGATTGAAAATTACAGGAAGTGGAATTTTTAAAGTGCCAAAACACAAAAACACATATTATATATAAAAATCAAAGTTTACTTGGAAACATCTAAAAATCAACATATTGTCAGAAATAAATGGAGATTTTCCTAGCTGGTGACGGAAAATATTAGTTATATGAAGACAGGAGGCGAGTATCTTGCATTAACTTTCTTTAATAATGCTCATAGCAGAAAATTCAATACTTAAGAAAAGAATTCACAAAGAGAACTTTACTACAAATCCCAGAATCCTTAGGACCGGAAACCCCTCCCCTAGGAGACCCTATATAAGTCTTGCATGTAACTAGGAACTTCCTCTTTCTGGATGCGAATACCCCCCGGTGTAACTCCAACTGCTGGAACAAAAGTCCAAACCTTCTGCGGTAACCAGGACCGGAACTCGTGATCCACATAGAACAACCTCTAGGCTTCGCGAATCCTGGCGTAGAAACTTCTTATCCCATTATTCTTCAACCTAAAGCACTTCAACCGAGAGCGCAACTAACTTCGACCCAACGGGGTCCAGGTGCGTCTTCGAACTGTAACCAGAACCATGTGCGGAGCTTCAGTATCCTGAAACGATAAAGAATATGCATCATAGGGTGGGTAGGGTGGGAAGATACTCACCTCCTGTCTTCATATAACTAATATTTTTCGTCACCAGCTAGGAAAATCTCCATTTATATTTCAGACAGGAGGCTCATATCTTGCATGTTTAAAGCAGTAGTCATAGGTCATGTAACAGTAAACGTATCACATACCACAAACCTGTAAGCCTATAGTATTTCTATATAAAGACATGTACGTTCAAGTCCCCCAGATGGCCGAAGTTAGCCCTAGACGAGTCAGAGTACCACGGTCAAGAGGACAGTACAGATAGAGAGACATGATTCTCCGGTCTAAAGTAAAACTTGCGAAAGGTCGATTCAGACGACCAATCAGCTGCTAGTAAAAGGTCTGATAGAGAGCCCCCTGTAGAAACCACCTTAGTGGCCATCGCCCCTCTGGTCGAGTGTGTGCCGAAAAGAGAGACATCTACCCCGCCATGTCCATGACCAAGCGCACCCATCTAGCCAAAGTGGCAGAAGTCACCGGATGGTGTGGTTGCACGAATGAGATCAGGAGCTGTGAAAAATTTGAAGGGCGAAGAGGCGCCGTGAGAGTTTCATATGCTTGTAGGCATCGAACAACACATAGTCGAGGATGGGCCGGGAAAAATGGGTAGAAAACCAAGTGCAAATGGGTTTTGGTCCTGCGTACTACCGAGAATCTCACCCCTTCTGGAGAAAATTGTCATCTGGAAACATCCAGGGCTCTCACATCCGAGATACGTTTGATAGAGACTAGACATAAAAGGGTGGTGAGCTTCAAGGATAACAGTTTCAAAGGCAGGAGGTCATTGTCCTCCCAGGAAGAAAGCAGTCGAAGGACCTTGGAGACGTCCCAAGTGGAGGAGTAACGGGGCCAGGGAGGCCGATTGAATTTCGCACCGCGGAGGAGGCGACACACCAAAGGATGCTTTCCTACGGGGAGGGAATCGACCGGGCAGTGATATGCTGAAATGGCGGATCTATAGACATTTAAGGAGCTATATGCTTTGCCCGAAGCGTAGGACTCCGCGAGGTAATTTACAACCGTGGAGACAGGGGCCTGAATGGGATCAATTTGTCGTTGATCACACCAACGAGCCCACAACCCCCAGGCATATCGATAAGCCGATCTAGTCCCGGGGGCCCAGGCCAAGGCGAGGAGGTCTCTAGCTGATTCTGAAAGCTCAGTACTAGATTCTGGCATCCCAAGACTAACCACGCGAGGAGGGGTAGACTGCCCTCCAGCAGTAAAGGATGTGGACCCTTGGAAGGATTGGACAGGAGGTGAGTCGAGTGGGGAAGGAGCCTGGGGTAGTCGACCGACATCCCCAAAGCCAGAGGAAACCATGGTTGGGTCGGCCACCAGGGAGTGATCAGGACCACTGTGGATCTCATGGTGACTACATGGAGAAGTAGTCTGGTGATCATTGAGAAGGGGGGGAAAGCGTAATGTAGGCCGTCTGGCCACCATTGCAGGAACGCGTCTACAGCCACAGCTTCCGGATCCGGTCTCCCACTGTAGAAGTTTGTCAGTTGTCAGTTGAGACAGGAAGCGAAAAGGTCCGTATGCAATGGACCCCAGAGGTCGTGTAACGCCAGAAACACTGATCTGTCCAAGGTCCAGTCGCTGGAATCGGACAGATGACGGGAGTTCCAATCTGCCACCCAATTGGATACTCCCGGGATGTACTCCGCCACAGGGGTAATGTTGCGTGAGAGACAGAAATTCCAAAGTTCGGAAGCAATATCCGCCAATCGTTTGGATTTCGTGCCTCCTAAACGATTGATATATTGCACCGCCGCTACGTTGTCTAAGCGTAAGAGAGCGCAACAATTGGATCTCTGTGAGAGAAAACTCTTGACAGCGAAATATGCCGCCAGGAGTTCCAACGAGTTGATATGGAGAGAGGACTCTTCTACGGACCACGTCCCTCCTGTGGAGTCCGGGCCGCAGTGAGCTCCCCAGCCTAGGCGACTCGCATCTGATTCCAAAACAATGTCCGGTCGAGGGCTGAAAATCGTTTTCCCATTCCATTCTAGGGCGTAGTGGAGCCACCATCGGAGTTCCGCTTCCGAATCCGGACAAAGGGTGATTTTGTCCGAGTACCGAAGGCCTTGACGCAAGTGTAGAGCTCTTAGGCGTTGAAGGGCACAGTAGTGAAGAGGCGCAGTGAAAATAGCCTGAATGGATGCCGACAACAGGCCGACTATACGAGACAGAAGTCTGAGTGATATTTGCCGTTTGTGCAAAACCGCCCTGATTTCCTGCCGAATCAGAACCATTTTGTGGTGCGGTAAGCGTAAAACCGCTTGTCTGGTGTCCACCGAAAACCCCAAGAACTCCATCTCCTGGGACGGAGATAGCACGGATTTCTTGTGGTTTATGAGAAAACCTAGACCTTCCAGGAGAGATATCGCCTAACGTTTGTGCATTTCGGCTTGAGACTTCGAGCGAGCCAGAATGAGTAGATCGTCTAGATAGATTATCAGACGTACTCCCCTGCGACGCAACATGGCGATCACCGGTTTCATTATCTTGGTAAAGCACCAAGGGGCCGATGAAAGGCCGAAGGGAAGGCAGGTAAACTGCCATGTATGTCCCCGCCATCTGAATCTCAGATACTTTTGGGAGGATCGGTGCATTGGTACCGTTAGATAGGCATCTTTTAAGTCTATCTTTACGAGCCAATCCCCCTGGACTAGAAGGTCCCTCAGCATGTGGATACCCTCCATCTTGAAGTGATGATAAACCACGTATTGGTTCAGGTTTTTTAGATTTATTACCGGACGATATCCACCGTCCCTCTTCCGAACCAGGAAAAGGTTGTTTATGAACCCCGGTGACACGGGATCTACCTCTATGACAGCGTGTTTTGCGATCAGGTCTCGTAGTTCTATGTCTATGAGGTTTACGCTGCGTTCTGAGAAGTAAATGGGATGCAGGGTCACAGTCATGGTAGGTTGAGTCATGAAGTCTATCTGGTAGCCCTGAACTGCGGACATAATCCAATCGTCTGCCGTAATCATGTACCAGGCATGGGTAAAATGTTTCAGTCTGCCCCCTATCGGTATGTGAATATGGTGTGGGACACTCACCGGTAGGAGGTCGGGATCTCGGGAAGCCTCTGCCGCCGCGATTTCTCCATGGACGTCCTCTAGGAGGGAAGAAAGGTGCCGGTTGTGCCAGTGTAGTTGGGTACTGCTGCTGCGTGGGAGTAAAGGCCTGAGTGGGAGCCCTTGAATAGGCTCTATAGTAATTGGTGCGGCCGGCAGAACGGCCTCTACCTCTGCCGGCCCTTGCAAAAACCCGGGTTCCCGAACCGGACTTTTTCAGGGAGGATTGGGCCTTATCCAGGCTGTTGAACAGACCCACAAACTTATTTATATTTTTCATTAGATCCTCGCCGAATAGGAGGCCCTCGGCCGAGGGACCTGGCTCAGACTCTGCTAGGTGAGAAAGTTGTGGGTCTAGTTTCATCAAAATGGACCTGCGCCATTCAATGGCGCAGGTCGTATTGGCTGAGCCTAAAAGGCATATGGCCCGCTGGGCCCAACCCCGTAACTGCACTAAATCCACCGGCTCATCGGTGGTGGCCGCCTTTTCAGACAAGTTTAAAATCTTGGTTAGGGGTCCCAGAAGATCTAAGATGCGATCTTGGATCGATTTAAAGGAACGCTCAATGCCCTTTTTAGCGTACTTGGCCGTTTTTGTAAGATACTTAAGAAGTAACGGGTCAATCTCTGGCGTGACGGCCACTTTATGGGGAACAAATGGCCTGGGACATTCTGCCCTTAGTTTATTTCGGTTTGTCCTATCAAGGATCTTCCTGACCCAATGCTCCACATATTGTGACACTTGCGGAAGCGGGGCCCAGTCCCCTGACCTAGGGTGCGTGATACTTTCGGGGTTAAAAAATGGCTCACCCAGAGAGTTCAAAATAGTCTCAGACGGCAAGTCTGTGTTGACTTCCATTTCAGGAACCATGTGCCCAGCAGCCTCCGTTTCTGAGTCGGAATCATCCGATGTAAGGATCTGGGATCCTTCGGGTGAATCCTCGTCTGATTCCTCGTTAAACGAGTCCGGTTTAACCCGGCGGGCAGAAATAATTTTTTTATTAGGGATCTCCTTGTTTGTCAAGGGTCGCTCATTATTCGGATGGCTGGGTCGGCAGGCTGAGGAGGGTCCTGCCTCAAGCATGAGTTTTACTTCCCCTGCCGGGGAGTCGATGAGGGTAGATAAATGTTTTCTCTTGCAAGAGACTTTACCCACTTTCACTGCCTCAGGATGAGGTAAAGGGTTGGTCACAGTAGAAGCTAGCACTGCTTGAATAGACTTGCTAATTAGTTCCTGAATTTGAGCTGCTGTGAGCAACTGTGGAGTCTCAGGGACGATCCGCTGTTCTGCTCCATGTAATGCCAGGTTCCTGGAACCTTCTGCCATTGCCCCACTTTAAATTCTAGATATAACTGATCAGGCAATCAGCACCACAGACCACTGATTACAGTGCTCCGTTTTCTATCAGGTTGCCTGAGATGTAATATATGTATATATGTATCTCTTGATGACTAATGTGCACCTACAGTGCACGGCTGTTTGTAGGGGAAGATAGAGGGAGAGAGACCAGATGCGCCCAGCAGCCAACCCACACACAACAACCTTTATCCTCAGGTTGTCACAGTGACGTCACCGGCGCGCTGTGATTGGTCGGCACGAGCGCAGGTGTGGCTAGGAGGGAGCGCCGACGATCAGCCCGCCCCCTCCTACGAGAAAGGGCGCGAATCGCGCTGAGGTGGAGTGGAGCCCAGAAAAGCGCACAAACAGGGGAAAAACATGAGGGACGCGAATCCCCAGAACAGGAAGACACAAAAACAAAAAAACTAAGCGCAGCTAGCGCTGTCACCGCCAAACAAACCAGTGAAACACACTAAGAATCAAACAAGACAATACAAAGGGTACTTAACTGGCCATGAGCAGAAAGAAAGAGGAAGTTCCTAGTTACATGCAAGACTTATATAGGGTCTCCTAGGGGAGGGGTTTCCGGTCCTAAGGATTCTGGGATTTGTAGTAAAGTTCTCTTTGTGAATTATTTTCTTAAGTATTGAATTTTCTGCTATGAGCATTATTAAAGAAAGTTAATGCAAGATATGAGCCTCCTGTCTGAAATATAATTAGGGTTGTCCCGATGCCACTTTTTTACTGTAAGACCGAGTACAAGCACCAATACTTTTTCTCAAGTACTTGCTGATACCGATTACCAATGTTTTTATCCTCATGTGACAATGTAACAATGTGACAGTGGCACATGTGTCAGTAGTGGGGTTTTTTTTACAATTTTTTTTTATTTGTTTACAAATTGTTTTTTATGTTATATATATATATATTTTTTACAATTTTTTTTTGGGGGGGGGGGGTTGGACAGTGTCAGTGTGTTTTTATTTTTTATTCATTTTTAACATTTTAACAGACCCCTGACATCTCTCCTTTGAGACAGAGAAAAGGACTAAAGCCACGTACACACGGCAGAGAACCTCGACGGGCAGAACACATCGTTCCGCCCGTCGAGGTTCTCTGCCGGCCGTCAGATTCGGCGACCCGCCCGTCAGGAATGGCAACCAGCCATTCATCCAGGCGGGCCGTCGAGCAAATAGAGAACATGCTCTCTATTTCTGCTCGACGGCATTCCCGACGGGATGCTCACCGAGAGCGTACACACGGCCGAGGTTCTCGCTGGAATGCAGCTTCCAGCGAGTTTCTCGCTGGTTTCTAGCGAGAACCTCGGTCGTGTGTACGCCGCCTTAGGACACAGAATCCCCAGTCCCTTTCTCAGCAGCCTCAGCTGCACTGAAAATGAGTGGAAAGAAGTCAGCGGCTCCTCTCCATTCATAAACTGAAACATTGTAACTGTGTTTCATTTTAATGTGAATGAACAGAGTCAGTGATCACAAACTTTGTACATTCTGAACAGCACAGAGAGAGACCGCAGAATGGAGGGGGACACCAATGGAGAGAGCAGGACGGAGGGGAACAAGGAGAGAGACCGCAGCATGGAGGGGGACATGGAGGGAGACCGCAGCATGGAGGGGGACACAAAGGGAGAGAGCAGCATGGAGGGGAACACAGAAGGAGACCGCAGCATGGAGGGGGACACGAAGGGAGAGAGCAGCATGGAGCAGAACACAGAGGGAAAGAGTAGCATGAAGGGGAACACAGAGGGAGACCGCAGTATGGAGAGGGACATGAAGGGAGATAGGAGGACGGAGGGGGACAAGGAGAGAGACCGCAGCATGGAGGGGGACACAGAGGCAGACCGCAGCATGGAGGGGGACACGAAGGGAGAGAGCAGCATGGAGGGGAACACAAAGGGAGACCGCAGCATGGAGGGGGACACGGAGGGAGACAGAAGCATGGAGGGGGACACGGAGGGAGACAGCAGAATGGAGGGGGACATGGAGGAAGACCGCAGCATGGAGGGGGACACGGAGGGAGACCGCAGCATGAAGGGGGACATGGAGGGAGACCGCAGCATGGAGGGGGACACGGACGGACACCGCAGCATAGAGGGGGACATGGAGGGAGAGAGCAGCATGGAGAGGGACACGGAGAGAGACAGCAGCATGGAGGGGGACACGGAGGGAGGGAGACAGCAGCATGGAGGGTGACACGGAGGGAGGGAGACAGCAGCAGAACGGAGGGGGGCTGGAGGAGGATACGGGGACAGTCAGCAGTGATCGTGTGTGGGGGAGTTACAAGCACCGATCACCGCTGATTTCACTAAAACAGCTGAAAGCCACACAGGGGGGATTTGAGAGAAGCAGAGAAACGGCTGTCAGACTTTTAAATTCGATACATCGGTGATCGGTGTCGGTACCGGGAAAACCCTAGAAATAACCACACAATACATGGAACAGATGCGACTGATTGGATCTCTACATGTTTCGCCATAACTATGGCTTCGTCAGGAGAACTTTTATCATAAAACAATCATGATTTTATGATAAAAGTTCTCCTGAGGAAGCCATCGTTATGGCGAAACATGTAGAGATCCAATCAGTCCCATCTGTTCCATGTATTGAATGGTTACTTCTGACAAAGCACTACCCCTGAAGGAGCTGCTGGTTTGTTTTGGGCGGCATATTACCTCTATTACCATATTACCTCTATTTCCTCTACGGTGTCAGATGAGAGTTGAGAAAAAGTTCAATGTCCACACTTTAGACTTCATTTTCTTTGATTTATTTGCCCAACATGGTGATAGAAATAAAAGTGGTAGTTGAAGAGGTGGAAGGATAATAGGTAATAGGTTCAGGTGTATAACTTTGTTTGGAAACACTCCTGCTTCCAGTAATGCAGATTTCGTTGCCCGCTCTAGCCAGAGCAGGTATTGTGCACAGGGATAGGCCTCTCTCACTAATCTAGCAGCCAGGATGTCACACGGAATCTTGGTATAGTCTCTGCCACAGACCTTCCCACAGATGGAGATAAATTCAGTCCAAAATCCTCTCAGCACAGGATTTAGCACCCGGGTGTCTCCCCGAATAACGTTTTGCGAACTTAAAACTGACAGGCGACCATCACTCAGCCTCTCAGTAATAGTGCGTCCTCTGATGAAGTTCTAGGCCTCTCCTGAGATACCAGCCTTGTGCTCGGTGCTCTCCAAGACAGGTTCTTCATCGGGTGGTTTCCTCCCTCCAGGATGGACAGCACAGGACCACTCTGCGAGTGCAGACCCACCGGGACTACCGGGCCTACTTAGTGGATCACAACCCCGGACTAACGTGGTCTAGGGTGACCACATTTCCAAACTACCATTCAGGGACACCCCCACTTCTTAAAAATCAGCTTGTGGTGTAACAAATCACAGCACAGTGATTGGACACAAGGCGGGATTTATGATTTCTCCAATCACAAGTGGGGGTGGGGATTGTGCTCCTCCGGGCATTCACAGCAAGGACAAGTACTGTCACTGAGTAAAGTGGTGATGTGGCGGCCTTTTTTGGGGGCATCAGAATGGCCCGGGGGTAGCTGTGTAAGTTTCATTCCGGGGCACTGTATTGTCCTGGAATGAAGGTGCCCGGGACAGATCTGCTATTGCTAATAATTATAAAAACTATAATAATAGTTATAAATCAATAAATTATAGGTATTGTTTTTCCTTTCAAACTTGGCAGTTAGTGAACATAAAAAAAAATTACCAATTATTATATTTTTTCTTTATTATTACAGTTTTTCTCTATTGTTTTGGCTGATTTCTTGAAACCGAAATAGTTTCTCAAAACTCTAAGATCATTTGGCAAAACAGTCTTACAGTTCAGCACAACACTATAACTCACGTGCAAAAGCTCATATCTTTCCCAAAACTGTTCACTCATGCTTCAAAACCCTATTCCTTTCCCATATAAAGAGTCAGTGCCTCCAAAATGGCAAAGATTCTTCTCAATTGCTTTGTCTCATTTCTTGAAACAGACCAGACATTCTCAGCTCTCTTGGTGCTTTTGCCAAAATAACCTGGATGGTTTGGCACAACACCATGGTTCACCTTCAAAGGTTCATATCTTTCCCAAAACACTTCACTCATGTGTCAAAACTAAATTTCTTTTTCATTCAACTAGTCAGTGCCCCCAAAATGCATTATCCCTTTGGCATTGTGTAAGCACTGCAAGTCAAAATGTTTAGATGTTTTATCTCTATGGCAGAGGACCATTGAAATATCCCTCATGTCCACCTTTCAGTCTTAGCCCAGTCCTTCATTGACAATGGTTACTGTACAGTTTTTTTGTCTAGCTAACTGAATACAATTGTGTATAAAACTGAAAAAAAAAGAAAAGATTTTAGGGTAAGGGTAGCCTCCAAGTTTTGATATCACACATTGCACTCATACTGCCAAGAAAAAAATACTTTACAGTATTGTAACCATTATCATTCACACACAAAGTAACTTCCATACATGAGACTAAAAAGAAAACGTATACAGCATAATATAGGGAAATATAAACACACAAAGAAAAAACAAGGACAATTAAATTTAGCCTACAATGCTTTAAATAAAGCTTGAGTTTCACAATTACTGTAAGGCCCCTTTCACACTGTGCAGGGACCGCCCTGTCAGCTCTCCCCTATGGGAGGAAAGGATGAACACGGACCATTTGTCCGTGTTCACCTGATGGTTTTTCCTCCATCACACTTTGGCGGATCAGAGCGGGTCGGGTTGTTAGCGGGCTCCATAGAGGAGCACAGAGCGCCCATTCAGGTCCGCCTAAAAAACTGGCAGGCGGACCTGAACAGGCCACCCGTGTGAAAGAGCCCTAACATCTTTTCACGGGTCGCTGTCCTCACCCTTCCTCTCCTGGGTACTGCCCTCACCCTCCTGCATATCCACACGCTGCTGTCTGTCTGGCCACAGATTCCCATCAACATTGCAGCATATATCCTCCCTTGCGATGCAACGAGGGAAGAAACGAGGGAGATGTCGCAACCATCGCCTACACTGATCTCCTGTAATATTCTCACAGGCAGCGTCTATTGCATGGAGCAGGGACCTCAGATCTTCAGCCTGATGCTCATATACTCTCCACTTTCAAGCGCAGAAAAACTCCTCCATAGGATTGAGGAAAGGAGGGTAAGGTAGTAGGAACCAATATCTCCTTGGATGAGCCTGATAAGGACGGTGGATCCATTGTCCCATACAATTATATATTGTGGTAGGTGAGGCCCTATGAGACCTCTCTGATTTTCAGGGATCAAATCAATAAAGCGGTCCAAGAAGGTGAGGAGCTTCTGTGTATTGTATGGGCCAAGACTGGGCATGTGAGTGGCCACACCATTCTCAGAAATGGCAGCACACATAGTTATATTGCCCCCTCGCTGCCTGGGACTCCACCGTGGCCCTGTGGCCAATAAAATTACCACCACGTCTTCGGCGCTTGGCCAGGTTGAGCCAGCCTCATCCCCATACACGAGTATGTGAGAGGTCTCGTTTCCTTCCAATGCCATTATTCTCTACAATGGAGTAAATAAAGAAAACATCAAATCAGTCATACAGAAGAGTCATACACTACAGTTACAGACAGCTACATAGGAATGTTCTATGTTCTGCACAAGTTCAATATACTACTGGCCAGTATTCCAGTGGATCCAAACCTGGGGTACATGTACCCTATGCAGAGGTACTACAGGGGGTATTTGACAGAAAGGGGAGGGGAAAAATTATCAAGGACTAGACTTACTGAAATGTTACAGTAACATTATAAGTTAGATTTACATGTGAGGCACTACTCTACTGTTATTGCAGCTCTTTGACCCTTTTACTTACTGTATTGTATGTTATATTCTCCAAAATAAGGATTATAATGATAATTGCATCATACAGTAAGCTGCAGTTTTTACTGTAATACTGGAATACTACTGTAAACTGTATCATCAATATTGTAGAAAATGAACTATTCCATACTATTCCATAGTTTATTTTCTACAATATTTTTTCTTGTCATGGTTAGTATCATACGTAACATCCCACTGAAGTAAGATACTGTAATACTGTAGGCCTATCACACACACACACACACACACACACTAAATGAATATGCAAATGAGTAAATAAACATATTTGTTGCTCTATGCACAGTGTCCTGTCCTATACATTATATAATTCCATCATTGATTGTGAGGCCATGGTTGATGACATGGTCTATAATTGTGGCCAGAATTTCATCAGGGACAGCATGGTGTCTTTGTGCTCCTCAGCTTCTTCCCCCTATTCCACCACCACGCACCCTTACTCCTCCTCCTCTTCTTATTCTTCTTCCTCTTCCTCGAGCAGGCAGTTGCCTGTGTTCATCTACTTGGCCAGATGCCTTCATGTTCAGACATTGTACTTGTCCTGCATGATCAAGCTCTATATATATATATACATGTTTGGCAGCATTCACAATAATGGACAGTACCTGTCAGGTAACTAAACATACTGTTTGATTGGTCATCTGAGACCAACTGCAACTCCTCCTTCGTTCAACTTCTAGTTTTACCTGACTGTCAATTGCTGTAATCATTTTATCAAATGTTCCAAGAGATTCATATATGATATTCATGGTATTATGTTCCTGAATCATTTTGACAATTGAACAGACTATTGTGCATGTGATGATCAGTGGCGGCTGGTGAAGTTTTAGGATGGGGGGCGCAAGACCCCGCCCCTCGATTTTTTGGCCCCTCCCGCTTCTCATAAGTCACGCCCCTTATATAATCTACCCACTCCGTCCCCTGTATTCCACTTGCTTCCACTCATAGTGTCAGGAGTATACAGCCCCAGCATCACAAATTATGGTATATAGCGCAGCCTTACAGATCAATGCAAACAAACTAAAAAATTACAATGTTAGTAATAAAGGACTCTAAATGGGCATGATATTATCAGAGACTGTGGACATACTGCACGAGATTACCAAAGACTACGGACATAATGCACAAATTTACCAGAGACTGCGGACATACTGCACAAATTTACCAGAGACTGCGGATATACTGCGCAAAATTACAAGAGACTGCGGATATACTGCGCAAAATTACCAGAGACTGCGGACATACTGTACAAGATTACCACAGACTGCGGACATACTGCATGAAATTACCAGAGACTGCGGACACATACTGCACAAGATTACCAGAGACTGCGGTCATACTGCATTGGGGGGGGTGATACGGGCGCTATTGTTGCCGAAGGCTTTCACACTGAAGAGGTGCGCTAGCAGGACCGCTCCAAAAGTCCTGCTAGCTGCATCTTTGGAGCGGTATAGGAGCGGCGTGTTTACCGCTCCTATACCGCTCCTTCCCATTGAAATCAATGCAGAGGCGCATTGCGGGCGATATTAAGCCCTTTTACGCCCGCTAGCGGGGGTTAATACCGCACTGCTAGTGGCCGAATATCGCGGTAAATACCGCGCAGGGGGGAGGCGGGGAAGTTTTACCACTGATCTGCTGTCAAACTTTTCATAAAAAAAAAAAAGGAAATAAGCGTGGGGGGGGGGGGGAGTTTTACCCCACTGATCGGTCATTAAACGTTTCATTAAACATAAAGTAAATAAGCGCGGGGGGGGGGTTTACCACAGATCAGTCGTCACACTTTTCATTACAAAAGGTAAATAAGCGGGGGGGGGGGGGGTTTTACCACCGATCGTCCGTCAAACTTTCCATACAAAAAAAATACATAAGCGGGGGGGGGGGATTTTTGGATTTTGCCACTGATCGACCACTAAACATTTCATTGAACATAAAGTAAATAAGCGGGGGGGGGGACTTTTCATGAAAAAATAAGCCGGGGGGGGGTGTTGTGGACAACGAGATTGCCCAAGAATCAGATAACTCAATATAAGTGGGGGGGGGGCCGTAGGACGCCCGCTAGTTTTGCTGAGCAGTTTCATTGAATGACAGGCTTGAAATCTTGATATGAGTAAGGGCGAGGGGGGTCGGGAGCAGGCTTCTTTACCTGCAGGCTCACGCTGATGCGTCCCTCTGAGACTGAGTTGCATAGTGCCGACGTCACTTCCTGTTGTCGGCACTTCCTGTTGTCGGCACAGCATATACTGGGTGCCGTGCACTGCCCGGTCACAAGTCCATCACGCCGGAAGCTGTGGCACGATGGGCATAGCCACAAAGGGATATTTTTTCTGCCAATGTCTGCAATCTTGTGATTGCACAGACGTGACGCTAATCGCACTGCACCCGGCGCCCAGCACCCTGGCACAGTGTACATAAGGACCTTTTTTTGCTTGTTTTTTTTTTTAAAGGGACTTGTTTAAATAAAAAAAAAAAAATGTTTTATTTTCTTTTTTCTGGCTTGGGGGGAGGGGGGGCAGCACCCGGGCGCCCACTATGGACGGGCCGCCACTGGTGATGACTTAAACAATGACATGACACTGACACGTTTTGGAGAGAACGACCATTTAGACTGAGAAATGACAATCAGTTTGGATCAACATGATCTATTAAATTGGAAATTGTGCTAAATGTAGGTTACTTGTACTAAATCATTTGAGAAATATACTGAGACATTGAGACATGTACTGAGACATTTGCAATTTGATGAAATGAATGAGAAATGCAATTCAGTTGTGAACAATTGCCAAGTGGTTTGGAGATTTGTCCATGTTGTTTTGAGAATGTCATTTCTGTTTCAAGAAATGAGCCAAAACAATGGAGAAAAACTGTAATATGCAATGGCATTTCAGCTGTGGGATGGCCTGCATGGCATTGTACTGAGGCACCTTCTGCTAAGTGCAAAAGTTTACCTGCATTTGGGTAACATATGGTGTATACATGCTCTGTCCAAAGGGCTGGAGTGGGTAAATAGAGAAACAGATGCCTCTCAATTGGAGAGAGAACCTTACAGTTACAATCCCAGTCTTTACTGGGTCCTACATGTTTCACCCTCTCCAGCATATTTGTTGTGGTTGTTAGCATGCACTATACAACATAGCTGCAAGTCTCGTCTGGCTCGTCTGGCTCCCACCTCTCAAGTTTCCAGCATCTGTCTTGAACTTGTACTGTATTGTTTGAAATTCATATTGGGTTATCAATTCTGTGTTTGTGGGCTTCATTCAATAACCTTAACCACTTAAGACCCGGACCAAAATGCAGGTAAAGCCCCTTTTTGCGATTCGGCACTGCGTCGTTTTAACTGACAATTGTGTGGTCGTGCGACGTGGCTCCCAAACAAAATTGGTGTCCTTTTTTCCCCACAAATAGAGCTTTCTTTTGGTGGTATTTGATCACCTCTGCGGTTTTGATTTTTTGAGCATTAAACAAAAATAGAGCGACAATTTTTAAAAAAATGCAATATTTTTTACTTTTTGCTATAATAAATATCCCCCAAAAATATATAAAAAAACATTTTTTTTCCTCAGTTTAGGCCGATACGTATTCTTCTACCTATTTTTGGTAAAAAAAATCGCAATAAGCGTTTATCGGTTGGTTTTCGCAAAATTTATAGCGTTTACAAAATAAGGGATAGTTTTATTGCATTTTTATTAATTTTTTTTTTTGTTTTACTACTAATAGCGGCGATCAGCGATTTTTTTCATGACTGCGACATTATGGCGGACACTTCGGACAATTTTGACACATTGAGGACATTGAGGTTGAGGACAGCACCTTTCCTTTTTCACTGAATTGCATTTGCACTGTGCACTGGATTGAAGAATAGTTTATTTATACCTTTGTGTCACATGCATATGCTTATTTGAGTAATTTCTGAGAGAATGAGGGGTGTTCTATAGTCCCAGCCTAGTGGGACAAAGCTATGCAGTACAATGAGTGCAGAAATGTTACCTATGACAAAAAGTGTGTTATTGGTCAAAATCGTCTGGTGAAAAATTTCCTTGGAATTAGATGCATTGTAAAGACGTTAGTTCATTAAGGTTATGCCATCTTTAATTTCACAAAAAAAAAAAAAACAGTATCATCATTGGGGAGATTTCCCTTCATAATAAATTGATGGAGGAAATTGGGCAAGAAGTAATGAAAATGTTCTCTAATGGGAATATAGACAAAAACATGTTTTAGCAGAATTGGACAAGATTTTTATGAGGCGCTTATTGCTGTTGATGTCCTGTGCCTGAACCCGCTATCATCCTCATTTTTTGTTCTGGTATCACAGGTATGCAACATGAGGGAGAAATCTCTTTAATGGGTTACAGATAATGATAAAACATTTGACAGGGATTGTAAGAATTTAAGAATTTATTTACTCTGTATAACAAGATAAAATTGCCTGGAGCTGAACTTTAATTTGCTAAATACTTTTTTAGCTGTGAGATTGATCAAATATCTGTATCACCAGCAGAGCTATAAAATAATATGTAGCAAGGTAGTTTGGGGTCGTAAACATGTAATCAAAACCCACCCATATCAGATCAAAAAGATATTTCCTGGAGTGCCAACGCTAATTATATAGTAGAAAATAGGAAAAGTGTAAAGTGGGCATTAAACGGCCAACGCCAGACCTATGTTCTTACAACACAGATATATGTAAAAAATTTAAATTTTATTATAAACCACAACAGGTGTACAAAAGAAAATATATGTCACAAAGAAAAAGGAGAACTAATCCACAAAAATACAAGACAGTGATACACATACAGTAGAACTTGCATAAGAGCAAATGATGGCGACATGTTTTGCAGTTGTAATCTATAGCTGCTTCATCGAAGCTTGGTTACTGTATAGTTTAGTCAACATCTAAAACAAAAAATATACAAAGTGCATACATTACATTACAATTAGAGTTGTGCGGACACCTGGATGTTCGGGTTCGGACCCGAACTTTAAAAAAAAAGTCGAAGGAAGTGTAAATAGTAGTTTTCAGAAAAAAAAAACACACACACACCGTAGAACAAATTACTTTATTAATTAAACCAAATAAAAATACAGCGGTGAAAATAGACGATCGATGCTGCTCCCTGCTCCAACATTGTCTTCTAACCAGCACCGGGTGATCTCTCCAGCGACGGCCGGTTGGTCCAGCGATGAGAAGATCCATCCATTCAGATCACAGCTCAGCGAATGACGCGCCGGAGCTTTGACATTTCTTTTATAGGGGAGGCGGGCAACGCATCATGTGACCCCTGTCCCCCTCTGACGCACACTCTGCTACGTCACTGGGACAGCCCAGACATGCCCCTTGCGTCAGAGCGGGACGGGTCACGTGATGCGTGGCCCGCCTCCCCTATAAAAGAAATGTCAAAGCTCCGGCGCGTCATTCGCTGAGCTGTGCTTTGAATGGATGGATCTTCTCATCGCTGGACCAATCACCCGGCGCTGGATAGAAGACAACATTGGAGCAGGGAGCAGCATCGATCGTCTATTTTCACCACTGAATTTTTAATTGGTTTAATTAATAAAGTAATCTGTGTGTGTGTTTTTTTCCCTGAAAACTACTATTTACACTTCCTTCGTGAAATGGTAGGGGTACAGTGTACCCCATTACCATTTCACACAGGGGGGGGCAGGATCTGGGGGTCCCCTTTGTTAAAGGGGTCTTCCAGATTCTGATAAGCCCCCTGCCCGCATACCCCCACAACCACCGGGCAAGGGTTGTCGGGATTAGACCCTTTTCCCCATCAACATGGGGACAAGGTGCTTTGGGGGGCACCCCAAAGAACCCTCCCAATGTTGAGGGCATGTGGCCTGGTGCGGTTCAGGAGAGGGGGGGCAGCACTCTGTTCCCCCTCTTTTCTGCGGCCGGCCAGGTCAACGTGCTCGGATAAGGGGTCTGGTGTGGATTTTAGGGGGAACTCCATGCCATTTTTTTTAATTTGGAGTGGAGTTCCCCTTAAAATCCACACCAGATATGAAGGGTCTGGTTATGAATATTAGGGGGGAACCCCACGTCATTTTTTTTTTAAATTGACGTCGGGGTTCCCCTTAATATCCATACCAGACTTAAAGGGTCTGGTTATTGAATTTGGGGGGACCCCCACACATTTTTTTTCTTTTACTAAAAGTCTGTGTCCTATTGACTTCAATGGGGTTCGGAGTCCGGGTTCGGGTTCAGGTCCGAACCCCAACATCCAGGTGTCCGCTCAACTCTAGTAGCAAACAAAATCCACAACTTAGACCAGGCTGTTCCTAGACTTAAAGAGGTTGTAAAGTCAGTGAGCACAATTACTGGCATAACTTCTATTACAATAAGCTATACATTACAGGGTCTGTGTTTTTGTGCAGCTAAATACCTTTTTTTCACAGTGCAGCTGTGTGGTCACGTGACCTTCCGCCGTTCTCCTTCCCTGATCTAATGACTACAGTGAGAGGGGCTGAGATTCCCCTGAGATTCCCCTGTGACTTTATCCGGAAGGTCACATGACCGCATGGCAGCCCTGTGAACTAAGGTATTTATCTGCATAATAATAGAAAAAAAACACAAACACTGTGATGTACTGTATAGCTTGTTATAACAGAGATGTTAATTGTACCTAACTAACTTTACAGCCACACAAAACAGCGGCAGGAGGGGAGGGGTGGGGAGTCGATTGGCTCACACACTAGGAACTGACAGGCAGGCAGGGAGGGAGGGGAAGAGACTAAGAAAACAGCAGAATGACAGAGGCACGTAAACTGATCAGCTTACACATGCATTTGCAAATGCGTGCAACTAAACCTCTGTTTTTAACGCATACTGTTAGACATGTGAATTTGGTTGGTTGCTGATTGGTCGGTAAGTTTGAGCTTGGATACTCTGTTATTTTTGACCATGGTATCATGGATCAGTAGCCAAGATTACCACAGTCAGTTCACATAGCGGCAGGGCCAGTCTCACCGGTCTCTGCATTATGTGAGTGTTCAGTGTGGATGCGGTGCTGTTTAATGTAGGGGATGCCGCCCAGCGCCTCTGTGGTATGTTACATGTATTCAGACAGATAGGCGCTCCGTCCAACTGTAGTATCATTAGAAGTGCAATGCAGCAATGGAGGACATGTTCCGAGTCTACCGACGGAACAGAAGCAAACACATTCCCTGCTGCTGCGCGCCTCTCTGATTATATCAGTGACCTGTCTTTGGCTCTGGTCTCTTCCAGTACTGCCAGCTCTGCCCATACATGATTCATTGACTGAGAGTTGTGACTCGTATCCTGACCCCTGTCACCATCATTTGTAGAGGCCAGCTCTCCCTCCCAGTGTTCTTTCTCCTGTCCTGTACAGCGGCAGTCTCACTCATGTTTAGAAGACATGCTATAGAAAATTGGAGTCGTCGATGCCTGGAGTGTGGTGACAGCTGGAAGCATAGAGGCAGGGTTTGTGCTGGTCAGAATCATTGGATTGAGTCTGCAGAGTCCCAGTGAGTGAACTTGAAGTACTGTATTACTGCATAGTCTGTATAGACTGATCTGTCCTCAGACTCCTCACATGTGTGATGTCATGATTGTACCTATCACATGGCATGGATGTAAGGGTCCCTCTCCTCCTCCATCCTCCTCCCTCCTCCTCCTCCTCCTCCCCTCTCCTCCTCCTCTCCCACTCCCCCTCTCCTCCTCCCTCCCCCTCCCCCTCTCACTTTCCACCCATTTCCCCCATTTTCCCTCCCACACTCTTCCCCCTCTTCTTTTCCTCCTCTTCCTACTTCCTCCTTCTCCCCTCCATCTCCCCCTCCCTCTCCTCCTCACCTCCTTCTCCTCCTCCCCTCATCCTTCTCCTCCTCCTCCCCTTACTCTTCACCCTATTTTCCTCTTCTACTCCCCCTCTGTCTTCCCCCTCTCCTTCTCCCCTCTGCCCCCCTCTCCTCCTCCTCCACCCCTGATTTACTCTTCTCCTCCCCCTCCCCTGTCTACCTCCCCTCTCCTCCTCCCCCCTGTCCCACCACTTCCTCCCCTTTCTCCTGGGACAGCAGCCACCATGGAATCCCACTGGTAGTACCAGCCAGCAGTACCTACCTGCAGTACCTGCCCTGGAGGACAGCCATCTGCAGCCACCAGCCGTAGCCGCCTGGGGGAACAGAGCATCTGCCAGTCATAGCTGCCGCATGGCAAAGGGGAGGGGTTAGGGTGGAGCCAGGGGTCAGTAACATGAGGTTTCGTCTAGAGTGTCAAAAATCCTTGCACCACCCCTGCATAGGGAGACACAGGAACAGGCAGGATCAATCAGGTATATTAAAGCATGAAAAGGAACACATGACACCACAGAAGCACTATGCTGTTTAATATGCTTTAAAGGAACAGGATGACATTTATATAAAGTGTGCATTTAAACCCAAGCCTCATTTTTTTCTTGACTTTCCATGTGATGTTATTTTGCACTGGGAGAAGTCAGGGCAGTGTTCGCTATGTTCTTGGAGAGACATGGATGTTTCTCCACGGCTCCTAAATTACAGGGTTATTTTTAAACTGCTTAAACTATACCACAAGCAGATACAAAATACTAGGTTTTAGTGTTGTGTAGCAAGTGAGCAGCGTAATATATTTTAAAAACCCCTGTAAGGATTTTGATATTTAATAATCTGCCATATGTAATTTATATAAAACAGGTTACAGGATTTTATAGAACATTTTAAACAACTTCCAGTCAGCTCCATGTAAGGTCAAGGCTGGTTTATTTCTCATTCTCTGAAGGCTGTCGATGTTTTTCACTTGTCAGGACCCCAATTGATATTCAAACACTTATTTTCCTGTCAGGAAAATAAAGGAAGCATGTTACACATGTTTCTTTGATAATGGAAAAGAAACATCACTCAACTGAGAAAAATAAATCCCACTTGAAATGTGTCAGTAAAAGCTAGATTAAGGTGAAATGAAACAGTTTTACATTTTACATTCAAACTCGATATTCGGTTTTGTTCAACTTTTTTCTCCTTATGCCTTTGGTAAAAAATGTGTGCTTTTTGATTGGATTATGCTTATAAATAACTCAAATTATAAGTTTAAGAATTATCTAAATTAATGTTATTATTATTTACCTTTTACAGAACTCACAACTGTTAAATGTATGTGTATTAACTGTAAACACAGCATGTCATGATGTCAGAACATTGAAGGTGAGCAAAAAAACACCTATTCTGAGATCAAATTAGTCATTTTACCAATCCATAAAATAAACAAAAAATTTGCAGCACTACTTATAATGTGAACTAATAAAGTGATTCATACAGAAAAAATTTGATCATCAGAATACATAAATCGAAAAAATAAACCAAAATATTTTCACATAAATTGCTGAATAACAAGTGTAGTTCAAAAGTCCACACAGTACTCAGGTGGATCTGTAATGCCACTTACACACAATCGGAATGTTTTCTTAGAAAATATAATTTTTGTTTTTCAAAATTTTCGGTCTTTTTCCGTTTATATCACAAAAAATAAAAATCGCAGAGACAATTAAATACCATCAAAAGAAAGCTCTATTTGTGGTAAGAAAAGGATGCACATTTTGTTTGGGAGCATCATCGCACAACCACGCAATTATCTGTTAAAGCGACGCAGTGCCGAATTGTAAAAACAACTTTGGGCATTTAGCAGCATATTGGTCCGGGGCTTAAGTGGTTAAGGAATGCCCAAACATAGACTTATAGGGGTTGTAAAGGTAAAAAAATGTTTCCCTAAATAGCTTCCTTTACCTTAGTGCAGTCCTCCTTCACTTACCTCACCCTTTGATTTTGCTTTTAAATGTCCTTATTTCCTCTGAGAAATCCTCACTGCTTCCTGCTCTTTTGTCTGTAACTAAACACAGTAATGCGGCACTTTCTTCCTGGTGTGGAGAACGCCTCTTGAGGGAGGAGGGGACAAGCAGGAGGGTCAGGACGCTATCTACTTTGCAGATAGAGAAAGGAGCTGTGTGTTAGTGGGTGTCCTGACACTCCTACTCGCCCCCTTCCCCCCTCAAGAGGCTTTTTTCACACCAGGGAGAAAGTGTCGCATTACTGTGTTTAGTTACAGACAGAAGAACAGGAAGTCAGGATTTCTCAGAAGAAATAATGACTAGAGATGGCCTGCCGGTTTGCCCGTCGGTTGTTACGTGGCAAACTTTGCTCGTTCGCGGTCCGCCAAACCGGCGGACATCTGGCGATGTTCGCGGCGGTCCGCAATGTTACATGGGTAAGAACTTTGACCTATGACACATCATCAGGTGGTGCGGGACAGGCAATTGAGACATTTCAGCACATGGACATACCCTCTACCTTATAAATAGACCAGAGATGGTGGCCATCTTACATTCTGCTTTTTGTCAGTGTAGGGAGAGGGTGCTGTTTGGAGCAGGGACAGGCTGAATTCAATCAAATAGCTATCTAAAAGGTCCACAAAAGTCCTTTTAAGGTGTGCTACTTGCTGTGCAGTGTATAGGTGTCTAATAAATTCATATACTTTTTGTCAGTGTAGGGAGAGGTTGGTGTTTCATAGTTAGCCAGGTTGAAAAAAGACACAAGTCCATCCAGTTCAACCAAAAAAAAAATAAACAAACAAAAAAAAAAAAACACAGTACAATTCCCATACCCACAGTTGATCCAGAGGAAGGCCAGTTGATCCAGCAGGGACAGGCTGTATTCAATAAATTACAGTAGGTGACCGCAATGTTGTGTCAATTTTGCTCCCTTTCTCAGCAAGATTGACCACCTACGAGCCCCGTTGCGGGAGCCAGCTATGGGAAAAAGCCATCATAGAAGCGACAGGGATCCGGCTTGGATTTCCGTCAATTCTAGCCATGGGGTTTGGTATGAATCATGAGGGGGAACTCCACGCCAAATTTTAACTAAAAAACATGCATGTGTTCCCCCCCCCCCCCCCCAGGGGCATACCAGGTCCTTAGGTCTGGTATGGATTTTAAGGAGAACCCCTACTCCTACAAACCATACCAGACCCGTATACAAGCACGTCGCCCGGCCGGTCAGGAAAGTAGTGGGGACGAGCGAGCAAGCGCCCCCCTCCTGAGCCGTACCAGGCCGCATGCCCTCAACATGGGGGGGTGAGTGCTCTGGGGCATTGGGCCCCCTGCAGGCCCCCCATCCCAAAGTACCCTGTCCCCATGTTGATAAGGACAGGGCCTCTTCCCCGACAACCCTGGCCATTGGTTGTCAGGGTCTGCGGGCAGGCTTATAGGAATCTGGGAGCCCCCTTTAATAAGGCAAAGTCTCAATAAAAAAACACACAACACAGGGTTTTAAAATAATGTATTAGTCAGCTATCTAAAAGGTCCACAAAAGTCATTTTAGGGACTGGTATAGGTGTGCTACTTGCTGTGCAGTATATAGGTGTCTAATACATTCATATACTTGTTGTCAGTGTAGGGAGAGGTTGGTGTTTTCAGCAGGGAAAGGCTGTATTCAATCAAATATAAAAGGTCCACAAAAGTCCTTTTAAGAACTGGTATAGGTATGCTACTTGCTGTGCAGTACATAGGTGTGTAATACATTCATATACTTTCTGTCAGTGTAGGGACAGGTTGCTGTTTTCAGCAGGTCCACAAAAGTCCCTTCAAGCACTGGTATAGGTGTGCTACTTGCTCTGCAGTACATAGGTGTGTAATACATTCATATACTTTTTGTCAGTGTAGGGACAGGTTGCTGTTTTCAGCAGGGACAGACTGTAGTGACACAAATCGCTACCTAACAAGTCCACAAAAGTCCTTTCAAGCACTGGTATAGGTGTGCTACTTGCTCTGCAGTATATAGGTGTAATATACACTTATAATATACTTTCGAATATAGAAAGCATATTATAGTGGATTTGTATGGTGCAGCATTGTGACTGGCGGTGTATTTGGTTACTGCTGAATTTTTGCCTCTTTCGCTGTGTTACCTCTGCTACACACATTGACAACATTTCCTAAACTGGTGCGATAAACCAGTGGCCCCCCAAAACGACAGATTTTGTTATATACCTTCTTCCACATATACTGCGCTTCTCTAAAGACTTTTGTCACAGGGTCATTTAAAAAATGACAGGCAGAGGAAGAGGCAGGTCCTTCCGCAGGGGTGCTAGGGGTAGGGCAGAAGCACCAGGCTGGAGCCAAAGTGGAAAGTGGCACAATGTTCATTTGATTCCGTCAAAGGATGCACCAGACTTGGTTGAGTGGCTCACCACCAACATCACCACCAACATCACCACCACCACCACCACCATATATCCTCCGCTTGAGTCAAAGGAAATATTTTTCGATCCATCAGAAGACATTTTTGATGCGCAACCATTCTTAGCATTGGATCAGGAAGAGGAGGTAGCAACAGCCGGAACTCAGCAGTCTGACGACAGTACTCAGATCAGCTCAAGGAGGTTGGTGCCCGCTCTTGCTGCCTACTCCAAGATCTCTATTGTTAGTGATGGGGAAGGTGACGTCGATGATGACGTGCCTACAGATGTCATGTGGGTGCCCACAAGAGAGGAAGAGGAGGAGAGTTCAGAGGGAGAGATGGACCAGCAGATGGGGAGGAGAAGCAGACCGAACTTAAATTGCACAAGAGGGACAAACCAGACTAATAATGTATCAGGAGCGAGCCATCAACCATGTAAAGTCAAGTGTTTGCCACCTGCAGCCTTTGCAGTCAACGCATAAGTCGCGGTAAGCCCAACACTCACCTGGGGTCGACCGGCTTAAGGAGGCCTCCCATCACTGAGCCCAGTGGGAGCAACGCCATCAGAACCCACAAAAGCCACACTCCAGGGTCTCACCGTCCAGCCTCTTCTCCTTCCCCTC
Source organism: Rana kukunoris (assembly GCA_029574335.1). Taxonomy (NCBI): domain Eukaryota; kingdom Metazoa; phylum Chordata; class Amphibia; order Anura; family Ranidae; genus Rana; species Rana kukunoris. The sequence continues at coordinate 163,381,674 of CM056051.1, read as the reverse complement.
TATGCTCACAATTGTCCTCCACTCCACCTTCCATCATGCCTTCCTCACATTTTTCTGCAAAAAGGCAGGCTTCTGTGGCCCAAATGTTAGATTGTAAAAAAAAAAGAATAATGCCGAATAACCCTCTTGCCCAACGGTTGATCGCTGGCTTGTCGGAACTGATAGCCTGCCAACTACTGCCATATAAACTGGTGGACTCGGGGGCCTTTTCGAAAATGTGTGGCCATTGGAACACCACAATGGAAGGTCCCAGGAAGGAAAACTTTTATTTACAGAAGGGCATCCCAGAGCTATATGGCCATGTTCAGCGGCAAGTGAATGTATCTCTGGCACACAGTGTCGGTGCCAAGATACATCTGACCACAGACACGTGGTCTAGAAAACACGGCAGGGAAGGTTTATAACTTTCACTGCCCACTGGGTGAACCTTCTGACGGCCATCAAGCATATAACCCTTGGCACCCATGAAGATTTGGTTTTACTGCCACGGATTGCATGCAGGCCTGCCTCTTCTTCTCCTCCTTTTCCAATGCTACCGTCTCTTCCGCTGTGCCACCCATGATCCCCGTAGCCTATTCGACATGCCAGGTGAGACGTTGCCATGCTGTGCTGCGTCTGTTGTGCCGGAAGACAAGAGCCACACTGGTCCTGCACTCCTTTCAGCTTTGCATTCACAGGCAGATCAGAGGCTAACATCGCTCAATTTGACAGTTGGTAAAGTGGTGTGCGGCAACGTTGCCAATCTGCTGAGAGTACTTAAACAGGGAAAAATTACACACATTTCATGCATGGGACACATCCTGAACTTGGTCGTGCAGCGATTCGATGCCAAATACCCTGGGCTCCAGGACGTCTTGCGGCAGGCCAGGAAAATCTCGGCCCATTTCAGAAGATCTTACACGGCCATGGCTCGCCTTGCTGACATTCAGCGACGACACAACCTGCCAGTCAGACATCTTATTTGTGACTGCCTGACGCAATGGAACTCAACATTGTATATGCTTGATAGGCTGCTCCAGTAGAAATGTGCAGTTAAGGACTACCTGTACGAACTCTTCAGGAGGACAGGTTCTGGGGAGCTATATTGCCTCTCATATGCAATTAATACTTGTTACTACAAATACTATGTGTACTCTCAAAGTACCTGAGCTATATTGCCTCTCATATGCAATTAATTCTTGTTACTACTAATACTATATGTACTCTCAAAGTACCTGAGCTATATTGCCTCTCATATGCAATTAATACTTGTTACTACTAATACTATATGTACTCTCAATGTACCTGAGCTATAGTGCCTCTCATACATTTCTATTAGTTGCCAGTACAACTTTTGTATTATACGTGTATCCTCAAGGTACCTGAGCTACACTATCTCTTGTATGCAATTAATACTTGTTACTACAAATACAATTTACTATGTGCTTGACAGAAGTATAAAATACTTATAGGCCTTTTCCTAATTGTTGAACATGTTCACTCTAACTTTTTTATGCTAGGGATTGATGCTATTTCATAGCATCTCCCCTAGTGGCTTAAATAAATCTCCACATGCTAAGGTTGATATGATGTAGAGAACTCCTGTTTCTTAGAGTGATGCCTGGGATCCCTTACTGATAATCACCTGCATGTAGTGGTGTATTGGGATATTGACCTTGAACTAATTTTAAAGGCTAAGCCTTGGTCGCATGTTGTAATGCGTCCATGCTTAGTAGCTAACGCCTTTCTTTATGTGACACAGAGATGATGTATAGAGCCCCCAAACTCCTGTTGTGAAGAGTGACGCCTGGGGCCTAATACTGAGTTGTTGCATAGAGAATCGCATTGAATTCCTTGCTAACTGCAGTTGTGGTTCACTCCGTTCACCAGTGCTGTTACAATGCCTAATGTTCCACCAGCCACAGAATACAAGGTTGTTTGCTGTCAGGTGAAAGTCTGTGGCTGTGGGCTAATTTTTGGGGCCTGTAACGGCCAGCACTTACTTCTGTATACGGTGAATAGCTTAATGTACCTCCAGCCACAGAATACAAAGTTGTTTGCTGTCAGGTGAACGCCTGTCGGCTAATTTTTAGGGCTTGTAGTGGCCAACACCTACTTATGTATCTGGTTTTTCACTTAATACTTCTGGTAGGTTAGTGTCCATGTTGTGGGACTATTTGTGCACAGCTAGTAAGTATTTTGTGGCTGCAAATACGAACTGCATTTTTTTAATATTCACCTGCCATTAAAGTCAATGGGGCCCGCCGCGAACTTGCGGTTCGTGGACATTTGTGAAAGTTTGCGGTTAGCGTTCGCGAACCGTCCCGTCGGATGTTCGTCCATCACTAATAAGGGCATTTAAAAGCAAAATCAAAGGATGAGGTAAGTGAAGGAGGACTGCACTAAGGTAAAGAAAGCTATTTAGGGGGGAACAAATTACCTTTACAACTCCTTTAACATAATATTAATGTAAAGTGCAGTATTTATTGGTATCAAAGGTTACAATAAATAATACAATTTTACATCAAACAATGGCATGTAGAAAATGAATGGTCAGTGGCCACAAGGTAAAAGCAATCTCTCAAAGCCAACGGTGAAGATTATACACTTTGTTAAAAGGAAAGCATTTCTTAAAGAGGTATGATAAATAGATGTATGCTCATTATTCATAATGGGATTTTGTAAGAAATGTCCGTTAATGATCAGTTGTCTGGTAAACTTATGTAAATAGATAAAGGTTTGAAATGTATTTAAACAAGCTTTAGGTACAAACTTCAAGCCTTTATTAAGTACACATTCCTCTTCAGGTTTAAGTGATACTCTGTGGGGGTTGAAAACCTGTCAGTTGTTTCTTAAAACCACCTCTCAAGGGACCCCTGTAGTTATATTGAGGTTGCCAGTGTTTATGTTTTTATGTTTCATTGTACATTGCCTGAGATCATGCTGCCATCCTGTACAGGACTGGCAGCCCCATATGTAAGTGACACCAGCGGCAATTGTATTTTGTGTCGTTTCATCCTGTGGATGTTTTATGTATTTATACTGCATTCATCTATTATAATTACTACACTATGAGGATGTTTTCTTATGGTTGGTGATTCCATACCGATGTATACTGTTATAGTGAGCACCTCCCCTGAACTATACCAGGCCACATGCCCTTAACATAGGGAATGTTTTGGGGCAGGTGGGCTCCCCCCAAAACACATTGTCCCCATGTTGAGGAGAACAAGGGCTTCTTCCCCACAACCCTGGCCAATAGTTGTGGGGGTCTACAGGTGGGGCTTATTAAGAATATGGAAGCCGCTTTTAACAATCCTATGTGATTGAGTATCCAAAAAGTTGGAGGTAGTGTAAATCTGCTATTGAAAGGCCAACATCCCTCTATTCAATGAGAATATGGTGTTCCCCTCAGGGTGAGACTTTAAAGGCACAGATTGTGAAAAAATGATTACATTTTTTTTCTGGGGGAGGCAGATTTATCTACTTATTAGCAGCCTCAGAGACACCATCTATCTCCATGGCGACCGGCTACAACACATATCCCCACATCAGGTAGGTATCAGGAAGGCATCAGGTAGGCTCTATTTATCCCTGTATGGATTATGACAGATATACTGCTGACCAAGTCAAACCCCTTATGAAGGTGACTCAGTATTTTTATCTCTTTGTGTTCCCAGGCGGCTACTGTCTGTGCTGCCTTGTAGTGATGGGATTCTTCTGAGGCTCTGGCTCCAACAACTATTTTTATGCTTTTAAGTGATTATACTTGAAACCCACAGGATCCCAGATATGTGGACCTTGGACCCTATGAAATATATACCATATTTATCGGCGTATAACCTGCACTTTTCCACTCTTAACCACTTCAATACGCGCCCATAGTCATTTGGCGTCCACAGATGGGATATTTTTCCTCCCGTCTGCGGATCGGATCGGATGAACACGGACATACAGTCCGTGTTCATCCGATCCCTCCATAGGGATCGGCTCAGCCAGCTCAGCGGGGATCAACGGAGCGATCTCCGCTGAGCATACAGAGCATACGGAGGCAGAACATTACTGATCCGCCCTGTGTGAAAGGGCCCTTACAATAACTTCCAAAGCCATCCACAACCTGGTCCCCAGCTATATCACTAATATGGTTTCAAATTACCAACCAAATCATTCTCTTTGCTTCTTCTAAGACCTTCTGATCTCTAGTTGCCTTGTCACCTCACCTTATGCTCGCCTCCAGAACTTCTCACAAAGCCTCTCCCATCCTCTGGAATGCTCTACCAAAATTTCAGATGATCCATGAAAACTCATCTCTTCAGAAAAGCCTATCTGGCCCCACCTTACAACTGTACATTTATTTTCTCCATCAGCACATTCCCCAAAGTTATTACCGATTTTATCTATTGATCCTCCCTCTTAGCTTGTAAGCAGGGCTCTCTGATTCCCACTGTTTTAATTATGTATTGTAGTTGTACTGTCTACCCTCAAGTTAAAAAAAAAGTGCTGCATAAACTGTCAGTGCTCTCTAAATCCTGTATAATAATAATATTATAATAGTGTCCATTAAAGAGCAAAATTGGTGTGTCCGGTGATTAGGAATGAGCTGAACACCCCTCGGTTTGGTACAGGCAAAAAATGTGTTCGAACACCGTTAAAGTCTATGGGACACAAAATAAAAAATAAAAAGTGTTAATTTTAAAGGTTATTATGCAAGTTATTGTCTTAAAAAGTGTTTGGGGACCTGGGTCCTGCCCCAGGGGACATGTATCAATGGAAAAAAAAAAAGTTTTAACACCTGCAGTTTTTTTAGGAGCAGTGATTTTAATAATGCTTAAAGTGAAACAATAAAAGTAAAATATATTCCTTTAAATTTCGAACCAGGGGGTCTATAGTATGCCTGTAAAGTGGCACATGTTCCCGTGTTTATAACAGCCTCTGCACAAAATTTAATTAATTTAAAAGGAAAAAAAGTCATTCAAAACTACTCGCAGGTATAATGAATTGTCGGGTCTCATCAATACAGATAAAAGTCATTGAAACTCATTGAAAAATAAAAAAATAAAATGCGTAGGGGCCCCCTTAAATTCCATTACCAGGCCCTTCAGGTCTGGCATGGATATAAAGGGAACACTGCGCCAAATTAAAAAACAAATGGCGTGGGGAGATCCATACCAGACCCTTTTCCGAGGATGCAACCTGGCAGGCCTGCAGGAAAAGAGGGGGGGGGGGCGAGAGAACAAAAGTGTCAAACTGTTAAAACAAACTGTTTACATTTTTTTTTTCCTTTAGGAATGTCATTCTGTACAGAGACTGGCATACAGGCATACTATAGACTGCCCCAGGTATGAAATTTAAAGGAATATTTCACTTTTTTTGTTTTAAGCATTATTAAAATCGCTGCCCCCCAAAAAACTTCAATTTTTAAAACTTTTTTTTTTTGCATTGGTACATGTCCCCTGGGGCAGGACCCAGGTCCCCAAACACTTTTTATGACAAAAACTTGAATATTAACCTTTAAAGTGAAAACTTGAGATTTCTCCCATAGACTTTTAAAGGGTGTTCCGCGGCTTTTCGAATTTGCCGCCAACACCCCAAATTTGAACTAGTGTAATTTTACTATATGCTGTCCTTCAGCTACATATTTGAAGACATTTAATTGTTCTGATCCCACAGCTCCCTTTATTCAGTATTGTATACATACTTTATTTAATATATAGGCTGTGAATGCTAGTAATTGTGGGGTTTCCAGTATTTTAGGAGCATAAAAAAAATCCACATTTTGTTAATTTTTAAACCTATTAACACCTCTGATCTCCTAGCAAAAGGCTCCAGGACAACTTTTGAATATACCACTGACCATAACAGACTTTTAAATACTTGATTATATTACATTTTTTCATAAGTTGTCACCCAAGAAAATTCATTAACATTCATAAAGTATTTAGCAGTATTTAACACAGGCTCATATTAATTTAATGTACACATATATAAAATATTCATTAGAATATGATGCAACAGTTCTTTTAATTAAAATTATATATTTTCCTCTATGTAAAATATTTATTAGACTAAAAGAAGATAAGTAACGTTAGTTAAGCTTGAAAAAATAGAATGTTGTAATCATATCATTGAAAATGTCAGCCTTAAATTTTCCTAAATTATTTGTGTCAAATTAAATCTCGTTGTTAGAAATTAATTAGTATTCTAACACATATCATGTTTTATCCTTAAATGTCAACAAGAATGTCTGTGAAAATAAGACAGAACAGTACTCATGTACTGAATGTTAATAATAAGGTAGCTGCTAAACTAAAACTAAATTATAATTCCAATGCTAACATTTTATACATTCCTTAACCACTTAAGACCCGGACCAAAATGCAGGTAAATGACCTTGCCCCTTTTTGCGATTCGGCACTGCGTCACTTTAACTGACAATTGCACGGTCGTGCGACGTGGTTCCCAAACAAAATTTGCGTCCTTTTCTTCCCACAAATAGAGCTTTCTTTTGGTGGTATTTTATTGCCTCTGCAATTTTTATTTTTTGCGCTATATACAAAAATAGAGCGACATTTTTGAAAAAAAAACAATATTTTTTAATTTTTGTTATAAGAAAAATCAAATAAACTAAATTTTAGTCAATCATTTAGGCCAAAATTGATTTAGCCATATGTCTTTAGTAAAAAAAAAAATCGCAATAAAAAAAAAAAATTTGCTACCTAGCGGGAACAGCGACACTAATACAGCGATCATAAAAATTATCGCTTAGTGACGCTGGCAATAGGGAGTGAAAGGGTTAACTAGGGTGGTGATCAAGGGGTTAAAACTTTATTAGGGGGGTACGGGGGCTACCCTGAACCTAACACTAACTGACTGTCACACTGCCTGTCACACTGACACTAAATACAGTAATCATACATGTATGATTACTGCATTCAGTGACACTGTGACGGGGGGGGGGGGGGGCGATCGCAAGGGGTTAATGTGACTATGTGTAGTGTGTGTCAGTGTAGTGTTAGTGCAGACTTACTGTGCGATGTGATCTCTCCTCAGCGGTGGTTGAAAAAACGCTGAGGGGAGAGATCACATCGCTTCCTCCTTCCTGTGTTTACACAGGAGGAGGAAGTGCAGGCGGGGGAGCACGCGGATTGGCTGGGAGCGATCCGGAGGGGGCGGACAAAAAACAAATAGCCGCCCCCCTCATCCCGGATCGCTCGGCCAGCTACAGGGACCGCCGTATGTACTGGGGGGGTCCGATCGGAACCCCGAACCCCCTCAAGGCACCAATGTATATATACGTTGATGTGCCTGTCGGTGCCATTCTGCCGACGTAAATGTACATGCGGCGGTCCTTAACCAGTTAATATGATATAATATTTTCTTTAGGTGGAGACTAGATGAAAATAAGTGTAAAAAGGCATGGTTATGTCTTATGTATTCATTATTAATTATACCAATAACATAATTTTTTTAGTTATCTAGATTCACCAAAATCTGACCCTGTGTGCTCAGGTGTGCATGTTCGATAGTTATGATTAAACTGAAATTTTAATAAATGGATACATTTCAGTAGGGTTGATTTACTAAGAAGGCAACTTCACTTTGGAAAGTAAAGGTTTTCTTAGGGTAGGAAATAAGGTGAATCTTTACTGTGTTTTGATTTCCCTTGAACATGATTGGATATTTGGATTGAACACAACTTCATTTTATTTACCAACTTAAAGCGGAGTTCCACCCAAATTTGGAACTTCCGCTTAACCCACTCCTCACCCCCTTACATGCCACATTTGGCATGTCATTTTTTTGGGGCGGGAGTGGGGGCTTCAGGAGGAGTGGGACTTCCTGTCCCACTTCCTGCTTCCGCCGAGGGGCTAGTTAGGCGATTAAGCTTAATCGCCTACAGCAGCCCCTCCCTGTAGGCGATCGTATGGGACACATGACAGGTCCCATGCGAACACCTGTCCAATCAGCGGCAGGCCGCGCCGCTCACGCATGCGCAGTGCCGCTCGCGCATGCGCAGTGGGTGCCCACAGTTGAAATGAAGACGCCGGCCGGGGCTTTTTTTGGTTTTACTTCATACAAACCGTGTTAGCAGCTATTACATTTCATCTTGGCAGCGCAGTGTATCCACCACCTTGTTTGCGTCGATATGTACAATTTTACCAACATATGTTAAAGTTGCAAAATTGTATTTAGTCAATGTTTTCCCCTCCATCATGAAGGGGTTCATATGTTTGTGTATGTCCCCCAACAATATAATTGACCATGTAAGTGTTAACTAATGCATTAAAATCTGCAACACTCATTTCATCAAATTGGATTATCAGATGCAATTTATTTGTCTATGTGCAAATGAACAATAAAAAACAGTGGGTAAAGAAATACTATTGTTACATACAAAAACTATTGTATTTTTATTTCCATCATCTTTTTATTGGGGCCCCTCTTATGCATGTTTAGAAACAATTTAGGTCCAGAACAAAAGTTAAGGCCTGTGCAAAATGTCATCAACTTTCTGAATTTCCTTAAAGCATCATGTGTCAAGAAAGTGTTATAGGAAATCTTCGTAAACATCAATTTAAGAAATTATACACGCTTAAAACATTTTATTTGATCTTTAAAAATGTCATTGTTATGCTGTGTAGAGAAAGCAAAACAAAATAAATCATTTTCCTGGTTGTATAAAATATTAACCAGATGCTTCATAATTTAATGCTTTGGTATTCTAAAGGCCAGAGCAATTTTCCGCATCACATTTTACACTTGTGATGTTTTTATTTAGATGCCTTTGGATGAGAGATGAATAATTATTATCAACTTTTAGTAATGCAGAATGGCATTATCTCTATGACTCCCATTAACATAGAAATAGTAGTAATTAGAAATCATTCAATGTAAAATACAAATAAATCTTTAGCATTTAGGTGTGTAATTTAAAACATGTCTATACAAATGTGCCAGACAGTCTGACTATATTACAGTGCAAAACTGCTGATGTTATAACACAAAATATATTCTTCAGTTTTTTTTTTCCACTTAGCTACCATTGAAAGGACTGTGGCCCAGATTCACATACAATTAGATTCGCGTAGAGTATCAGAAATACTCTACGCCACCGTATTTTACCTGGCTCTACGTGGAATCCCGGTAGATTTTGTCCAGTAAACTACGGCGGCGTAGTGTATTTCTCCCGGCGCAAGCCATCTACGCGAGTAGGGGGCGTGAAGCATTTAAAATAGGCGTGTTCCCACGGCGATCGAACTGCGCATGCTCCGTTCAGAAATTTCCCGCCGTGCATTGCGCGAAATCACGTCGTTACGTCATTCCTTTGTTGAGTAGCGTCATTTACGGACATTCCTATTCCCAAACGAGTTACGTAAAAAAAAAAAAAATGTAATTCGACGCGGGAACGACGGCCATACTTAACATGGGCTACGCACCGTTAGACCAGCAAATAGCTGGTCTAACAGTACGTAGCAAAAAAATGACGTAAGCGATTGCGAAGACCACTCGTATCTTTGTGGATCGCCGTAAAAAGTCATTTGCATATCCCGACGCTGAAAATGACGCGGACTCCTCCCAGCGGCCGCAAAAATATCGCAGCGTAGATCCGAAGGCTTACGAAGACGTAAGCCTCTCGGATCGAAGCCCGAAGCCGCCGTATCATGGTTTGAGGATTCAAACTAGTGATACGGCGCGCAAAATTTGAAATTACTCCTGTCTAACACCAGTTAGACAGGCGTAATCGCTCTGAGAATCTGGGCCTCTGTTTCTAAGAAAAAAATGGTTACCCAAAGCAGTCTCCAAGTTTTTCCACTATGTGTAAATGCCTGATATGTATATCTCTGACAATTGCCAATGCTTGACGGCTCCCTTCCACCTGTCTCCTTCTTTCTGGCTCATCACAATGATGGCTGCTTAACTGACAAATAGAAATGCTCATAGGGCAAGGTGGGATTGTGGAGTTTTCATATTATCAGGAAGATTCAGGTTTTGCTTTGCTAGTGGAAATGTGTCCATCAGAATACCCTGGTCTTCAAGGGTAGGGGTGGGGCTTGAGATGAAGGCTTGTTTCTAGTATGTGAAGGCACCTTTTGCACTATAGGAGACTGCCCTATATACTCTATAGATTTATTTGTTTTTGCAGTAACAGAGTTGCTTTAGGCCTCGTTAACACAGGTTAACTGTGGCATAGACAGGGATGCAAAGGTCTTCCTTACATTCCCATTCAGGCAGCCCCATTAATTTCAATTGTGATACAGTGGCTGCATAGACACAGACACTGATCAGAATTTCTCTGCAGTGGCAAGTGCATGGCCCTTAACACAGACAGTGTGCATCCAGTGCTGTGCACCTGAACCCTCATGGATATCAAATTGGAAGCAGCAGCTGTGTTTGTGAAACCACTGCATCCCAAGTCACAGCTGTCCCGTCCCCCTGTATCAAAATTTGCGGCCAATGATTCTCTTTTATGTAGAAATGATTTGAGTGACTATATAGCCACTCAATCAGTTCTACAGGGGGTGGACGGGGGTCACCCCACGCCATCTCTGGCTTTACTGGGCTCTCCCATATGATCAGGAAACCCAATAATGATGTGACCGCTTTGGTCACATTCCCTAGGAAGAGTGGAAGAAACGGAAGTTACTCCCCCGCCAGAAACCGGAAGCAGAGAGGATTTCATCAGGTTTGGTTTTAGTTTGTCTGTTGTGTTTAACCACTTAAGGACCCGCTCATGTACATTTACGTCGGTACTTTAAAGATGGATATCTCGGTAACGGCAGCAGCTGCTGCCACAACCAAGATATCCATCTTTAGTGTGAGCAGTCCTGTAAAACATCACCGTTATCGGCGGAGGGAGAGGCCCCCCTCCAGTCGCTCTCCAGCGCCCTCAGTAGCGGCGAGTAGCGGCAGGGGCGATTGGGTCCTTCAGCCTGCTATGTGGAGATGTGAGTGAGGGCAAGATGGCCCCCACCCGTCCCCATAGCATAGCAGGGTGGAAGTGACGTCAAAACATCAGTTCCGCCCATGCGTCTTAAAGGCACATTTTTTTGTTGTCATTTTTTCAAATGACAACATTTCCATATTTTTTATTTTTTTTTGTATTTAAGTCTAAATATGAGATCTGAGGTCTTTTTGACCCCAGATCTCATATTTAAGAGGTCCTGTCATGCTTTTTTCTATTACAAGGGATGTTTAAATTTCTTATAATAGAAATAAAAGTGATTCATTTTTATATTTCAGTGTCAAAAATAATAAAAAAAAAAAAAAAAAAATAAGAAATCAAAAAAAAAATGTTTAAAGCGCCCTGTGAGGTGTCACCGCGATCATTAGAGCGAGAGAAATAATTCTAGCCCTAGACCTCCTCAGTAGCTCAAAAGATGCAACCTATAGAATTTTTCTCTAGGGAAAAATTGCTTTGGTTAAAATCCGATTTCTAGCAATTCCCATTGAACTGATCAATGATAGGTACTTAGCAATTGTGTTGTGATTAAATGGTATTTTTACCAGTTATTTTTTATAGCTGCAGGTACTTGTATACCTAAAAGAACTCTGTTAGCAAAATAACATGATTCCAAAAGCTCTCTGCCTACACCACCCAATGCTCCTCCATTAAAAATAAATCTTCTGCTTTAGAGCACTGAGAAACATATCTGACAGTGTGCATCTTCTTGCCCCTTTCTGCTCCCATTTGCTCCTCCTGAACCCCCCTCTTGTGTCACTAGAAGACATAGTAATGACATGGAGGTCATCATATGGAACCACTAATTGCAGTGGCCATCCGGGGGATCATTTATTTTTTAAGTGTCAGTGTCTCAGAAAACTTTGGAGGAAGGTTCTTTGTCAACAGAGAAGTGTTTATTGAGGGACTGAAGCCACATAGGACCTCCAGCTGTTACAAAACTACAAATCCCATAATGCCTCTGCCTCTGGGTGTCATGCTTGTAGCTGTCAGAGTCTTGCTATGCCTCATGGGACTTGTAGTTGTGCAACAGCTGGAGGTCCGCTAATTGCAAATCCCTGGTCTAGAACATGGGTCTTCAAACTATGGCACTCCAGTTGTTCAGGAACTACAATTACCATCATGCCTAGTCATGTCTGTGAATGTCAGAGTTTTACAATGCCTCATTGGAGGTTTAGTTCTGCAACAGCTGGAGGGCCGTATTTTGAGTATCCCTGGTCTAGAAGATTTAGGCTTTAATTGGTTAGGCATTGTAGAGTCCACCTAAAACAATGCTGCTGTAAAAGGATAACTACATTTCTCTTTCATAAATACAGTGGAGGAATGAGTAAAGCCACACAGACATAAAGTGTGTTAATGGCCAGAAACAAGATATAAAAAAGTAGGAAAAAAACAAAAAAAAACAACTGTAGCCACTACATCTAAGGACCGGCAAGCTCTGACTCAAATGTTATCAGACCATGCCTCCTTAAATTGGTGGTTCCCTTGGGACATAAACCCTCTTTCCATGTCTGGAGGCTGTGCACTTTTTGGCTTTCCACTCCTGAGTTTGCCGAACAGGTTGTAATTGACATAGTGAATTACTGGGACATAAAACTTGACTTGGCCTCTGGCTTTACCTGGAAAGCCTTTAAAGCGGAGCTCCACCGTAAAGTGGAACTTCCGCTCATCGGAACCCTCCCACCTCCGGTGTCACATTTGACACCTTTCTAAAGACAGGTATTTGCACCCAGTCTGTGGGTAGACTGCGGGCAGGACGTCAGATCCTGCCCCCCCCCCCGTTGTGTTCTGGGTAACACACAGCTCCCAGAACACAGCGAGGACCAGTGAGCATGGTGTCGGGCAGTGAAGCCGGAGCGCTATACTTCCTGGTTCCCTCACCAAGGATGGCGGTGGCCAGGACAGGTAGGTGTGCTAATATTAAAAGTCAGCAGCTGCAGTATTTGTAGCTGCTGGCTTTAATATATTTTTTTCGGCAGACATACGCTTTAAGGTGTTAATTTGGGGCTTCCTGTCGCTGGAAGCAGTTATCACTGGAAGTTGATTTGGCCCCCATGCGATATGTTGCAAACCCTCCCCATACTTCCTGTTGTGCTTTTGTGACGGCTCATCGAGCCCTTCATCTTCATGCTGTAGAATTGACTCAGAAGAATCAACTATATCTGTCAGCACACCTGCATAAATATAGTAAGAATAATGGAAAGCTATTGGCCTTTCTCTGTCATTTGGAGCACCATGACACCACTATTCCCCACATAGGTTTTCCTGATGGAACTGTTACAACTGATCATATTACAATGACTTAAGTATTTGCTCACTATTAAGAATTGTTGTACATATAAATGCCTCCCTCCTCTGAGACAGCTTTGCCTATCTTCTTTTCCTCTCTACACCTCCCATAACTTACCTCCATGCAGCAACAATTTCTTTATGGACCTTTAACCAAAAAAAGAAATCATAGATGCTATTCTCTCTCTTTTTCCTAACAAAACCTTAGGTCTGGATGGCATACCCATTGAGTGGTATCAATCGTATTGTATGTATATATACAGTATGTTCCCCAAAATTACCTGAGTTGTTTTTAGAGGCTTCTGAGTCTGGTAACTTTTTGGACTCCATGACCATGCTCTTATGCACTTACCAAAACACAACAAGGCTGTATTACATTTTAGTTCCCATTGGCACATCTCCTTGATGAATATTATCAAGGATTATCAATATCGAGGTGTTAGCTAAAGTGCTTTCCGGTTGCTTGAACAACATTATTCTATCCATTATGAACCCAAATCATGGATGCCTGGTAAGAGTACCTATGATAACTGCAGACTACTGTATCTGTATATCCATATTACTGCCTGGTCTCAGAAAAGAGAATTGGTTATATCATTTTATCAAGTAAGTTTGTCTTCTATATTGCAACCCCAAAACTTGTGTTATCACTAACAGGGATATTTCTAGAGCCTTCTCCCTAGCAAAGGGGTAGCTTGCCCTCTCTCACCACTTTTGTTTTCAAATAAAGATCTCATTATATGCAGATATTACATTGATTTATCTCAATGGGTCTCAGACCTCCTTTGTAAATTTAAACAAGTGGTGGAGGAGTTTGGAGATGTATCTGGACTTAGTGGGATGGGATAATGCCTGGTACACACATTCAGTTTTTGTTTTTTGTTTAACCCAGCAGGCTGAATGAAAATAAACTGAGAGATTGCTGTATGAATTGAGAAAAGTTTGTTCAGCAATCTCTCCCACCTGTCAGAACACATTAATTAATGGCCAGTGGCTGTGAGTGCTAATCGAATGCTGGTTTTCCAGTATGTCCCTTCGATAAAAGCCCTTTGACCGACTTCTGTCACAAGGACAGCTGTATTGGCCAATATTTGGACCATGTGTACCCAGCTTAAGTCTATTGCTTTTCCTATCAGCCCCTCACAACCATATATCCATCCAAGACATACTAACCTACCAATTGTTACCAACTTTAGATATTTGGGAATTCGGATTGTTTCTAACCTCACTGAATTTGAGTACTTTAATATTACCCCTATCGTGCCACAGAATGAATCTATATTAATTGCTTTGAGTGACAGGTTATTTACATATCTAGCTTGGACATGTTTATCATGTGTTATGTTATGTTTATCATAATATGAGGTGATCCACAGTTCATAGTATATTACCAGGATGTATTATGTGGGGGAGGGGTGGATTTCTCACTTTTTATACTGTGGATCACCTCATATTATGATAAACATAACATAACATATGATAAGCATGTCCAAGCTAGATATGTAAATAACCTGTCACTCAAAGCAAGGAGAGAGGAAAGGACTTTTTATTCTGCAGACAGTGCAGAATAATACAGACCACAGAAAAAAATAAAAATAATAATATAATAATAATAATAATAATAATACACAGCTCCCTATGGTATGAGAAAGAAAGTTTACCGCTCAGAGGTCCCAGGGAACTGCAAGGTGGAGTCCAAACGCCTGGGTGCAGGCACTGCAATAGTATGCAAAAATGTATGGAGAAAAACCGGGACGGCCACACTCCAAAAAAATGGTTCCTTTTAATAAAACTGGTCAAAACATGAACATATCACAGCAAAAAATCAGGAGAAAAGCTGACACATTTCACACTATCATACAGTGCTTATTTATAGCATTGAATAAGCACTGTATGATAGTGTGAAACGCGTCAGCTTTTCTCCTGATTTTTTGCTGTGATATGTTCATGTTGTGACCAGTTTTATTAAAAGGAACCATTTTTTTGGAGTGCGGCCGTCCCGGTTTTTCTCCATACATTTTTGCAGCTCCCTATGGTGTTTAAATGGAAAATCCCCCCCCGACAGAGAAAGATAATTCACAATAACAATCCTATTGACTGAATAAACTTATTTAAAACTATTTACTTTCCAACATTTCTATACTTCCTTGGGGTGTCTCCAGTCTTTATCCCTAAAAAATATTTCAATGTATAGACTCTATGGTTTCTTGTTTTATTTGGAATAATACTTATCCCCAAATTGCTCTTCCTTGCAGACAACTTTTGCAGATATCTTAAAAAGACTATAGAAGAAACACATAACTAAAATGCAAGGAGGCCATGTGTCCTGGATGTGGAGAGATTTCTGCTAATCTGCTGCACATGTTCAGAAATTGCTCCCATCGCTCTTCCTTCTGGAGTGACTTCCTCACCTTATATGAAACCAGGGCTTTTTTTCAGGGGGAACTTGGGGGAACTCAGTTCCACCACCTCTGGCTTAGACCCTTTGGTGCCTGCTCACCACAATCACTTGTAAACACAGAAGTCTGGTTTCTGTGTGTACAAGTGACAGCTCTGCACTCTGTGTGTAACCCCCTGAACTCTGCACTATGTATGTAATGCAATCCTGGTATTTAATGTCCCTTTAAGACCCTTCTACTGTTTTTGAAATCTGAACGGGTCGTGGTTGAGTTCCTGCACCTATTTTCTGAGAAAAGAAGCTCTGTATGAAACCAAACTGGACTTACAAACTCCTTAAACCCTGGAAGTACAGTATATCTCTTGAGAATTCCTAAATATTTTGTTCTACAAACTTATAATCTTACTATGTTTTGTTTACTTGTCTTCTATGCCAGAAAAGCCATTCTGCTGAATTGGGAAAGTATTGACTCTCTTACAAAACAGATTGTCTGCTGTCTGGTGAACTCTGCTCTGCCTACATACAAGATAATCAACATAGGTAGAGTTTGCAATTTTATTTTTTTAATATGGCAGCCCTGGCTTGACATTTATGCATCCTAATAGGCTTATGTCTCTACCTGCGTGTGTGTGGGTATACTTTTTGAGTGGTATGGGTGCTTGTATGTTGTGTTCTGTCTAGTTTTCTTTGTGATCTGTATTATTCTGCACTGTCTGCCGCCATCAAACACATTGTGGTGTAAATGTCTGTACATCTTTTATTTTGTCTGTTTGCAAAATTCCTACTTAAACACATATTTAAAAAATAACTGTTTATTTGAATATCAAAAATCTTTAATAAAAAATATTGAACAAGAAAAAAGTACTGACAAGCTGCGATATATTCAATTTTTATTCTTGGGTTTAGATACACCAAAAGGGGACCCAGGAACAAGACCAGTTTACTGCTGCTGGAAGCCATGTTATTACACCGTGTGACAGGAAGCCAGGGAAATCTATGGGTTGTGTCCAGAATGGGAGATATATTTGTCCAAGGTTGATGCTGTACACTGATTGCTTTTGTGTTTGTGCTGTGTAGTGAGCCTATTTGGGCTCAATGAGGTGAAACAAGCTCAGGTGTAACATATAAAGCATCCAGAGCTCTATAAAACTCCCAGGTTGCTTCAACAAGGGGCTCCACCCTGGAACTAGATCTCTGTGCATGGCAGACTGGGGAGCAGCAATACCTCTGAATGATGAGATTATGTCTGTGTGACTAAAATACTTTTGTTTATTTCTATGTGACTGCCAAGTGTCTGGGCAGCGGTAGGCTGTGGCAGAACAATTAGTTAGGTTTCTGTGTTTTTGTAGTTAGATGCCCAAATTGGCAAGGGTTTATTTTCTGTTTTGTTTTATTTTATGTGTTTTAAATACCTGTACTTTGTAACCACAGACATGTAACTAAACCACAACTTTTGCTTTCACAAAGGTCCTGCTGTCGGTCCGTTCCAACTTTACTGTGCTGTGACCCATCCAGGGGGGTCCTGCATACCCCACTACTAAGCTATTCCCTTACACCTGATAAACAAAAAAAACTAAGCTTTATGTTCCCTTTCCTAACAAAATAATATTGCTAGGACAAGTTTCTTCATAGTGTGCTATATACAGTAGATAAAAATATATATTTTTTAATTAAAATCATGTATGCTACTAGTTACAATTTATATCTTAAAATGATACAACATAGTGATTAAATTCATAAACAATGTCTATCTATAATATGTTATTAACATTTTACAAAGGTGTATGACAAATGTATTTTCTTTTGAAACTTTGAGAAAATCATTTACTGTTATAAGACAAGCAATATCTTTTAGGGAAAAAGAGAAATGTCCAGGTCGAGGACGCTATCATTTTTCTTTAGAGGCCATTTAAAATGAATAGGACCCTGGTGGTTAGAAATAATTTACCAGCCAGTCACCAATAACTTCATCAGAATTCTTCCCTCAGGGATCATAATATGTTAGACCGCTGAGTATGAATCCTGATGCTACATTGTTAAGTGGATGAAAGTATTGGAATTAGATGAAAGTATTTTCAAACATCATTTAGTCTGAACTGCTCTGCAGAAAGAATCCCTGTTGTGCTTAGTGTGTTTGCTTGTGAAGATAGAAGATTCATATTTACAAAGTTACCTGCTCAATCATGTAACAGTGCAATTGTCTGCATTCAAATGTGAGTAAAATCAGTCATCAACAACAGCTTTTAGGCATACAAAGGTTTGCAATAATAGCAAAGCTCATGATGGATTTTAACCTCCTGCCTTTCATGGTAGGAAAGGTACTAAAAATGATCTTGAGGAATGTGCATATGTATTTCCATGAATATAATAATTCAAAAGAAAATTGAAAGTATTTAGAGAAAAGTAACGGACATCTGAAGGAGAATTTGTTCAGGCGTAGCTTTTGTGATTATTACCATAAACCTAATGTTCTTCATTATTTTACTAGAGGAGGCTGAAAGAACTCCAGAGCTATCACTGTCCAATGGTCAAAATATTACTTTTTAGAGTTGGAGATAAATGTATCTGAAAAAGAGAAACTATATTGAGAGCATGCAATGTGGGCTCAGTAACTAATTTGGCACAAGTAATATGCAAAGTGCAAATCAAATTCAAGTTTGCTAGGCTAAAATCAGGTAAAATATTATATCTGAACAGTCTCCATGGTTACTGTTAGGCCGCGTACACACGATCAAATTTATCTGCTGGAAACGGTCCGAAGGACCGTTTCAGCAGACAAATTCGATCCTGTGTACGGGCGGACAGACAGGTTTTTCCAGCAGACAAATTTTAAAGCATGCTTTAAAATCTGTCTGCTGGGAACCCGTCCGTCCGACATGTCTGCTGGTTAGTACACTAACCAGCGTTCATATCTGCCCGCGCATGCGTCGAATGGATTTGACGCATGCGTGAACGTTTTTTACTTCCTGGTGCGGTGACGTGGTGGCGTCAACGTCACCGCCACATCACCGCGCTGTCTGCCGGCAGGGATTTTGGTTTGATCGCGTGTCCACGATCAAACCAAAAAAGCCCAGCAGACAAATCCGATCAAATCGGTCTGTCAGACAGATTTGATCGGATTTATTTGGTCGTGTGTACGCGGCCTTAGATTAAACACATTTGCACAAACTGCAATTCGATCTACATAATAGTGATGGACCTAACACCTGCCAATTCAGTTCGCACCAGAACTGGAAAAAGTTCGGAACCAAACAGCAAACCCTATTAAAGTCTATGGGACCCGAAATTGATAAATCAAAAGTCCCCATTTTGAAGGCTTATATGCAAGTTATTGGCCATATAAAAGGTATGGGGGCCTAGGTACTGCCCTGAAGGACACATGCCAATGCAAAAAAAAGTTGTGATTGTAATGATGCTTAAAGTAAAACAATACAAAGTAAAATGCCTTTACATATAGTGCATGGGGAGTACCCTTGGTCTGCATGTGGTGTATCTGTACCATGTATAGAACCTGTTGCAAAAAAACAGACATATATAAAGAAAAAAATTACATTTAGATTGTTCCAAAAAAGTTTTATTAAAAATAAAAGAACAGTACATTGTAATGACCATTGTAAAGTACCTCACCAAAGAACGAGGAGCATATTGTACAAATACAAGTCAGGCAAACTATATCATTGTAAACAACCAACGGTCTTCATGTTTAAGACCGATCAAATATGACAACTGAAGGGAGAACCCATCTGTGGTACTACCCAGGGAAGTGTGTGAAGAGATGGAGCTCATGATAAGCTACATCAAGTTGGGGTATTTGACATCATTTACATCATTTACTATTAACCACTTAAGCCCCGGACCATATTGCTGTCCAATGACCAGAGCACTTTTTGTGATTCGGCACTGCGTCACTTTAACTGACAATTGCGCGGTTGTGCGAAAGTGGCTCCCAAACAAAATTGGCATCTTTTTTTCCCACAAATAGAGCTTTCTTTTGGTGGTATTTGATCATCTCTGCGGTTTTTATTTTTTGCGCTATAAACAAAAATAGAGCGACTATTTTGAAAAAAATGCAATATTTTTTACATTTTGCTATAATAAATATCCCCAAAAAATATATAAAAAACATTTTTTTCCTCAGTTTAGGTCGATACGTATTCTTCTTTATATTTTTCGTAAAAAAATTGCAATTAGCATTTATTGATTGGTTTGCGCAAAATTTATAGCGTTTACAAAAAAGGGGGTAGTTTTATGGCATTTTTATTAATATTTTTTTTTTTTACTAGTAATGGCGGCGATCAGCGTTTTTTTTTCAGTACCGAGACATTATGGCGGACACATCGGACAATTTTGACAAATTTTTGGGACCATTGGCATTTTTATAGCAATCAATGCTATAAAAATGCATTGGATTACTATAAAAATGCCATTAGCAGTGAATGGGTTAACACTAGGGGGCAGGGAAGGGGTTAAGTGTGTTCCTGGGTGTGTTCTAACTGTATGGGGGGTGACCTCACTAGGGGAAATCACTGATCTTCTGTTCATACATTGTATGAACAGAAGATCAGCGTTTCCCCCGCTGACAGGACCGGGAGCTATGTGTTTACACACATAGCTCCCGTTACCCGCTCTGTAACGAACGAGCGCGCGTGCCAGGCGGCGATTGTGCCCGCCAGGCCCGCGCACGGTCGCCGGTGGCGTGCACGCGCCCCCTAGCGGACGCAAAAATGCAGACGTATAACTACGGGCTCTCGCCCAGGAGAGCCACCGTCCCGCCGTATAATGATGGTGGGTGGTCGGCTAGTGGTTAAGTTGTTTTATGTGGGCTGAGTCCCAGAGGGGTTGTTTGTTTACTGCTTGTTTACTGTTTGTCTAAGGAAAGTCTGGGGGATGGATGAAAGATGAGGGGCTTTAAGGTAGAGGAAAAGATGGAAAGAGAAGGATGGAGGCAGGGAAAGAGATAGGGAAGGTGACCGTGGTAAGAATGTATAGTAAAGCGTTTATGATCTATGATCACAGCATATATCATTGAATGGTATTCATCCATGGCAAAGGTCCTCCCAGACTTATGCCCTGGGTAGGGGAGGGAAGCCTATCATCACAAATCAAATACCAAGTATGGATCAGGGGATCATGCGTGTGGGTCTACCATTTTGTTTGGGGGGTTGGCATGGTGAGCACTCTCCCCCCGAACCATACCAGGCCACATGCCCTCAACATGGGGGGATTCTTTGTCCATATGTTGATGTGGACAAGAGCCTCTTCCCCACAACCCTGGGCAGTGGTTGTGGGAGTCTGTTTACCTATATTCCTTCCTTATAGCTCTCTAGTTATTATCATTGCAAGCTATGTTTCTATATATAACCTAGCTGCTACTAACAAGCAGTGATTAGTGAAAGCAATAGTGAAAATGACAGAACTTTATCAGCCATACAGAACATTGTTTTATACAATAGAAATTACCTGATAATGTACAAACCAGAGTAGTAACAGAGCATTGTTGAATAGATAGCTAACAACGTAAGTCTGGTACACACAGGAAGTCTTTTTGTGTTCAACTCAGTGGGCTGTTGTACAGAAATCTCCCTACTGTGCTATTGTGTTCTGGCAGGGGGACTGCCCACCATTGGCTACAAGCGCCGATCAGCTGCTGGTTTTCCAGCATGCTTGTTTGAAATAACCAGGACTGGCTTCTCTCAGAAGAGGAGCTGTATACATCGGTTGAAAGTCAGATGGTAGCTGTCAAACTGACCGTTTTCAGCTGATATTTGGTCCATGTGTACCCAGGATAACAAAGATAACTATAGGTAATACTCCTGTGTTGCGTTCAAGCCAAACTCTATAATATGAGTTGAGTTGCCTGTAGTCACTAATATGTGTTCCCCCACCCTTGTAATTATCCAATTTGAAATTAAAAGTGGCACACTGTTCTTTAAAAACTCTCACCAACAAATATTGTTTATATACTTCCTAATGAAAAGTTATTAACCGAAATGTTTAAACCAAGTCAATACATATATAAATATTGTGCTTATTGTAAACCAACCAATATTAAATGTTGTAATATTAATATAGATAAATTAATATTAATTTATTAATATATTAATAAAGTCATATTATCTAATAACTGTTTCATGGGGATATTTTAGAGGTTGGTGAAGAGAGATGTAACCAGTCTCAACTTAATATTTCATATGAGCCATTGTAAAGCATACAGTACCTCAAACCATAATGATGTTTGTTGTTTGAATTATGAGTCAGTTCTAGTAGTTAGAATCGACTCAAGTGGGGGAATATGTTGTAATATTAATATAGATGGTTGGGAATTTAAAATATTGTGTTATACATATGGCATGCTATTTATGTGTTACATACAGGCATTCAAGGTTACACATCAAAGGAAGTTTGCTGACCAAATCTTGTAGCCAAACGACACGTATCAAAGGGTACAGAGGACCCTTTAAAGAGAAGTTCCACCCTAAAAATGCACTTTTCTTTAATCCCCTCCCCCTTACATGCCACATTTGGCATGTAATTTTTTTTGGGGGGGAGTGGGGGCTTCAGTAGGAGTGGGACTTCCTGTCCCACTTCCTGCTTCCGCCGAGGGGCTGGTTAGGCGATTAAGCCTACACCAGCCCCTCCCTGTAGGCGATCACATGGGACATATGACAGGTGCCATGCGATCGCCTCTCCAATCAGCGGCGAGCCGATGCGCAGTGGGTGCCCGGCCGTGAACCCGAAGGCTGTCACGGCTGGGTGCCCACAGTCGGGATGGAGACGCCGGCTGGGGAGGGGGGGAGAGGAACCGGACCCCGGTCGGTGCGTCGCTGGAACGCAGGAGCAGGTAAGTGAGTGTTTATTAATAGCCAGCAGCTACACTTTTTGTAGCTGCTGACTTTTAATAAACACAATTTTGGGCTGGAACACCCCTTTAATGTGTTAATCTTATCTAAGACAATCTAGGTGTGTGAGATGGCCTGCTACTTCTTTACATACATAAGGAAGTATTTATTAATGGTAATTAGACTTGAGGGGGGGCATTCATTCAGGGAAGCACTTGGTTGACCTGAAAAGAACCCCTCCCCCAGTGTAAGACCAATATTTGAGAGAGCCAAGCTGGCATTCAGTGGATCTTGTCACTGAGAAATATGGCACAAGTCTAGGATGAGACTTTGAATTACTCTGTGGACTTTGGACTTTGTACGTTATTGGAAGTTAATCAAAAAATGCGTTCTCTGGAGAATCTGTGAGTTGCTGCGAAAACAACTTAATTTTATAGTCATCATACTAACATATAAGCATCAATTATCTAATCGGAGAGGACTATATACTATATAAACTATACTTATATATTATAAGACTACATTAAAGTGTTCCACTTTAAATTCAAGCAACAATATGCAATCATATATGTGGATTGCAAATATATCACATAAGCAAATAACATCAATAATGCAATTTTAAATTAAAAAAGTCTTGTAACCCTATTTAATGATGTGATGTATATATTATTCAATTCCACAACTTAAATAAAAAACTGCAATGTACCCAAACAATCCCCAGAGCTTCAATCCAAACTGAAAATGCACACATGCTACACCTAGGGCCAGATTCACAAAGCCGCGCGTAAAGTTGCGGCGGCGTAACTTTTCTTATTTACGTTAAGCTGCTGCAACTTAACACGCAAGTGCTGTATTCACAAAGCACTTGCGTGTTAAGTTGCGGCGAAGTAGCGTAATTTGGGCGACCTAATTCAAAATAGGCGGGTAGGGGGCGTCTCCTATTTAAATTAGGCGCGTCCACACGCCGAACGTACTGCGCATGCACCGGCCTTAAAAAAATCCCAGTGCGCATGCTCCGAATTATGACGGTGTCTTCGACGTGAACGTAATCAACGTAAATCCCCATTCACGGACAAGTTACGCAAACGATGTAAACAATTTCTAATTTACAGTGGTCACGGGTCCATACTTAACATAGGATGCGCCTGCTTTTGGCAGCTTTATCTTTACGCCGGGAAAACCCTTACGTAAACGGCGTAAAGTGACTGCGTCGGGGCCCGCGTACGTTCGTGAATTGGCGTATCTCGCTGATTTACATATTCTCGGCGTAAATCAGCAAGAACGCCCCCAGTGGCCATTTTTAAATTGCAGTTAAGATCCGGCGGTGTAATACAATTACGCCCGTCAGATCTTTGCTGCAAACCGGCTTATCTTGTTTTCTCCATACAGAAAAACAGATAAGCCGGCGCGAAGTGTGAGTTATGCCGGCGTATCACTAATACGCCGGCATAACTCTTTCTGAATCTGGCCCCTAGTGTACAAAATGGCCTCTCTCCTCCTTATGTGGACCTTGTAATTACTGGATGATGATCACCAATCTCCCTAAATGTGATGCCAGAAACAATATTATGTGTGCCAGTGCTTGTACCTTTAAATATAATCAGCTTCCTTTACTTCTTCCCATCAAGCCAAATATCACAGGAAAAGACAACAGACATTCCCATTGTGCAAGACTTTTTGTCTTTAATTTGTTAAAAATACAGATTGATTGAACACTCTCATTTGCCAGTGCACAAATACTCCTGTGCACAGGAGATAACAGCTCTAAGTACATTCAAGAATCCAAAAAGACGATAAGGGTACCTCTCAGTGCCGTGTATACAAATCCAAAGGATTATGTCACCCAGCGCCACCATACACCTATTGTCACTAATCATGTGACTTCATAAGGGGATCAGTTACGAGTGACACAAGCCAGACTTTTAACTTGCGTTGTGGTTTACACATCTCTATAGCTTTGTGTTACAAAATGATTACACTGTTTTGCAATAAAATGCTGTCTTAAATGCCTTAATTTAAAACATTCATCTTGCCGCATAACATGAAATTATAAGAAAATTATCATAATTATAATATAATATAATATGTTGAACTACAAGAGTATCAACATGTGCTGGACACCAAACATATTGATGCTAGTGAAATAAGAAAATATGAAACACCACTATATGAAATACAACTAAAATCTTCTATTGGAAATTATAGCAGCAACTTTATGCATTGTTTAAAAATGTAATTACTGCTACTAATACTAACATGAAACTCATATGATCAAAGACACACATGCATAACATATAAGTCATTACAAGCTTGTTATGTCTTCACTTGTGCACACCATCCACTGCTGCCAGAATAGGGTTGGGGGGGGGGATAGCATTAAAATGAGTATATATATATATATATATATATATATATATATATATATATATATATATATACTGTGTTTAAAGGCAGCTCACCTTCTCATCATCAAATAATGAAACAATTTAAATAAAGGTGGCAGTTGCATTAGGTAAGTTAGTGCAAGCGCTAAGATGAGCATACAAAGTGCAGTGATAGTAACCCTAACTCATGCCAAATCATTACATTCATTTTTCAATAGAGATACATTGGTGTCAGGTTATTTCAAGTTGATTAATATGAATAAGAATAACTTTTTATAGAATTTCTAGAATTTAGAATTTTTATATTATAACTGGTTCTTGCGATATGCAGATATGTTCCAAAAAACAGAATGTTTTTGGTCATTATACAAAAGCTGAGGAAGCCCTGTCAGTTACTATTTTCCTCTACCCTGCGGCCAAAAGCGAATATTTTTTGATAGAGTTGGAACTGTCTAATTTGGCCCAAATTTGCAAAATGTGGTCCTAAATGTGTAAGTCTATATCGATGGAATGGTAAATCCACCCTGTGTGGATTTGGGAATCGCTAATGGGGCTTACGCATTATATGATATTTGGAGGGAATATTTCATATTCAGAACGATTATAAGATTTTCATATAGTGTGTTCACAAATTTCAAAAGCCAATTCAGACTTTCCAAAATGAAAATCACTGAACACGCAAACTGTACACATTTTCTCATTACTGACCATAACTTACAATTTTTCAGAAAATGTGTACTGGTTTCCTACAACATAACATCACATGAGAAATATTGTGCATGGTCGAAAAAGAAATTACTACCTAGAAGAACATGCAGCCATTCATAACCAAAAAGTAAATATCATAGGCATTATAATAATATTATATAAAAATACGTATATGACAATATGTATCACAGTGAACTTTTATTAAAGCAGTGTTCCACCCGAGGCTGCCTGAAGGCAAGGCGGAAGCAAGACTGTCAGTGCTATTTGGACTGCAGTGGACTAAAGGGACTACCTTGCATGGAGAGAGACTGTCACTGTGACTCATGAGGAGATGTGTCATCATCATCTGTGCTGCTACACATTATCAGTGTGTGTGTGTGTGCCCATTTTAATGTCTTGCCCTCCTGAGTCCTGTCCCTTAACTACTTACTTACTATGTTGAAAATAAAATAAGATTGTGTTTGCCTTATATACATTAAATCACATTGCTAATCCCATATTGTACTTGTTTGTAGCCTAAATCCGAAAATTTGCACTTAAAACTGTAATTTTGTAACTTTTGGAAGTGCCAGTAAAAATGTGTCTGTGCCGGAAAATTTTGGCTGCCGTGTCAGTAAATTTCAGTCTAATAGGTTGGCAACACTGGTCATGTTCTATTATTTATGAAGCATCGTCCAATATTTAAGTACTTGAGTAAAAAAATGATCATGCAGATTTGAAAATCTTTCTCAATTACTATTATTTTTCCTGACTCCAGAAATGTTTATGAACAGCTCCAACTATATTGTCTACAACACTAAACAGGTGCACATGTGTGTCTAGAGCAGTGGTTCTCAACCTGGGGGTCAAATGACAATTTGCCAGGGGTCACAAAATCCTGGGCTGTTCCTGAAACCTGCAGCACTTCACAGCCATCCAGCAGGGCTGTCCCTGGAGCCCTTGCCTGCTCATTCAGTTCACAGCATGGCTGTGGGGCAGAGACTAGAGGTCAGCTGACTTGTGAGAAATGTGAAGTGGGAAGGGCTGGAGGAGACCCTATCTCCTGATTTCGGCATAGGTGTCACTGCTGCGAGACACCACAGAGCTGGAGACACAGTGAGTAACACTACCTGTGATTAGAGTCGCCATTTAAAGTCCCCACTACAGTTCTCAGATCAGCAGATGATTTTGATCAAGAGCATCTAAGCTGGCTGATCAGAACTTCCCGCCAGCACTGCCAGCACTCCCCCCCCCCCCCCGATCAAGAGCATCTAAGCTGGCTGATCAGAACTTCCCGCCAGCACTGCCAGCACTCCCCCCCCCCCCCGATCAAGAGCATCTAAGCTGGCTGATCAGAACTTCCCATATATAGACAAAGGACAAAAGTGCGCAACAATGTAACATATATAAAAAAATGTGTGTTGGTGCTTCCACAGCAACCTGATAATGATGGGAGAAAAATTAAATTACACGCTACCTGGGATATCATCTTCTTGGAACGATATATCCAGGAAAGGATGATTCCCCGAAGCCTTAGATGGCATGTCTTCCCAGACAGGGGGGACACTGATCTGGCAGATTGGTATCTATATTTTAATGACGTTGGTATATCCTTCCTTGGCTTTCTGGTAGCCCGCAAACAGGCTAAGGTCTCTAGATTGCAACTAGAAATTAGTGAAATCCAAGGAAAATTGACCCCCATGGCCAAGGAGGGACTCTACCAAGTCTACTCTAAAGAACTTAGAGAAATTATGATTGAGGAAGAGGAAGAGCAGAGAATTAAAAAAAGGAAAAAATACTTGAGAGACGTTGAGGACTACAAAGCACACAATGTCTTCAAGTGGCAGGAAAACAATCGCAATACAAGCCAACACAATGATGATTTACAAATGGAAGTGGGGGGAGCCACCTCCAGTGGCCTGGTACCTCCGTCCTCTGAACCCATCAGGCCCCTTTTGGGTCCTTCTACTCCCAAGGTGGGGTTCAGGGAACGGGAACCCAATAGAACAGGGGCAAATAAAACACCCCATTCCATCAAGCGGAAACACAATGGACATCAGCCCAAGTCTAGTTCTACCAACACCCACCCTCCATCAAATACAGCCAATGGAAATTATGGGAGGTACTCTATCCAGGGGGGTACTAAAGGCCCTAGACAATCAGAGGGAATTCCGTACAGTCATTCAAATTCGTACCATCACAATAGGCCCGCATATACGGAATATCATGACCACTATAATAATCATGAAGATTATGGATATAGAGGAGAAACCCAGCCCCCGTATCGGGCACCATGGGGTTACGACCTACCAGTAGAGAATAGGTATGAGCCGCTACAGGGAACTGGAGAGGGTGCGTTACGCACCAACTCCTATGGTAATGGCTCCTATTATCCATATAGTGTGACACATGAGGGCCCACCAGGTCCAGCTCCCTTAAGAAATAAAAAGGATAGTTTTTTAGGAAGGGGTATGGGAAAAAAGGGAAGACAAAGAGAGGAGTCAGGGGAGGGCAACGGTGCCACTCCAAAGAAAAGTCGCAACTAACATGCAAAGGCGTGTTTAATCTTAGTGGGGAGGTACTATCCAGAGCAGAAACCTTAACATTGAATCAAGGATTAAAATATGCCCCCAGAAGATCAATGGACAAATTCCAAATGTTCGTAGATCTTCAAAAATTCATTAGGAAATTAAGCATCAAGCGGCATTTTTTGACCAATCCTATCCTTAGGAACAGCAGTGATATCGGCCAGCAAGCAGGGACAGGATTGAGGAATGCCTCTTTGTTTAATCCCTCAACCAAAACAGCTGCCAGTATCACTGTTTTTAAAAATTTGGTGTTACAGGATTTAACGAAGGCCAAGTTCAGGAAGGATAGAACTAAAAACACAGAGGAAGGCATCAAGACTCTATGTAAAAGGAAAGATCTGATTATCAGACCTGCAGATAAGGGGGGAGGGATAGTCCTACTTAAGAAGGCAGATTATCTCAAAGAAATGGATAATTTATTATCAGATAGGGCCACATATACTATCCTTGGGAATGACCCTTTGGGTAAATATCAAAAAATTCTCATGGGTTTGGTAAAGGAAGGTCATAAGAAGGGAATTCTAAATGAAAAAGAAAAAGATTTCCTGATCCCATTGGCACCAAAAACACCTATTATGTACTACATTCCCAAGATACACAAAAATTCCACTCATCCCCCCGGTCGTCCTATCGTAAGCGGCATAGACTCCCTTACTTCAAGAGTAGGGAAATATGTGGACCATTTCTTGCAACCCGCAGTAGCCAAGACCCCTGCGTTTCTAAGAGATTCAATGCAGATTATTAAGGAAATATCAGTGCTCAATATTGAGGAGGACGTCCTGCTGGTAACAGCGGATGTTTCCTCCTTATATACTACAATCCCCCATCATTTGGGGTATCTTGCAGCCGAACATTTCCTAAGGAAAGATCCCACTCTCAAACCTTCAACCTTAGAGTTTGTGATGAAATTACTTAATTTCGCCATGGAACATAATTACTTTTATTATGGCGGATCCTTCTATTTGCAATGTACTGGCGTTGCTATGGGGGCTAAATTTGCCCCCAGCCTCGCTGGACTCTTCATGGCCCTGTGGGAAAATGATTGCCTCTTTTCCCGAGGGGAGCCCCGCCTTCTATTTTGGCGGCGCTACATTGATGATGCCTTCTTTCTGTGGAAGGGGGATACACCTTCCTTGGTGGACTTCATGTCTAGTCTCAATAATAACAACTGGGGTATTAAATTTACACATGAGTCTAGCCCAGTGTCTGTTAATTTCCTTGATTTAGTAATTTTTAGAGAACAGAATTCCCTCCTCACTAAGGCTTTTTTTAAAACCACGGACCGGAATGGTTACATTCCTAGGGATAGTGGTCATCACCCTAACTGGCTTAAAGCTATCCCAAAAAGCCAGTTTCAAAGAATTAGGAGGAATTGCTCTAAAACAGAAGACTACCATTCCCAAGTCCAAATTCTCAAGCAACGGTTTGAGGAAAAAGGGTACGTGACAGAGGTCTTAGAGAAGGACATTAAGGAAGTGGCCGCTATGGACAGAGCAGATATGCTAGTCCCTAAAGCTAGCAAAACAGAGACAAGCAGAGATTCTTTTGAGTGGGCTTTTCTGACCACCTTTTCATTGCAACATTGGTGGGTCAGAAAAATAATGAAGAAACATTGGTCAGTTCTGAAAAGCGATAAGATCATGGGCCCCCGGCTTCCTGACACCCCAAAAGTTTTGTTCAGGAGAAATAAAAATCTAAAGGACCTACTGGCACCCAGTGTAGTTGACCCCCCACCAAAAGTGGTTATGTTTGGGAATCTGAAAGGTTTCTACCCGTGCAAGAGATGTAAAGTTTGTGCCTCTTGTAAGACAACTAGAACATCTGCATTCACCTCACACGTAACTTCGAGAACATATTCTATTTCGGAATTTATTACCTGTGACACAGTGGGGGTGATCTACCTTTTGGGGTGCCCTTGCGGGCTCCAATATGTTGGGAGAACATGTAGGGCCCTGAAGATAAGGATAGGGGAACATCTCTCTCGCATACGTAGCGGATTTACCGAACACAGTGTGTCTCTACATTTTGACCAACACCATAATCGTGACCCCTCCGGACTTAAAGTCATTGGCATTGAAAAATATACCCCACACTGGAGGGGGAGCGACCTAGTACGGCAAATATCCCGCAGAGAAACACGCTGGATCTTTGATATGGCCTGTTACAGCCCCCTAGGTTTCAACATAGAATGGGACGTCAACTGTTACATAGATAACAGCTGAGTCCCACTGACACTTTTTCCTCCTCTCAGCCTTCCCCTTTAATATGCAGTCACATGTAACAATATACGTTGACCCCCTCCCCCATCCCCCTATTGGGTTTGTCCCATAGTTAATGTAATGTGGCATCCTATGTTTGTTATTATGTGATATCAGGCTGTACATTCAGTAATGGTTCATATGTTTATGTATAATTTTATTTTATATTTTTTGTCTTTTAAAAATAACAGATATTTTTCCTCAAACTATATACCTTCCCAGGTAGCATTATGTTGTTGTTTACAGTAATTTGTTTTCTAACAACACGATGCACTGATTCCCATTGATGGTTTTGCTGTGAGTGACGTCTCGCTCCTTTAATGTAGAGATCTCGCTCTTATACAAAACCAAGTTGGTTGCAGGGTAGAGCAGATCCCGGCATTTGTTTGTTCCGGTGTCACTCTCCTGCGTGATCGCATAAATAAGAACGAGGTGTGTGACGTCCGACACTTGAGCCTCCTTTCCCCGTAGAAGCCCGTTTGGATGAAACGCCGCGTCGGGTGGAGCTAAGTATCGCAGACGTCACCACGTTCATGAGCTTGCCAGCTGGCTGATCTGATCGTTTGCACGCCTAGCTGGAAGCATCTGCACAATTGCTTTTTGTATCTATGCCGAGAAACTTGGATATATGCAGGATGAAGGACTGTTTGTTTTTTTTAATCATGTCAGTGTTAACTGAATAAAACTGTCAGTTTCTTTTAAACTTGTTACACTATGGAGTTCCTTTTTTTCTTTATCTTCCACGATACCCTAAACAAGCTGAAAGCTTGAGCCATAATTTGGAGTGAGTTAACCCTTTGGAGTGGAAAATCCTTTCAGCTGTCCGAAGTATTTTTGAGCTGTCAGCAGTGGAGGGATCTTCAGGACCCAGCTTGGGATAAGTGTTTCTGAATGCTTTATTGACCCCTGGAAGGGTCCAACATTGCGGTAAGCGGCCACCTATTACTACCCTACATAGGAACAGCTAAGCAACATCATAGGAATTCTCTGCAAATACTACATTGGAAATTCCCTATGAACTGTGTTTTTAAAGGCTTTTTATGAAATAAGTTTTTCTACACCTAATAATTGGAATCCTATTTGGGACGTTGCACTTTTTTGTATTTGCACTTATATATTTTCAATTAATTTTTCTCCCATCATTATCAGGTTGCTGTGGAAGCACCAACACACATTTTTTTATATATGTTACATTGTTGCGCACTTTTGTCCTTTGTCTATATATGTTTTGTGGAGCCTTATATTGGGCTTCTTTGTATTAAGGTGCAGCATTTTTTCATTTATTATTGTTCACGTTTTCACGGTTTTTATACCTATATATTAATTAGTTTCAGGGGTGTTAGCGCGGATTGTCTTTTGTTTTTAGTGATCAGAACTTCCCGCCAGCACTGCCAGCACTCCCCCCCCCCGATCAAGAGCATCTAAGCTGGCTGATCAGAACTCCCTGCCAGCACCCCCCCCCCAAGGAGTAAGAGAAAAAAGGGAGAGAAAGAATAAGAGAAAGAACAGGAAGGACGGCTAGAGAGAGGGGTGGGGGGGACAAGAAATTAAGATAGAGAGATAAAAGTGAAAGAAAGGAAAACATAGAGTGGGTGGTACATCCTAAAATGTACCAGAAGGGGTTTTAATACTTTACGAATGTAGGGGACTTAGGGATCCCTAAATGTCCGTGGGCTAGGGTCGAAAATTACTTGTCTGGCCTTAGGTGCTGAAAACCCACGCTACAAAAATTCTACTGTTAGGGGTCCCCACAGCTTGGGAAATTGTATCAAGGGGTCACGGCACTAGAAGGTTGAGAACCACTGATCTAGAGCATCCCTGGGCAGGGGAGAAAATGGCCCAAGGTAGATCATTTTGTTATGTATATGGTCAACTCTTACCAGCAAATGTAGAAAAATTCATTTGATGTGTTGCAAGAGACAACTATGAAATATTTTTTTCTTTAATTGCTTATACAGTAGCTCATGTTGTGCTTGCAATTTTTAAAATGTACAGTCTTCTCTGAGCTGGTTTGAAGTTCATTTTGCGTAAAACAAACTTTTCAGGAAAAAACAGTACTTTGAAGTGGTCTGTAGTGGAACACTCATTATATTGTCTGATGGTAAAGTGATATGCCAGATTATATTAGAGATCTTATTTCAATGTGCATTTGAGATTGGGGGCTTAAGTGAGAGTGCATTTGATAAGTAATAAAGGTAGCCTTGCAGGATCATTGTGCCTGTTTATATTTTCTAGCTAATAACTATGCTGTAGCTATACTCTGACATCTTTCAGACACAAAAGCACAACGGATTGCTAAACAGTAATTCAATAGAAGAAATCTACTGTGCTTTAGCCAAATACTGAGAAGAATACTGTATGTCACATATGCATATGGTATATTTTTAGCACACACACACCATACATATAATGCTTTCGTCTTTACTATTTTCATATGAATGTATTATAGCTGTTTATTGTCATGAAGTCACTCATCTATGGGTTATATATGATAATCTCTATGCTTAATATTATTTGGGTTATATACTATTTACCATCAGGGAGTAGTACTTTTATATATTTCCAATTATGTAATGGTTAAATAGTGTATGCAGTGCATTTTAGCCAATCTCTTCTCACCAACTGTGTTTTTCTCTTTCTTTTTTTTATATTGTTTTTTTGTGTAGCGCCCTGCTCCTGATGAACAGGCGCTGCTTAAAATTTAGTGGGGTACTGAGATGTTATTTGGCTCAGACCAGATTGATTAAGGGCAATTTCGCTATGGCTGAACTGGGAGAGATTCACTATCGATTTCCTGGGGGTGTTATTACCACCCCGGGACAAGGGTGGCAGTAGTCAGGTCACGGTGTATTGCGTGTCCCCCTCAGCAATGAATTAGTGGAAGTGGTTACCCCGCTAATGTCTGCTGGGGAGGGGTATTTAAGAGACAAATGCCGTTTGCTTCTCGTGGCCCATCTGGCCAGGGGTGTGCGTGTTGTGAATCCTGGCTCCGGGACCATGGTGGCCCGGGGCTGGTGGGCCCAGTTGTCTGGCTGGGGCCTGTACCGCAGAGGTGATGCTGTGCTGTCCGTCCTGCGGGAGAAGGCCACTCGATGAAGGCGACCAGGGGAGGAAATATCCTGGTAGGGGCCATGCAAGAGGCTGGTACCCTAGGATAAGGCCTGGAAGCTTCACCAAAGGATGCACCGTACACCGAGAGGCATGACAGTGTCACCTGTCGAATTCAAAGGTTCTAGTGAGAAAAAGCTAAAGACATCTGGGTGCTGAATCCTGTGGCAGAGGATCCTGGACCGAAATATCTCATCAAGAAAGGAGGGTCTGTGGCAGAGACTGTACTTTATTCCGTGCGTCATCCCGGGTTGCTAGGCAAGTGAGAGGGACCTATCCGGGTGAGCAATACCCACTCTGGAAAGAGGAGTGTTTCCTTACATTGCACCTGAACCTACCTACCCTTCCACCCCTTATTCCTCTTTTCTACCAAAGTTCTCCAAAAATAAACCCCAAGAGAAAGAGGTACATTGTGTGTGGACATTGAAGTTCTTTGGACTCTCCTTTTACTCTGGATAGCGAGAATATAGAGGTAACGTGCCACCCAAAATCTAAACCAGCAGCTCCTACGGGAGTAGTGCTATATTTGTAATTTTAAGCATGGGTGTTTAACCACTTGACCACTGGGCACTTAAACCCCCTTCCTAACCAGACGAATTTTCAGCTTTTGATGCTCTTACATTTTCAATGACAATTACTCAGTCATGCAAAACTGTTCCCATATGAAATTTTTGCCCTTTTTTTCACACAAATAGAGCTTTCTTTTGGGGGTATTTAATCAAATTTTTCTTTAAAACATCCTCCATACCCCTATCCCATGATGATCGGACCTTGATTGTGGCAAAGTTTGGACAAAGACGTACACCGGAGACGGCTATCTACAGGACCATCGGTGATTGTGTTGATGCCCCTTTTCTTCCTTGTGGAAGGTAAGCGCTCTGTGAGCACGTTCATCTGTGAAGTCTCATCTGGATGATCTCATTGTGTACATGGACAGAAGCCTTGTCACTAATTGATCCACACTTGTTGTTTCACTGGATCACACTTATTTTGGAACATTGATTTACACTTGATTGTACCTATTTGGAATTTTTCACTTGTTTTATTCTGTATTCATTTGTATTATCACTGATTCTTTATAGCGACGCTCACTTGTTTATTTTCGATTGATTGTTTAGTTTAGTTTAGCTGCGCTCATCATTTCACTTTAAATACCTATTTAATCACTGCTGTATTTTTTTGCGCTATAAAAGAAAAAGACTGAAAATTCTGTAAAAAAAAATGGGCCAGATTCAGAAAGAATTAGATTCCCGCAGAGTATCAGAGATACTCTACACCGCCGTACTTTAACTGGCTCTAGGAGGAATTCAGAGAGATTTTGGCCCGTAAGGTACGGCGGCGTAGTGTATTTCTCCCGGCGGAATCAAACTACGCGATTAGGGGGCGTGAGGCATTTAAATTAAGCGCGTCCCCGCGGCGATCGAACTGCGCATGCTCTGTTCAGAAATTTCCCGCCGTGCATTGCACGGAATCACGTCGTTACGTCATTTTTTTTTTGAGTAGCGTCGTTTACGGACATTCCTATTCCCGGACGACTTACGCAAAAAATAAAAAATAAATTGAAAGTCGACGCGGGAACGACGGCCATACTTAACATGGGCCGCGTAACGTTAGACCAGCTAATAGCTGGTTTAACTTTACGTAGCGAAAAAATTACGTACGCGATTGCGAACGACGCTCGTAACTTCGTGGATCGCCGGAAAAAGCTCATTTGCATACCCCGACGACGCGAACTCCACCCAGCGGCCGCAAAAAGATTGCAGCGTAGATCCGAAGGCGTACAAAGACGTAAGCCTGTCAGATCGAAGCCCAACGCCGCCGTATCATGGTTTGAGGATTCAAACTAGTGATACGGCGCGCGAAATTTGAAATTACTCCTGTTTAACACCAGTTAGACAGGCGTAATGGCTCTCTGAATCTGGCCCAATGTTTCTTCATTTCTATTATAAAATTTTGCAAATTAGTAATTTTTCTTCATACATTTTGCCCGAAATTTATACTGCTACATATCTTTGGTAAAAATAACCCAAATTGGAGTATATTATTTGGTCTTTGTGAAAGTTATAGAGTCCACAAGCTATGGTGCTAATTTCAGAAAATTGATCACACCTGAAGTACTGATGGCCTATCTCATTTCTTGAGACCTTAACAAGCTAGGAAATAACCCCCAAATTACCTCCTTTTGGAAAGTAGACATTCCAAGCTATTTATTAAGAGGCATGGTGAGTTTTTTGAACTTGTAATTTTTTCCCACAATTCTTTTCAAATCAAGATTTTTTTTCATAAAATTGTCTTTTTTTTTTTTCTATTGAAAAGCCTGTGGCGTGCAAAACACAACCCAACAAAACTTCACCCGATGCAGGAAAAAATGTGCACACACATAAAGAGTGAAACACAAAAAACTGCGACGGGTGCCATCGTCAATTGGTCCTCCGAAAAAGACCCAGCTCTGACCCCCGAGGCGTTAGGCTCCTGACAGGGAAAAGAATTACAGTGGTCCAAGCAGCTGAAGCCACGAGGACCGCACTAAGGTCCATGCAGCCGAAGCCACATGACCTAACATCCTCAGAGGGACTGCCGAGTCAGAACCCTCTTCGGTGAGACTCCCCCAAAGGGAGACCCCATGAGAGCAGGCGAACTAAGCCAGAAGGCCATGTCCACCCACTCTCAAGACTTTCAGAGCCGGCCCGAGGACCAGCACCCTACTCGCCACACTAAAAGTGCAAAACACTGGCCAAACACCGGACTGTGCCAGCTGTATGGATGGGGGATTTCAACATGACTATGGACCCATGTATGGACCGCCCGGCAAGGACCGGGGAAGACATAGAGGGACGGAGGTTGACTAGACTGGGACGCCTGGTAAAGGAATTCTCCCTGACTGACGTATGGAGACACGTGCATACACCTGTCACTCCACTAGCCACGACACCATGTCTCGCGTAGACTACATATTGGTGTCCACCACATTGATGTCAAGGGTTGGGGGGGGGCGGGGTTCGCTGGATAATAATGTCCCATCTGGGGGAGTCCCCCATGAGGGTTTGGAGACTTAACCTGCATACTCCCGCTGGACCACTTCCCTCCCCCGGAGATGTTTCCAGGATTACCTCTTCAGAGGGTGGCAGAAATTAAATACTTAGGGGTGAGGGTTACAAGAAACCTCAGAGACTACATCCCTTTGAACATAGAGCCCTTATTTTCCGTTATTAAAGAGAGGACCCAGGCATGGGCCAAGCTGCCCCTGGGAGTCATGGGTAGAATCAACCTGGTAAAAATGATCATACTGCCTAAAATTTTGTACCTGATATGGCACGCCCCTCTGTACATACCGTTAAAGGTTTTCAAGCAGATGGAAGCAATTTTGAACTCCTTTGTATGGGGGTCAGGCAGGCACAAACTAGCTTGGCACATACTTAAGAACCCTACAATGGAGGGGGGTTGCTCCTTACCAGATCTGCAGGATTACTATGTTGCTTTGCAGCTGTCCCACATGTACCACTTCAACAAATCCGAGGCACAGGTATAGATCATTAGTATGTAACAAACCAGGCAGTCACCTACACACCCCGGTGCAGGCAATCTTCAGGAAGGGGGGTGGAGGCTGCAGGACTTCACGTTTTAGTGCTGATATGCTGCTCCACCACCAGAAAGTTTGGGACATAGCCCTTAAGAAGCAGAATAGGACGGGTCTGCATTCCCACACTCCTCTGTGGTGTAACGGGGATCTCTCTGAAATAGATAAGGTGCCCAATCCGGGGCTCTGGGCAGCATACGGAGTACTGTATTTATCACACATGCTGACCACATCCGGCCCTAAGTCCTTTGCACAACTCAGGGAGGAATTTTCCCCCCCCCACAATTTGTGTTTAGATACCTACAGTTGAGGCATGCGCTCAAATCCCAGATTGATGCGACTGCGACTGTCCTTGGAGGCCCACAGGTTTTAGATATTATCCTGGGTGCGGACGCTACCAAACTTACTTCTAACTTGTACTTTATTATACGACAGTATAGGGTGGGTAGGATTACGCTGACGGCTAAAGAAGCATGGGAACAGGATTTGGGACAAATAGACGACTCGGATTGGGGGGAGATTCTGGAGAATGTAAAGACGACATCCCCCAAACTTTCGGACAGGCTGGCACAGCTATACATAGTGCACCGGGCATACCTTACACCACTGAGAATGGCAAAATTTCAACCCACAAGGAGCCCCCTATGCCCAAGGTGCAATGCAACCGAGAGCTCCTTCTATCACTTGATATGGCATTGCCCGGACATACAGGCTTATTGGTTACAAGTGACGCAAATGTCTCCATGACACTATGGGTGCCCCGGTGGGCATGGACCCAAAACTATGTCTATTGGGACTGATACTGGACGTGGAGGCAGATAAATACCTGACTATTTTTATTCATGAAACACTGTTTATAGCAAGGAAAATTATTACCAGGGTGTGGATGCGGGACAGGGCCCCGACGCTAGAGGAGTGGAAGAGGGAAGTGAACATCACTCTCCCTTACAGGAAAATGGTCTATGTCCATAGGGGAAGACCGCAGACATTTTTTAATGTATGGGACAGATGGTTAGAAGATGGGGAAACCTGTACTGACTAATGTATTTGTCGAATGGAGATATAGGGAGAAATGGTTTGAATACGGGGAACTGAACGATGGTTGGCACTTGTCATTGTATACACTGTTAATGCCTGTACGTACTTGTAGCCCTCCAACCCGCAATATAATCTGTATGGACGGGTGCAGACGGAACTACTTGAGTAGACTTACCTTATGTCTGTACAGACTGCTGAGAATATTGCTGTCATTGTGAATCTATCGCTTTTTATATGTATGTACCCCCTTTGCATCTCAATAAACTTGCATCTCTTGGTTAAAAAAAAAAAAGTGCAAAACACCAAACAAAAAAAGTTAAAAAACAAGACAAACAGGGGGTAAAATAAAAAAGAAAGTGGGGGGAAAGGAAGGTGGGAAGGTGAGTCGTAAGTGGCCACCGTGCAATACGATGGCCTGCCCTCTGGCCAGGAACAAAAATTCCTCTGGTCCTAGCCAAAAGGCTCGGCCCTAGAGGCAGGTGTTAAAAAGGTGTGTGTGTGGAGATATGTGACCTAAGGTGCCACTCCAGGGGCACTATCTCCACAGGCTTTTCAACTAACCCTGACCCCCGGTCCGGACCGGCAGCACCCTTCCCAGCCAGGAAGGTAAGAGAAGAGGTTGGGGAGAGCCCATCGCAGCAGGCAACTACCCACAACCCCCATCTCTCCCACCTAATTACATTTGGGAAGGAGGAGCAAGGGTTCCCTCGCCGAACCACCCACTGGGGCAGACACCACCGAATCCAGGCCAATGGCCAGGGTCCCGGCCTTTCAGCTTCGACCTCATGCCTCTCTGTCCCGATCAGAAGGCTTTCGCCTCCACACCAACAGGCTTAGCGTCCGCCGACAGCCATCCCTTTCCCTCTCGCCGGTACTGGGGACAGTCAGCTTAGCACCACCTATTGGCAACTGATAAGAACAGATACTACACTTGATCTTAGCCAAAAGGCCGAGAAGCGAAATTGTCATATTAGCAGGTTATTTCTCACACACAGGATATGCATACCACAAAATTATCATTACTTTCTGGTGTAACAGTATTTAAGTGGAGAATTATAACTAGAAGGTGGAATTTCATATAGCAAATAAAATAATAATTGTAGACAAACAAAGGAAATTAAATAAAAATAAAAATTTGTATACTAAACTACTTATTGATTATGGCTATGGCAGCACACATACAATATAAAGAAAAATGGTGCTGCACGCTGCCAAAGTGATATATAAAATTCAGGGACCTTATTTAAATTGACCTCTAAGCTGCTGCAAATACAAATTGTGTTCCCACAATGATAAATGTTGATTAAAAAAAGGTGTGCATTTGCACAGCTTAAAACATATTGCCTAATTATATGACCATTCTCTGGTATCAATTGAACATATTCATAGGTGCTTAAACATTAAGAAAAACCTCTCATATCAAAATCATATTCATGTGACATCAACCCCTTGAACATGAAACACATAATAAATTGAAAGTAGAACTCCTTCATAAACTATGTCCTACAGTTCAAACAAGTGTCAGTGTTTGGAGCCCTTTATCCTTAAAAATGATGCGCTTCACTAAAAAATGCTTCCAAATAGTCCACAGTTTATATACAAAAGCATAAAGAAAAAAGGTGCAAGTGTTGAGGGATCTTCACCCTTATAAACAATGTTCTCCACCACCACACAGTTGCTTCCAAAACATGCAAAATAGCAATAAATTTAAAGTAGCACTACAGTTCAAAAAGTGTCAGTGTTTGGAGCCCTTCACCCTTAAAAACGATGTGCTTCACTAAAAAAAAGCTGAAAAATAGTCCACAATTTAT
Source organism: Rana kukunoris (assembly GCA_029574335.1). Lineage (NCBI taxonomy): Eukaryota > Metazoa > Chordata > Amphibia > Anura > Ranidae > Rana > Rana kukunoris. The sequence goes on along the minus strand of CM056051.1, from coordinate 163,341,758 downwards.
ATCCAAGAGCATACAAAAAAAAAGTGCAAGTGTTGAGGGCTCTTCACTCTTATAAACGATGTACTCCACTGACACACATGTGCTCCACCACCAGCCAAAATGCTCGTTCACCTTGCAAGTAGATCTGTAAATGAATGCAGTCCAAACCGGCTTTTAAGAAACAAGAACAATGTACCCAAGGGTTTTTAACAAGCATTTTTCCAAGGCACAGTGTGATGTTGCTCCAAGGTAGTGATTTTTTTAAATGCCTCTCCAGTGGGGAAGTATAGTAGTGTAAAGTGATCTTTATTATGGACAGTTGCTTAATGTTTAGAAATGCTGAGTTTCGGGTACCTTTTCTGGATGTTCTGTACGTTTTCCCTAATCCTTTTGCATTACGGCCTTTTAATGCGACCTATATATTGTTTTTTGCATGGACATTGTAAAGCATAGACCACCCCCTCAGTTTTGCAAGTTATGCAATCTTTTATCTGGTATTGCTTTCCTGTTGTGGTGGCTATGAGTCCTTCCCTTTATTTTTGTTAATGATTTTGGTTATAACATACACATAACACTGTTTGAAAGGAGAAAATCCCTTTCCCATAAAACAACACAAAGTCTCTTTTCTTTGGTGGATCAATCACATTTTTGGCTATCATATTTGTTAATATTGGTGCTTTACGATATGTGAACTTAGATTGCGTGGATAGTATTTCCTTAAGATGTCTGTCTACTGTTAAGATGGGCCAATGTTTTTTAAAAATCTTCTCTACTTTCTTGTGTTGTACTCCATAATTGAGGATGATAGGGATATTATCTGTGAACTCTTCTTCTATTATCTTATCTCTGATGAGTTCTTCATGATCCATGTTCTCTACTTCCTGAATTTGCTGTTGTATGTATTCTTGCTTGTATCATTTTTGAAAGAATCTCTGGCCAATCATGGCTGCTTGTTCTTAGTAGTCTGTGTTCTTTCTACAGTTATGTTTAAGAGGATAATATTATTATTATTTTTATTATTATTATTATGAATTTTGGGGACAGTATACATCATGGGAATCCTGCATACATCTGGCACTTGATATCTCCCCTCTGTATTATTTAAGATGCCTTTCTTTATGCCTTTCTTCACCATGTTATCCAAATCATTTCTATATGTTCTGGTAGGATTACTTAGTAGTCTTTGATATGTAGTCTGATCTAGTAGTTGGTTCTCTAGGTCTGTCTTATTGGCTTCTTTTGTCTGCACCACAATTCCTCTTCCTTTGTCAGCAGAGCATGCTAGAGCATTTTTTTCACGATCGTGTGTAGGCAAAACCGTTTTAATGATCAAGTTGAAAAAAACTTCGTTTTTTCTAGAGCATGAAAAGCTTTGTTTTTTACAACCCGAAAAATGATTGTGTGTATGCAGCATTACTATTTTCTTTTGTTTCCTTGCATCTTTAGCTTTTCTTATTTCTAATTTATTAAGATCTTGTGTCACCAATGTTCTATAGACTTCAATGTGCAATGTATATAATGGAGTTTCAAATAAACAAAACAAGCATGCGAACATATTATGACTGAACACATTTTACATAATATGATATTTTGGGTCATAATCGTGTCTTTTCATATACTATTATGTCTATGGAAACAGTGAAGTTCTTGTTGGTACATTTTCACCAGAACAAAATGATCCTAAACATTCATAGACGTGCGCAGGGGGCATGCTGCGGAGATTACCCCTGCTGCCCGAGCTCATGTCATTTACTGGCGGCTTCCTTTTATGAATGAGCAAAGTGATTGAATGGTACAGATCACTTGCTATGTTCATTCATAATTCACTAGTAAACTGTGTTTACTAGGCTTCAGTTTGTGAATGAACAGGATGCAACTCAGTGCAGAGCATTTCCCATGTAATTACTGTCCAGTGCAGCTGACGCTGTATATACAGTATATACACACACACGTGCATGTGCGTTTTGAGCTTTGGGTTGCACACCCTAATGCACACCACTGTCAACGTTGTTAATAGTTTCTTCTTATCAGATGATGAGCTGCACATTTGTCTTACTATAAGAATTTTTTAACGTTAACTTTATAATATATACATAAAGTTTTAGTTGTCTTGTTCTCAAAACCTTGGAATATGGAGAAACTAGATGTCATTCATTTAGTGGTGCAATAGAGATATACGCTCAATGTCTCAAATGTCCCATGTTGTGGATCTTGGTTCTTCTAGGTCAGGGATCTCCAAACTAAGGCGGCGTACACACACGACCGAGGTTCTCGCTAGAAACCAGCGAGGAACCTCGCTGGAAGCTGCATTCCAGCGAGAAACCTCGGCCGTGTGTACGCTCTCGGCGAGCATCCCGTCGGGAATGCCGTCGAGCAGAAATAGAGAGCATGTTCTCTATTTGCTCGACGGCCTGCCTGGATGAATGGCTGGTTGCCATTCCCGACGGGCGGGTCGCCGAATCTGACGGCCGGCAGAGAACCTCGACGGGCGGAACGATGTGTTCTGCCCGTCGAGATTCTCTGCCGTGTGTACGCGGCTTCAGACTCTCCAGATGTTGCAGAACTATACAATGAGGCAGATGTTGCAGAACTATACAATGAGGCATTGTAAATATCCGACATTCACATACAGGACTACTAGGCATGATGGGAATTGTCGTTTCTGAACAACTCGTGGGCCAATTTATTTATGGGTGTAATACAAAGTCAATGGCCCAGATTCACGTACATCTGCGCATTATTGGACCGGCGTAGCGCACCGCCTTTACGTTAGACTTGCGCAATTTTGTCGCGTAATCACCCTATTCTCGTAGCTTTTGCGCAGAAAATTGCGCATGACTAACATTATTTCAGAGGCGTAAGGCGGAGTAATACAAATTGGGAAGGACGTGGGCGTGTTACATTGAAATGAGCCGTGACCCCATGCAAATGAAGGGCCGGCCGGCTCGCGCATGCGCGCTTGAAGGAGACCATGGTCAGCTCCGCTGTGCGCATGCTCACAACTCGGGAGCGGCGCAATCAGTGTAATTGGAAATGGACTAGGGCAACTTTGTGAACTACGCAAACAGCATAAATAGACAGACACAAATGCACTTCCTTTGCAAAAGTACATCCCTTTGTCCCTTCCTATACAGCAAGTTGCTTTTGTTTATTAGCGTTTGTTTGTTTGTTTGTTTGTGACGTGTCTTTGAGATATTTGGGGACTGTTTTGCAGAGTGATTTTTGTCTTTTATGTGTTTTCTTTGTTGTTTTTTTTTTTAATTATATTTTTGCTGGGGCATTTATTTTATTTTTTTGGTTCTGTTTGTGTATGATTTTGGAATGTGGGGGTGATATTCCTGCGGGAAATAGGGTGTCACCCTCATTTGTGGTGGAGAAGTGATCCCCAGGTCTGTGTGAATGGTGTATGAATGTACAGTGACATAATTGGAGCCGCGGCATGGCGTTGCTGCTCACAAGTCCTGCATGGTGGGCTTGTGCCAATCCAATGTGATGAGGATGTGGGGTGTGTGTGTGCTAGGGACCACCGTGGTGTGCATGCATGCATTCTCATTGTGCCATGATTAATGTGTGTGTTTAACGTGCAAGGATGCATATGTGAGCTGGCATGAGATGGGGTCATGAGATGGGGTCCCAGTGCATATGCAGAATCACCTTGAAGGGAAAAGACAGGAGGATGTTAGTAGTGCATGTGCCCCTTGTGATGTGTGCATCATGGGGGGGGACAGTCATGCCTGCCACCCATGTCACTCACCAACCAGCCAGGTGTCCCCATACATGTTCTGTTCGAAATCTGTGGGGATGGGGCTCTGATTGTATATGTAGCTGTCATGGGTGTCATGGGTAGTGTCATGTGTTGGGCTGGTGATGTCCTCCTGCAAGGTTGTGGTAATTCCATGATGGCATGAGGGGTGAATCTGAAGATGCGAGACACCTCAGAATCACTCATGCCAAAGATGTCTATGCATGTGTGATATATCAAGTGAAGAGTGAGGGGCTTGTATCGGATAAGAATATTGTATTAGATTAGATTAAATTGTAAAGTTTATATAAGCAAATAAAAAAAAATAAAAAAATTCCTGTGCCCTCCTTAGTGCCCTCCTCAGTGCCCTCATCCTTCTTTGTTCATCTAAAGTCAGTAGTATAGCTATGAGCGACGATGCCCCTGGCATGTTGGCATACAGATTGTTGTGCGACACGTGTGACTGCTGAGCTCCTCACTAACAGTGTTGCTTTATCTAACAAGTAGACTTTTTTTCTCTTTTTAGACCAGCTTTTATATGGTCTAATTTTAGACAGTACATTTTGCTGTTGCGCACACTGCGTAGCCTGCGCTGCCCCAACTTTCTTTTGTGGATCCCCGTAAGTCCCTCATTAGCATATTTGACTAGCAAATCAATGGTCTGTCTAGCGCACTTTTGCGCGGACGGATGCGCCAGTCTAACGAAATTACGCGGGACAAAAAAAAGTAGATTTTTTGCGTATCTCGTTCTGGGGATGCCGTGCATCGAAACGCACGTGCACATTTCGACTTACGCACGCGCATCTCCTAGTGCGCAGGCGTAATCGCTCTGTGAATCTGGGCCAATATATTTACTGGCATTCTCTGCAAGATTTTGATTGCCAGAAACAATCGGAAAGGCTGGTGGTTTAGTTTGATGTTTATGAACGTTGCCACCTTTTATGCACTGAACAATCATAGGGTGTGTTCGTTAATGATAAGAGCTAGCTCATCTCTAGACAGATTATTGTTCCTTTTCCCTCTCTGCCAAGATATGTGTTAATTAACTAAGAAATTCTTGAGTTGGGTCAGTGATGATTACATATTGTCCTCATTATTGAGGATATCATAACACTTTGTAAGGTAGAAGGTTCTGTCCATTATGACTATGTTGCCACCCTCATATGCTGATATTTAATTTAAAGTCTTTGTTATCGTTCAAATATTGCAGTGCCTGCCATTCGGAATTAGTGAAATTGAAAGATTTTTTTTCCAAAAGGCATGCAACTCCTGCTCAATAAGTTTACCAATGAGTTGTATCTAACTACCCTGAGGGAAAGGTGGGGTATATTCAAATTTAGCTTTTATTGGTGTAACTGGACCTTCAATTCCCACACTCCCACCCTCACTCTCTTTCTGTAGGGATTATAAAAGTCTCAAAGTCTCAATATCCCTAGATGTTGTAATTTAATGTTTTGTGCTGACTTATTCTTGAATTCCTTCTTTAACTGCTTGCCGACCAGTTATCTGCTGGGCGAGATCACGTAGCTATACGTCATCTTGCTGAGCAGCCAATAGGGGAGTACGTGCGCCGCCGGAGGTTGCCGGGCAACCGCGATCGCTCATTACTGAGCGAGAACCGGGAGCTGTGTGTCAGTCCTGTCAGGGGGGGAAATTACCTATCGTCTGTTCATACAATGTATGAACAGCTATGTGTAATTTCCCCATATCAGTCCACCCCCCTTCAGTTAGAACACACCCAGGGAACATGATTAACCCCTTCCTAACCCCCTAGCGTTAACCCTTTTACTGCCAGTGGCATTTTTATAGTAATCAATGCATTTTTATAGCACTGGCCGTTATAAAAATGCCAATGGTCCCAAAAATGTGTCAAAAGTGTCCGCCATAATGTCGTAGTACCGATAAAAATCACTGATCGCCGCCATTACTAGTAAAAAATAAATATTAAGAAAAATGCCATAAAACTATCCCCTATTTTGTAAACGCTATAACTTTTGTGCAAACCAATCAATAAATGCTTATTTTTTTAAAAAAAAAATATGTAGACAAATACGCATCGGCCTAAACTGAGGGGAAAAAAAATTATATATATTTTTGGGGGATATTTATTATAGCAAAAAGTAAAAAATATTATTTTTTTTCAAAATTGTCACTAAAAACTGCAGAGGTGATCAAATACCACCAAAAGAAAGCTCTATTTGTGGGGGAAAAAAGGACGCCAATTTTGTTTGGGAGCCACATTGCATGACTGCCCAATTGTCAGTTAAATTGACGCAGTGCCGAATCACAAAAAGTGGCCTGGTCTTTGACCAGCAATATGGTCCGGGCGTTTAAGTGGTTAAGGCAAATTTTCTTGCATAAAGATGTAAATATTTTCCCAACTCAAACAAGTTCAAATCATGAATGGGTACAAAGACAAACCTCTTTTATCTGTTATCATCATGACTGTCCATACTTATAAGGGGACTGGATATTATTGCCTCTTGCCTCTTTTGGCTCCTGTATATCCCCATTAATCATAGTCTATGCCCCTTTAGGGGCATTGCTGGGCTTCCCTCATCAACCTCTGCCTCTGCCAGGGGCTTGTCTAGATTCTTTCCTCATTGAATTAACCTAATTTTGTTTGTCACTCCTCTTTTGTCTGTCACTTCTTTTTTTTATAGACGTTAAACACATCTGAATGCTTAAAAAGTAGTGTCCTCTCTATGCCGAACCAATTTTTCACTGGAAAAAAAAAACTTTGCTGTCTTCCACTGAGAGAAACTCAAGGTCTATCTCCTTCTCACGAAAGCCAGCCACTGTGAAATATCGGACCCAGGCTTGGTCACTAATATGCACAACTATCAAAAAGATTATTTACACAATTGCCTTCTATGGCCCAGATTCACAGAGCGATTACGCCTGCGCAACAGGAGATGCGCGTGCGTAAGTCGAAATGTGTGCGTGCGTTTCGATGCACGGCATCCCCAGAACGAGATACGCAAAAAATCTACTTTTTTTTGTCCTGCGCAATTTCGTTAGACTGGCGCATCCGTCCGCGCAAAAGTGCGCTAGACAGACCATTGATTTGCTAGTCAAATATGCTAATGAGGGACTTACGGGGATCCACAAAAGAACGTTGGGGCAGCGCAGGCGATGCAGTGTGCGCAACAGCAAAATGTCCTGTCTAAAATTAGACCATATAAAAGCTGGTCTAAAAAGAGAAAAAAAGTCTACTTGTTAGATAAAGCAACACTGTTAGTGAGGAGCTCAGCAGTCACACGTGTTGCACAACAATCTGTATGCCAACATGCCAGGGGCATCGTCGCACATAGCTATACTACAGACTTTAGATGAACAAAGAAGGATGAGGGCACGGAGGATGGCACGGAGGATGGCACGGGAGAGGATATACCGCACCCGCATAGACCTGTTTGGCATGAGTGATTCTGAGGTGTATCGCATCTTCAGATTCACCCCTCATGTCATCCTGGAATTAACCACAACCCTGCAGGAGGACATCACCAGCCCAACACACCGCTCACATGCAGTGAAGCCACTGGTCAAGGTCATGGCAACACTCCATGTCCTTGCCAGTGGCTCTTTTCAAAGAACAAGTGGAGTGGTGGCTGGGATGTCACAATCCTCCATGAGCAGATGTGTGCACCAGGTTGTCCCTGCAATCCTCAGACGCATGGCCAACCAAATCATCAAACCCACCACTGAGGAGCTGCGACTGAAGGTAATGACAGATTTCTACAGAATTGCCAGATTCCCACGCACTGTGGGGGCCATTGATTGCACACATGTGGCACTCCAGCCCCCCCAGGAGACAGAGCACATGTACCGCAATCGGAAGCATTGGCATTCCATCAATGTACAGGTGATAGTCGATGCCTAAGGCCTCATATGGCACGTCCGTGCCAAACACCCAGGGTCCAGCCATGACAGCTACATATACAATCAATGCCACATCCGAATGGAATTCGAACAGAACGTGTATGGGGACACCTGGCTGGTTGGTGAGTGACATGGGAGTCAGGCATGACTATCCCCTCCCATGATGCACACATCACAAGGGCCACATGCATGACTAACATCCTCCTGTCTTTTCCCTTACAGGTGACTCTGCATATCCACTGGGACCCCATCTCATGACTCCTATCCGGAACCCCCAAACCCCAGGAGAGGAAAGATACAATCAAGCACATGCCCAAACACGAGCAGTGGTGGAGCGCACCTTTGGCCTACTAAAGTCACGTTTCCGATGCCTGGATAAGTCTGGGGGTACCCTCTTGTATTCCCCAAACTTTGTGTGCCAGATCATCGGTGCATGTTGCATGCTGCACAACTTCGCAGTAAGAAAGGGCCTGCAGATTGACCTACGTGATGACCTGAACCAGACAATCCCCCCCTAACCGAGGCTACCCCGTCTTCTGAGGGAAGAGCAGCCAGGAGACAACTCACATTGGGCATCTTTGCACGTTAAACACACACATTAATCATGGCACAATGAGAATGCATGCATGCACACCACTGTGGTCCCTAGCACACACACCCCACATCCACATCAAATTGGATTGGCACCAGTCCACCATGCAGGACTTGTGAGCAGCAACGCCACGCCAAGGCTCCAATTATGTCACTGTACATTCATACACCATTCACACGGACCTGGGGATCACTTCTCCCTGGTCCTGGGGAACCCTTCTCCACCAAAATTGAGGGTGACACCCCTTTTCCGTCAGGAATGTCACCCCCACATTCAAACAGTATTCACAACCCAAAAAAAAAAAAATTACCTGCAAAAGCAAAAATTTTCCAGCAAAAAAAAAGGGGAAAAAAAATTAATGCCCTTTGCGTGAGCCACGCCTGGGGCGCCCCCGGCCACGGCCCCGGCTTCTCAGGGGAGACTCATGGGGGAGGGGGAAAACCGGGGAAGGAGGAGCAGCCCCTGATCTCTGCCCACCTGGCGGCCTGCCCTCCAAGGCCACGGCTTTTCTGTCCAGGGCAGCACCAAGTGTTGCCGTGTTGGCCTGGATAGCCTGGGTAAGGGCCCTCACATCCTGCCCAATGCCTGCTGATGTCGTCTGCAGTTCGTTTAGGCAGGTTGTGAAAGCCTGGGAGTGGGAGTCCAGGTTCCCCAGCGTATCCTTGATGGAGGACAGGCTCTCCTCCATCCGCACCAATGTCTGGCTGACCTGTCCCAGATGGCGGGTCTGGAGGAACTGGTCCCTTCTCAGAGTGGCGGGCAGGAGATCGGCCACCCCCCTGGTGTTCTGGGATGAAATCCTGCCTCCAGCTGATGCTTGTGGCCGGGGAGAAGGGGAGGCCCTTGTGAGGGGAGCCATGTTGGGGGAGGAGGGGGGGGGGCTCCCCCTTAGGGAGGGCTGCCTGCTGCCAGCCAGAGGGGAAGAGTCCTCAAAAACCAAACGTCCAGTGCCTGACATGGACTCCTCCTCCTCATGATTCTCCTCCTCCTCCTCATGATTCTCCTCCTCCTCTTGAACCTCCTCTGCGGACTCCGGCCTTGTTGGGGGGGCCTCATTAGGCTGCTGTCCTGGGGTTGGTACGGGAAGGCCAGATGGCCCTGCACCCTCCTGCACATCTGTGGATGACACAAAACATTCACAGGTTGGAGGATCCACACACTTGCCACATATTCCCTTTCACCCCCTCCCCCACACATGCTACACACCTGATATTAAAAAAAATACTTACCTGGCACCACGGGCTCCGGACTTGAGTCAAAGCCGGGCAGGCCCTCAACTTCATGCCGATGAAAGGTCAGGGCCACCGCACGCTCCTCCGCTATTAGCCTAATACGGCATGGTGGGCCCCCTCCTGTGCCCCTGGCATGGGCATGCATTCTGGCCAGCTTCTGTTTGACCAGACGCTGGAGGTCATTGATTTTTTTGTCAATCCCAGACCGGGTCCGTGTTTCCCCCTGCCCCGCTGAATTGACCTGCTCAGTGATCCTATCCAAAATCTCCCTCCTCCTGGCCGGGGTGGTGTTGGCACTGTCTGGGCCGTGGAGGAAACGCCCATTCTCGCTAATGGCCCGGGCAAGAATTTGTTTTTCCCCAACTGTAAAATTGAGCTTTCGTTTTCTCTCTGTCATACTTCCAAAAAAACTCACTCCCAGTCAACAAAATTCACTCACACAAACAAGCACAACCAATCAAGCAAGAACACACACAAAGAGAAAACTACTAAAAAATTGCGCAAGTCTAACGTAATAGCGTAGCGCCGGTCCAATAATGCGCAGATGTACCTGAATCTGGGCCTATATTTCTTAATTTCAAAACTCCCTTAACATGACAAGTAAATACTTAAAATGAGAATGTCCACTGTACAAGGTACATTTTTAGGGCCACAAAACTGATGCAGTGCACTAAAGCACATGTGGATTCTGCAAATGAGCTTGGGTGCCATTCAAAATGAGCGACACCACAGCGCAGCACTTTAGACAATCATGGCCCTACTTTCACTCTATTGAAAACCATCTACTATTTAGGGTTTTAAAATTTGACAACAGGCAGCCCAGCCCACGAATTACCAAGTGTAACAACAAAATTATTTTGAATCTTATATAGCAAGGACTGCAAAACAATATAGTTGAAAATACAATTTTTCTTTAAAAGAACAAAGATACTTAGATTATACCTATATATTGTATTTAGCCGTTGTTTAATAAACTGGCTTAGGGTTTATGCATGACTGTGAATCATTCTTTGTAATAAACACTGCAATTTCTCAATTTTAAGCAACGTTGTAAGCAGTGTTGGGTGATTGATATTCTAGATATTTGCACTAAGTGAATTTTCTGTAATATTTTTAGATCCACTTCATCCACTTTTTTATCTTTTGATTTTTTTTTTCAAAAAAGACTGCCTAAGCTCATTGCAGATGACTGATGGAAACTGACACCAGTTTCTTTTAAATTATGATTAATTCTTCCCAGGACTGCAAATAAAATAAAGACAAATTGATTCATTGAGCTCATTACTTTTGGCCCAACAAAGCATGAGATTTGTATAAGCAGATATCCCAGTTAATTTAGAAAAATAACACGCGTGATCCATATAAGACACAAAAATGTTTTTTTCTGATTTAACTGGGAGAATAAACTTTACTATTATAGTTGGTTAAATTGTCAGTTTTACATAATTTCACTAAGACAAAGTCCTGAGCAATTTATATGACAAATATGGCCTCATTGGATGAGATAGCAATCAAATGGAAATGCTTTTTTTATGTCAGCATGACAATAGACAATGCCTTCTAATCCCATATATAGAATTTTCATCCGGTACTGAGATTTAAAACTCAAAGTCTGCTTTACTAAAATGGGAAGTGAACTGAACTTAAATCGGCCTTCAAACAAAATATAAACTCATTGCCCAACAGCCCATGTTGGATACTGGAGGTGAATACAGGTTGATTTGAATTTACTTCATACTTAACAAAGATCTTGGGGCCAGATTCACGTACATCGGCGCATTTTTTGACTGGCGTAGCGCACCTCCTTTACGTTAGACTGCCGCAATGTAGCGGCGCAATCACCGTATTCTCGTTTGATTTGCGCAGAAATTTGCATCGGTGCAACGTAATTTCAGAGGCGTAAGGCGGAGTATTTCAAATTGGGAAGGACATGGGCGTGTTACATTGAAATGAGCCGTGACCCCATGCAAATGAAGGGCCGGCTGGCTCGCGCATGCACGCATGAAGCAGACCATGGTCAGCACCTCTGTGCGCATGCTCACAACTCGGGAACGGCACAATTAGTGAAATTGGAAGTGGACCCGGGCAACTTTGTGAACTACGCAGACAGCATAAATAGACAGACACAAACGCACTTCCTTTGCAAAAGTACATCCCTTTGTATCTCTCCCTATACAGCAAGGTGCTTTTGTTCTGTTGTTTGTTGCGTTGTGACTTGTCTTTGTTATATTTGTTGACTGTTTGATCTAGTGTTTTGTAGAATATATTTGAAAGTGTTTTTTGGTGACTGCTTGTGAGACTTTTTGGTTGATAGATTTTGGTTTGTTTGTTTTGTTGCTTGATTTTTCCTGCTTGTTTTTGTGAGTGATTTTTGTTGATTGTTTGGGAGAGAGTTGTTGTATGAGTATGACTGAGAGGAAGAGGAAGTGGAATTTTACTTTGGGGGAGAAACAAATAATTGCCCGTGCCGTTACCCAATATGGGCGTTTCCTCCACGGCCAGAGTGTCAACAACCACCCCGGCCAGGAGGTGGGAGATTTTGCAGCACATTACTGACTAGGTGAATGCAGCGGGGGGGGGGGGGGGAGACCGGGACACGCGCGGGGATCGAAAAGAAAATCAATGACCTCCGGCGTTTGGTCAAAATGGCAGCCCATTCCAGGGGCACAGGAGGGGGCCCACCATGCCCTGTTAGGCTGACAGCGGAGGAGCGTGCGGTGGCCCAGACCTTTCATAGATAACAGGTGGAGGGCCTGCCTGGCTATGACTCCAGTCATGAAGCTGTGATGCCAGGTAAGGTTTTTTTGCCCTATCAGGTGTGTAGCATGTGGGGGGGGGGGGTGAAAGGGAATATGTGGCAAGTGTGTGGATCCTCCAACCGGTGAATGTTTTGTGTCATCCACAGATGTGCAGGAGGGTGCTGGGCCATCTGGGTTGACCGCACCATCCCCAGGACAACAGCCTGATGAGGACCCTCCGACAAGGCCGGAGTCCTCGGAGGAGGTTGATGAGGAGGAGGTTGAGGAGGAGGAGGAGTTTGAGGTGGAGGAGGATGTCATGTAAGCCAGTGGATTGTTGTTTTTGGAGTGCTCCCCTCCCAAGGGCCTCCCCTTCTCCCCGGCCACAAGCCTCAGCTGGAGGCAGGATGTCGTCCCAGAAGACCAGGGGGTGGTCGAGGTTCTGCCCGCCAATCTGAGAAGGGACCAGGCCCTTCAGACCCGCCATCTTGGACAGGTCAGCCAGACTTTGGTGCGGATGGAGGAGAGCCTGTCCTCCATAAAGGATACGCTTGGGGACCTGGACTGCCACTCCCGGGCTTACAAACTGCCTAAACGTACTGCAGACTACAACAGCAGATGTTAGGCAGGATGTGAGGGCCCTCACCCAGGCTATCCAGGCCAACACGGCAACACTAAGTGCTGGCCTGAACAGAATTGCTGTGGCCTTGGAGGGCAGGCCGCCAGGTGGGCAGAGACCAGGGGCTGCTCCTCCTTCCCCAGATTACCCCCCCATTAATCTCCCCTGAGGAGCCAGGGCCGTGGCCATGGGCGCCCCAGGCGTGGCTCACGCCAGCGGCATTAATTTGTTTTCCCCCTTTTTTTGGAGCCGTGGCGTGGCGTTGCTGCTCACAAGTCCAGCATGGTGGGTTTGTGCTAATCCAATTTGATGAGGATGTGGATGTGTCTGTGCTAGGGACCACAGTGGTGTGCATGTATGCATTCTCATTGTGCCATGATGTAGGTCAATCTGCAGGCTCTTTCTCACTGCAAAGTTGTGCAGCAGGCAACATGCACCGATGATCTGGCACACGAAGTTTGGGGAATACAACAGGGTCCCCCCAGATTTATCCAGGCATCGGAAACGTGACTTCAGGAGGCCAAAGGTGCGCTCCACCACTGCACGTGTTTGGGCGTGGGCTTCATTGTATCTTTCCTCTCCTGGTGTTTGGGGGTTCTGGATAGGAGTCATGAGATGGGGTCCCAGTGCATATGCAGAGTCACCAGTAAGGGAAAAGACAGGAGGATGTTAGTCATGCATGTGCCCCTTGTGATGTGTGCATCATGGGGGGGACAGTCATGCCTGCCACCCATGTCACTCACCAACCAGCCAGGTGTCCCCATACACGTTCTGTTCGAATTCCATTCGGATGGGGCTCTGATTGTAGATGTAGCTGTCATGGCTGGATCTGGGGTGTTTGGCACGGATGTGCCATATGAGGCCTTGGGCATCGACTATCACCTGTACGTTGATGGAATGCCAATGCTTCCGATTGCGGTATATGTGCTCTGTCTCATGGGGGGGCTGGAGTGGCACATGTGTGCAATCAATGGCCCAGAGGGTGCGTGGGAATCTGGCAATTCTGTAGAAATCTGTCATTGCCTTCAGCCACAGCTCCTCAGTGGTGGGCTTGATGATTTGGTTGGCCATGCGTCTGAGGATTGCAGGGACAACCTGGTGCACACATCTGCTCATGGAGGATTGTGACATCCCAGCCACCACTCCACTTGTTCTTTGAAAAGGAAATGGAGTGTTGCCATGACCTTGACCAGTGGCTGCACTGCATGTGAGCGGTGTGTTCGGCTGGTGATGTCATCCTGCAGGGTTATGGTTAATTCCAGGATGGCATGAGGGGTGAATCTGAAGATGCGATACACCTCAGAATCACTCATGCCAAAGAGGTCTATGCGTGTGCGGTATATCCTCTCCCGTGCCCTCCTCTGTGCCCTCCTCCTTCTTTGCTCCTCTAAAGTCAGTAGTATAGCTTTGAGCAAGGATGTCCCTGGCATGTTGGCATACAGATTGTTGTGCAACAAGTGTGACTGCTCAGCTCCTCACTAACAGTGTTGCTTTCTCTGACATGTAGACGGATTGTCTAATTTTATACCACCTTTTATATGGTCTAATTTTAGACAGGACGTGCAGCTGTTGCGCACAGCGCGTAGCCTGCGCTGCAACAACGTTCTTTTGTGGATCCCCGTAACTCACTCATTAGCATATTTGAATAGCAAATCAATGGTGTGTCTAGCGCAGTTTTGCGCGGATGGATGCACCTGTCTATCGAAATTGCTCCAGTAAAAAAAAAGTAGATATCTTGCGTCTCTCATTTTGGGGATGCGGCGCATCGAAACGCATGCGCAAATTTAGACTTACGCCGCGCATCTCCTGTAACGCCGGCGTAATCGCTCTGTGAATCTGACCCTTGGTTCCTATGCAGAGTTACATTCATACAGAATGAGTCTGATTTAATGTATCAGTCACTGGCTCTCTTGAGCCCTGTTTATATATGCTGCGATTGGACACAGCACAAGTTTGTCAGCAGGTTACAGGCAAACATTTTGGCTGTATGCCTGCTGATCGGCTGTGGCCAATCACAGCACAGAGATATGTGTGTTGGCCTACACAACACATAGATCAGGCTGGATTTTTCCCTGCTATCAGTTAGGCCGCGTACACACGATCAAATCTGTCTGCTGGAAACGGTCTGCTAGACCGTACCAGCAGACAGATTCGATCGTGTGTACGGGCGAGCCAACGGATTTGGCCACCCGACAGATTTCAAAGCATGCTTTGAAATCTATCGGGTGGGAACCCGTCCGCCCGACATGTCTGCTGGTTAGTACACTTACCAGCAGAAATGTCGTCTCGCACCGGCGCCGAATGGATGCGCGGAAGTGTTTTACTTCCTGGTGCGGTGACGTGGCGGCATCAACGTCACCGCCACGTCACCGACACGTCAGCGCGCCGTCTGCTGGTGGGGATTTTGGTTTGCTCGTGTGTACACGCGAGCAAACCAAAATCCAAACAGACAGATTTGTTCAAATCGGTCGGACAGACCGTTTTGAACAAATCTATTGCCTCCTGTGTACGAGGCCTTACTGTTGAGAAATAAAAGCAAGGAGAGACCCAGCCAGATGATCTGTGAGTAAAAGCAGCACACCTACACTTGAAAACACTTGTCAGGCACACAATAATCCCTTGATTTCCCTTCTGATCACTCCTGTCACCCAGCCAGTGTCATTAGTACAGTGTACAGTGTTATCACTGATCACTGTATTAGTGTCACTAATGGTGTCAGTCAGTGTCTCTCCCAGTGTCAGTTACTGCCAGATTGCTCACCACACAAGTACAGTCATACTAAAATTTGCTGATCTCCGCCATTACTAGTACAGTGTCTGTACATACAAGTATTTTGATCACAATCAGAACTATACTAGTGTCCACAAAAACACAGTTTGGTTTTTACCAAAGACATTTAGCAAAATAAATTTTGGCCTAAATTTTATAAAGACATTTTTTTAGATATGTTTTATAACAGAAAATATAAAATATTTTTTTTTTCTTAAAACTTTTCAGTATAATAAAAAAAAACTGTGGCGATCAAATACTACCGAAATAAATCTCTATTTGTGTGAAAAAAAAATATTGAAATTTAATTTGCGTACAGTGTTGCATGACTGAGCAAAAAATGCCCCAGTCTTGAAGAAACACCTTCCGGAGGTCAAGTCCTTAATCTATGATATATTAAAACTCCAATATGTTTATCACGATATGTCTATAAGACCTGTTTATCACTATATACTATGTGTATATTTCTTTATCGTGCATCATGGGACACAGAGCAGCCATAATAATGACTATATGGTTTAGTACTACCACTACTGGTGGATGGACACTGGCAGATAGTCAAACAGGAAGTCCACCCCTATATAACCCCTCTTACACAGGAAGGACCTCAGTTTTTTTGCCAGTGTCTGTGAGGTGGAATGGTCCCTGATGTGATACATGTGCTCTTGGAGCATACGGTACTTGGAGGTCTGGATAGTTCTATTTAGAATAATGGACTTCATTCAGATCCACTTGAAAAAGCTACAGTATCAGCCAAAATGTATGGTTCCTTGGGGTTTGCCTGTAATGCGGTCTTAAGGCTCTGGACCCTGCATGGAACCCTATGCAGTGTTTGTTCTGACCAAGGTGCTTTCCTGCAGGGATCTATACAGGTTCAGGGAAGTGGACCCCACATTAAGGGGGACACAGTCCCTGAAAGTCTTTTATGACAAATTGAGACTTTAGATGAGGCATATGATAGAACTACCACAGGCCTCCATCCCTGTAAATAGGTACAACAAGAGGGGGAGGGTTGGGACTTTAGATGAGATGCATTTTTAGCAGTATGCAATTAAATATATATATGGAATGTAAAAAATCCATATTAGCCAGGCTCAGAGTTGCCAACCAAAAAAGCACCAAACCAAATTAATCTGTCTAAATGTATGTAAATAAACACAGAGGTTTAGTTGCATGTATCTGCAGATACCTGGGTAGCTGCAGGCCAACGACAAGGCACCCTCTATTGCTGCAGTCCTACATATGAATGCTAAGGTCTCCTGAAAAGGAGCACATGTGTGCTAATCAATAGATAGGGGGCAGGGGATAACCTAAAGTTGGTCTAGCTTCCCAGGTATCTGCAGATACATGCAACTAAACCTCTGTTTTTATTTACATACATTTAGACAGATTAATTTGGTTCAGTGCTTTTTTGGTTGGCAACTTTGAGCCTGGCTAATATGGAAACATTTTTTACATTCCATATATATATTTATTGCATACTTCTAAAAACGCATCTCATCTAAAGTCCCAACCCCCCCCCCCTTTTTGTAGAAATGTGAGGTGTGACTTATAGAGATAATGCACAAGGAAACAAAAAAACACAAGTACCATAGTGTTCTCTGCTTTTAAATTTATTAAGAAAATGCCCCCTGGGGCGGAGCTAGCCGGGGACCGCGATGGACGCCTGAGAGCAGAGCTCCAGCTACAGCAGGCAGACAACGGCTATCAACAGCCCATCTGAGCAGCAAAACATCGCCCTGCACGGCGGATTCACCGCAGCGTAGGCTCCCTACATAGCGGGCATGACTAAGCCCAAAAAATCGGGGAACCGTCCCCAGAAACTGACGGAGTTCTATCCCCTCGAGGCCAAGCAACATGGCGCCGGAGCGACCTCCACGCCGACGGCGGGTCCACGCTCGCAACAGCACCCGGCCAGCAGAACAAGCAAACGGAGCAGTCCTCCTAGATCACCCACCTCTCCTCCACCTACACCCTCTTCGGGGAGCCCTGAGAAGTCCAGGTTCAGATCAGATGCAACGGATGAAGAGGTGAGCGCTTTACTTATCTCAGGGGAGGAATCTAGGGAGGACACGAGGGAGCTCCCTGACTCCATTGACACTTTCCCCACGGCCAATCAGCCAGTGATGGACACTGTCCTGAAGGAGATGCTGGTCTCCTTGAGGAGTTCTTTACACACTGACATGGTGTCGTGCCTCCACAAGTTTAGCAGAGAACTGGGCTCAGTTGCTGACAGAGTGACACATGTAGAAGTTAAAATGGGAGAGTTTGCTGACACGATAAATGATCTGGTAGATGCCAATGATGGGAGGGAGGATGAGCTGGAAGCACTTAAAACAAAAATGGCAGATTTGGAAGACAGAAGCAGAAGGAATAACGTTAAGATAAGGGGGATCCCTGAGACAGTACAGCAAGCTGATCTGCGTCTATATGTCTCCCAACTCCTAGCTGCAACCCTCCCTGACATGACGGAGCTGGACTTTAATGTGGATAGAATCCACCGTCTACCCAAGCCCTTGTATCTGTCAGAGAACATACCCAGGGATGTTTTAATTATGAGATTTCATTTTTATCATACCAAGGAAAAGTTGATGGCAGCATCCAGGGTGAAAGGGAAAATTCCAGCGCATATGACAATCTACAATTTTATGCGGTCGCAGTTCACGCTGCAAAAGTGCAGGAATCTAAATACAATCACGAAGGCTCTCAGGAATTGCAATCTTAGCTACAAGTGGGGCTTCCCGACAAAACTGATTGTCACTAAGGAGGGAACGGACTATGTGATAGATTCTATGACCAAGGGTCTGGCCTTCCTTAAATCATGGGGGATTACACCTGACCCCCAATCCCAAGACCCAGTGAAATCCAACCGCTCTACACCATCTCAGGAATGGCACAAAGTGAATTCAAGAAATGCCCGCACCCATAAATAGTTCGGATGGGTGCAACATACCAACGTTCACCTGCTGAAGGAGAAGTCCGTGCGGTCCGTGTTACACTTATAGCTCGGACTTTCCTACCCCAGATTATTTGAGTGGCCATGAGCCACACTCTTGTTTACCTTCAATTGGTTGGGCTATCCGCCTGTGTTGACTGTTTTTTTTTGTTTACATTCTTGTTTTTCTCCCCATTCGGATCAAACCGACGTCTCTATGAGTGCTCCGAGCCCATCTCAGCAGGACCCATGAAGACCCAATGGCCACAACAGACCCCTCAGCCGGCACAACCAAAGATGAACAGTCTTCTGACAGTGAGTACGATTTATTCACCTTATGCTACTCCACCATCGCACACAACCAAATGGCGTTGAAATTTCTGTCATTTAATGCCAAGGGTCTTAACCACCCGGCAAAAAGACGCTCGCTGTGGAAAGAAGCCTTACACTAACACTGTGACATCTTGTGTGTACAGGAGACCCACTTCGCCATGACCTCTCCCCCTAAGTGCAGCCATCCCAAATTCCAGCACTACTTTTACGCCAAAGCGGACGAGAAAAAGAAGGGAGTGATGATAGCCATAAGGGACTCTGTAGCCTTTAAGCTACATTCACTGGTGGCAGACCCCCGGGGTCGATTTTTGATCCTGATCTGTGACATTGACTCTATTACCTACACAATAGGGAACGTTAATGCACCGAACAAGGGGCAAATTCGTTTCTTCCACAAGGTTATGAAGAAAATAAGGACTATGGGGAAGGGTAAAGTTTTATTGTGTGGAGATTTCAAAATCACCCCGGACCCTTCTGTGGACTCCACGGCCATACATAGACGAGCTCCTGCATCCTTGGGAGATTCCCTGAGGACTCACGAAGTGTTCGATGCCTGGAGATGCCTCAATGCGAATGAGAGAGACTTTTCCTTTTTTTCCAATTGCCATAGAACGTATAGTAGAATTGACTTGTTCCTAGTGGATAAGTGCTTATTGTTTGATTGTACTGGTGCCAATATCAATACCATCACCTGGTCGGACCATGCCTTGATTACGCTGTCTATAGGCAACAATGCTAAAAGAGGAAATACACGTATCTGGAGAGCAAACCCCAGGCTGTTTCAGGATGGTCCGACTAGGTCCAGAATAGACAGTCAACTAAGGGAATTTTTCACATTCAATTGCCCATCGGTGTCAGACCCTAATGTGCTTTGGAATGCCCATAAAGCATTTGCGAGAGGGATCTTGATTCAGCAGGGGGCTAGGAGTAAAAAGTTGAGGCAGACACATATGAATAACCTAATCTCAGAAATATAGGCTCTTGATAAACAAAATAAAAGTAGAATGTCCCCGACCACTACGGCTCGACTATCACAGCTCCATACTAAGCTCCGCCTGCTGTTCCAAGAGGACTTTGAAAAGTCCTCAAGAAGGTTAAAACTACAATATTACACAAGTGGCAATAGAGCGGGTAAGATGCTGGCCAATAAGCTTAAAGGACAGAGACACAAGGCACAAATCCCTTTTCTTATCCACCCTGTGACAAAGACTAAGCTCTACCACCCACAGGAAATAGACGCCTTTAGCCAATACTACAGTATGCTGTATAATCTTAAAGATGACCCTAGTATTCCCCAGGCGAGCACCCCACTGATAGACTCATTCCTGCAACACATAGATCTACCAGAGCTCACTCCTGAACACCTAGAGAAGTTAAATTCCCCTATTTCAGAGAAAGAGATAGGGGAGGTCATCAAGAATCTCCCCAACAACAAGTCTCCAGGGCCAGATGGCTTCATGGGAGAATACTATAAAAATTTTCAAGATACCCTAGTCCCACATATGGAGAAACTATTTAATTTAGCGGCTACAGAATCCCTTATACCTCCGGAGATGTTGAAAGCTATGATAGTAGCACTGCCAAAACCTGGAAAAAACCCAGATTCCCCTCAAAATTTTAGGCCAATTTCATTGCTCAACAACGACATAAAGATTTACGCCAAGTTACTTGCAAATAGGCTGGTAGACATATTACCCAAATTAATTGATAGGGACCATTCCGGGTTTACTAGGGGACGTCAGACGTTGGATGCCACCCGCCGTTTGGTCAATGTGATCCATATGGCGGTTGGTAAAGGAACGCCTTCTCTGCTCCTGGCGCTGGATGCAGAGAAGGCGTTTGATAGGATTCATTGGCAATTCCTCTGCAGAGTATTGGATACATTTGGGTTCAAGGGATTCATTTATTCAGCGATAATTGCATTGTATACTCTTCCATCTGCACAGGTTTATGTAGCAGGGGTGTTGTCTACTCCATTCGCCATATCCAATGGGACAAGGCAGGGGTGTCCCCTCTCACCATTGATTTTTAATCTTTTAATGGAACCACTTGCTTCCTATCTGCGCAGCCACCCGGATATCTCGGGCATCACGGCAGGAGGAAGGGAACATGTCATCAGCCTGTTTGCCGATGACGTCATCCTGATGCTGTCAAAGGCAGAAACCTCCTTACCAGCGGTACACAAGGCGTTACATACATTTAATACTGTATCGTACTATAAGGTTAATGAGTCTAAATCATATATTCTGAATTTGGGAATTCCAGCAGAGGTTGAGGACTTCTTTAGGAAGAAAGTTCCCTACGCGTGGAAACAAGAGGGTATCACCTACTTAGGCATCACCCTGACCCCCAAAACAGGGGACCTTCTGCGGTCCAATTTTACACCCTTTCTGGAATCACTAAAGTCCAAATTGACGGCCCTAGCGAAAACAGAACTGTCATGGCTAGGCAGACTAGCAGCCTTCAAAATGCAGATCCTCCCACAGGTGTTATACCTGTTCCGCACACTCCCCATAGTTATACCAAACTCCTATTTAAATCTATGCAATCCCTGATAAATAACTACTTATGGCAAGGAGGGAGGGCAAGATGTGCTTTTGGTAAGCTTGTCAAACACAGGAAGGCGGGGGGGATAGGCCATGTCCACATCCAGGATTATTACTTTGCTACCATTCTAGCCCAACTTAAACAATGGTTTTTGCCATATTCTGAAGCCTTATGGAAAAATCTAGAAGTTCAGGTCCCACAGAATAATCTAATGAACTTTCTACTGACAGCCCCAATTGCAGGCTCACTTACCACTAAATTAGCACCACCTTTACAGGCCTCGGTCAGAGCGTGGTTGTACTTGTCCAGAAATACAAAAGGGGAGGTTGACATATTACCTGTGGAACTTCCATTGCCGGCACTAGGACTTTTGATACCGAACATGAACACCTCAACTTGGATAGATAAGGTGATTAAATATGTAGAAGGTATAGTAGAGGGATCCCATCTCAAGTCATTTGCTAGACTCCAGACAGAAAATAACTTTACAGCCTCTGAACAGTATGCTTACATGCAAATAGACCACTTGTGGAGAAACACCCCGGGACTGCTCACTAGCATACTGGGGAAGATCTTGAGGTTCTATAGAGATCCCCGAAGCTCGACAGGAGGAATATCTATTGTATATAATACCTTGCAGAGTAAGCTACTTTGTGAGAAATCTCAACACATGCTAGCTTGGGAAAGGGAATTGGGGGCGGAACACACAGCCTGGGAATGGGAAAGATTGTTTAGACTAACGTACGCATCTACAAGAAGTACCAATCTAAGGGAAATGCAACAAAAAAATACACTTAGATGGTACCTTACCCCATATAGGTTGTCAAGAATTTTCCCTGGAGTCTCTCCACTCTGCTGGAGAGGCTTTGGTGAAAAGGGCTCACTGTGCCACATTCTTTGGTCATGTCCCAAGCTGCACCAAGTCTGGAAGCAGATTGAAAGATTGATGACTGTGGTGACGGGGGCTCATCGCGTGTTATCACCGGGGATGGCGATACTATCACTGGATCTACATAGTATACCGGCATTGCATAGGACCATTGTATCACAAATCATTATGGCTACACGTCTTGCAATTTTGAGACACTGGAAATCTGTAGAGGTACCCACGATTACGGAGATCATACACATCATACATACACATGGCACATACGAAGTACTTCACTCCTCGGCCATGGGTAACTATGATAAGACATCTCGAGATTGGAATGATTGGTTGAATTGGTATAAGGGAGGTGCACGTCTGTAATGAAGCAATAGATCGGGCGAGGGTCATATAATATAATATTATTTACTGTGATATTAAAATGGAAAACTTAATACTGCTGTTGACAATAGGCACACGTCACTTAGAAATTGAATGCGGGAGAGTTTTTGTTCTATTTTGTTTTACTTTGTTTTATTGATGTTACTCCTATACATGGTTATTCAGTTGATTTAGTCCTCTTTGTTCAACCTGCATCTGATTATTACACATACCTATGATGGGGTAAGGTACCAATGTTTTTGCATTTCGGAGTGCGCGGCCCATGGACTCCCACCATGCATTTTCCCTTCCACAATACAACTTTTTTTGGGGTGGCTAAAACCCCCCTTCCCCCCTCAACGCATGTGAGCCACATATGACCTAGAGGACAATTTATCTTTAGGGGTTCAGCAGTTACCCTGCTTATAGCAATAATTACTTTCTTGGACTACACCTACGGTGAAATTCAAGATAGGCTCTTTGGGATTTCACTTTGTTGCGTGATGAGCTTATGAACATTATAACTTCGGTATATGGGTGACCACCGAGTTGAGCACCCATAGGTAGCATATTTTCATATGTTCCCTTTCCTAACAGGTTTGTCCAAGTTATTTCCCCAAAAACATACATTTTTGGTCCATATTCGCTCTAGTATCATGCAATAATACAATTTCTACATACAGCCTTCAGTACCACAAGGTACATCTTTGAATATTCCCCGCTCATCAGGTTGGCCTAAGCTACTCACTCTACAATCAGCATTGTCTGGTTGCTATTTGTCAGAACTTTATGTACTGCTCATACCCCTATCCATAGCCCCTAGCTCCAACTAATTAATGATGTTTACTAACTAACCTAATACATATATATTGAGAATCTTCACCAGACCTTACCCACTTCAGTAATTATGTAAACACATAGTTCCACCCCCTCCCTCTCCCCCCCCTTCCCTGACGGGAATGCTGTCTCCAGAGGCTTCCCGGCATAAGTGGGCAGATGTGTATATCACCATCTCCCCATTTTCATGCTATCCCCATGACGGGCCGTTCCACCTCCGGCCACCAGGGGTAGCACTACATGCCGGCGGCATTCCTTGATCGCCACCAGACGATGCATGGCGCGGCGCGCATGGGCGGCTTTGGCCCGACGTGCGCCTCAGCGCCATGACGCCACGCATTTGCGATGGAGGTGATGGTAATTATCATGGCGGAAGCTCTCAGGAACGCCGAGGGAGTCACAGAACGTTTGCCCTTCCGGCATTCTGGATCACGGGGAGGGAGGGACAAGATGACACCTGGCAATTATGCACTCATACCCCTTATAAGTGCTATCTCCCGTGGATCAGATCGAGATCCCGGGAGAGCTCCCTCCACACACATATTGGAATTGGAGCCCATGTAAGTACCTATATCCATCGTCATTTTAGCGTCATTCCTTCAACCACTTTCCCTACGATATATTCTTGCAATTTTGCTACATTCCATTTACTCTATGTAACTGGTTAACATTGAGACAGGTACTCATTATTGTTAATTATCGCTCACACACATCTATCCACCCACACTCACACCGACACATCCCACTCACCTGCAAATACTCTTCCTTGCAGCACACACACACTCACCCACCCACTTTTTTATTTTTTTATTTATTAATACTGTTTATTTTTATTTTTTATTATTTTTTACATTTTTTCTCCCCTCACTCCCTTTTTTTTCACCCATTTAACCTCACATCCACCACACCATTGCACTCACCTAGTCTCACCCACACATCTTTTTGTTTTATTCATTATTCATTTTCAATATTTATCTCATTTCATTCATTTCACTTTATTCACCTTCCACACACATCCAACGCATATCCTCTTTCCCATTCACCCCTTTGACATTATGAGGTCCGACCCACCAATACTACTCTTGGTGAGGTATATCCCTACTCACATTAGCAACATACACCTCCATTGGTGTACATAGGTTATATCTATTCCTATCTATCTAAATACTTACTCTTATATATGCCCACGCTGATGATCCCACCAGATCTTCAACACGTGGGTGAGGTTGTTATTCCATGCACGTCAACGACGATGGTTAAACTAATTAGGTACTTACACCAGTTATTTATACCCATTCAAATATCTAACCAACACAGGTGTCGTTCAGCGGTCTCTCCCCCCCGAAGGTCCACCTCTGTGACTCCTTGCCTAGCCTTCCTTGACTGTTTCTCGCTTGATGGAATGGGAGGTTTGTTTGTGAGGGTACATGGATCATCTTTTATATTTCCCAACAACCATCTCTGGTCAGATGCTATTCCAAAAACCTTTTGAGTGGTAAATACAATTTCAACACTATCCCCTTAATGCATTTTCTTAGAGGGATATAACTCTAATCAATATACCTTTTCTAACATGTTTCATCAGAGTACAATTCCCCTGAAGAAGACCGTGACAGTAATTGGTCGAAACGCGTCGGGGTACTCATATGGAAATCAATTGAATCATGATCAATCATGTATTGTATTGTTGTGTATATATTTCCTTTATCTCTTGCCACTGTTAAAATCTTGTCAATCATGTTTAACCAGAGTGCACTATGTTTACTAATTTTAAATGCTCCTACCATGTTGTATTTTTGCTGTACTGTACATATCCAGTAAAGATTTTATCTCAAAATTATAATTTCCTACACTTTGTACATAATGCCGCTTAAAAACCCCACTGGGGGACCTTTCCATTTCTGTTTTTGCATTTCGGGGTGCGTGGCCCATGGACTCCCACCATGCGTTTTCCCTTCCAGGTACCAATGTTATAGGAACTCTAACTACAAAAGGAGCATATCTCCGTACAAAGGGGCAGGGGGTTTGCTAACTGTGCTCCCTGGAGCGACCGAAGAGAGGGATCGCAAGGTACATGTCCTAAACCTCGATTAAGTACCTGTGATTACGTGTGTATAAGAATTAACTGGAGATTTCCTTCCTGTACCTAATGCCCTGCTTAATTTCTTCTTCTTTTTGGATGCATGTCTGTATGTTTTGAAAGAATTTTTCAATAAAAAATATTGGACAATAAGAAAACGCCCCCTAGGAAATAACAATAAAAACAGCATGTATCTAATCACCAGCTCATTCACTGCAGATGTAGACTCCCCTCTAAAGGAGTGTCGGCCTCTCATTGGCCTTCATCAGTAGATCTACTACCTAGGAATTACTAGGAATTACTACCATTGGTAAAGTGGATTGATTGTGGTGGACACAAGAAGTAATCTGTCTATGAGTTTTATACTCATCCTTGAGGTGAGCAGGCATTTTAGCAGGTGGTGGTGTGCACTGAATCTATTTAAATACGATTTTACATGGAGGTGACAGTTTTAGAAACCTACATATGAACTGTTTTTTTTTTTTTTTGTTTCATGGAATGTATAATTATTTGTTTACATAAGATTTATAGATACGCAGCACTGCACTATTTTCACAAAATGAATATTGCAATAGGCGTGGTGTATCACTATAAGGGCCCTTTCACAACAGCGGACCGTATGTCCGTTTTTTCATCCATCCGTGTACGGATGAAAAAGGGACATACATGTATCCCTATGGGATAGCGGGGTGTCAGCGGATGAACATCCGCTGACACCCGATCTCATCTGTGTCCACTATGCTCCGATTCTGCAGACGGAGGAAAATCCTATTTTTCCATCCATCTGCGGATTGGATGAACAGGGAAAGACGGTCCGTGTTGATCCAATCCCCCTATAGGGGAAAGCGAAGATCTGACAGGGCAGTCCCTGCACAGTGTGCAGGGACCGCCCTATCATATGCCGGTTCAACGGGGATCAACATAGCGATCCCACTGAGCAAGCGGATAAGAAGGGTACGGATCCTCACGAGATCCATACGTCTGAAAAGGCCTAATGCCGCGTACACACGGTCGTTTTTTGCGATGAAAAAAAACGACGTTTTTTAAAACGTCATTTAAATTGATCGTGTGTGGGCAAAACGTCGTTTTTTGTCTTCAAAAAAACGACCAAAAAAAAATTCCAACTTGCTTGAATTTTTTGTGTCGTTTTTCAAAACGTCGTTTTTTGTTTCACAAAAAGTCACCGTGTGTAGTAAAAACGTCTTTTAAAACGACGTTTTTCAACCCGCGCATGCCCAGAAGCTAGTTATGAAGCGAGCTTCAATGGAAAAGAGTGGTGAACGTAACCTCACTTTTTGTGAAAAAACGATGGTGTGTATGCAAAATTGTCTTTGAAAAGTGACGTTTTAATTACGTCGTTTTTTACTTCACAGAAAACGTCGTTTTTTTTCATCGCAAAAAACGACCGTGTGTACGCGGCATAAGTGTTCAGCAGCTGTGTAGACACTCGGAGGGGTATATTTGATGATTTTTTTTTCACAGCATTATAGTAGTAATTTATTAGCATTGTGGTGCTGTTTTTCTCACAACATACTGTACATATTACTTACATTTTTCTAAATACAGCAAATGTTAGTGAATAGAGCTATGTTTTCATATGTAACCTTTGAAATACTTGTGCAATTTATGTAAGCAATGTTTAAAAGCAAAACAGAAAGATACAAAATGGTATGTTTCCTGATTGGCTAGTTTACTATAGGACTCATGCATATTTCCTTCAAAATTTGCTGTTTCCTCTCCTAATAAAAGCTGACAGAATGTAAATGAGTTTCTAAAGGAACCAGCAAAAGTGGCGATTTTTCTCATTTAATCTTTAGATGAGTTGTCTGTCTCCCAGCTGCTGAGCTTCATTAGAATTCTGAAACTAATTCACCTATCAACACATGATTATTGGGTCGTGTGAGTATTTTTGGGCTACATGAAGAGAAAATCACTCCAGAGTACAGGGTGGTCAATAACAGAACTGGCAGACTTCAGAACAATCTGTGCTAACAGGGGAATGAACCCAGGTCTCATTTCTTTCTTTTAGCAATAGATTATACCAAAGAGACAAATCCCTGCTAAAGATTAAATAGACTTTTTTAATATACAGAGTGCATTGCAGCTGTAACTCTGATCTGTAGTCGTATAGAAAACCTTTTCTAGAAACAAAAAGATATTTACTATTGCTGTTACAATGTTTAATGGCACTGCTAAGGGTTAGAGGTTTATAGAAGGTTGGTAATGACAAAAGAGGTTATGGTACTTATAATTTTGTGATTTGTAATTCGCTAAACCATAGATTTTTTTTAAATACAATTCTGTCCAATTTCACTTCTCAGAATAACTGTTAACAATTTTATTTTATTTAGAAATCAAAAATATTAACATCTGTTTTAATACTGCAAGTTTCTTAGTTGTGATCCTTATAAGAACTACTCTAAATATACTCTACTATAAATGTTTTTTGAAGAGCTAAACATGTGTCATAATGTCCTGCTTAATAAATAGATCGAATGTTTATTCACTGAATTAATAAAAGTGTAGACCATAATCATTTTGTTAAATGGAATGATTAATTGATCCCACACCAAAAATAATGCTTATAACTATCAAACCTTTGTTAACGCACCAAATTCTACAAGTTCCATGTTGTCATATGTCGTATAAAAGCTTAATGCACAAAATGTGGCTTGAAAATATACCATATACTGGTAAAAGTAACATCAATAATAATAATAATAATAATAAATAATAATAATAATATTAAACTTATAGTGTTAGGTAATTGTGGTTTTCATTGAAAGAGTACAACTCACCCAACTTCATTGAATGTCCATTATGCAACAGCAGAATCAGAGAAGCACCATGGCAGTTATAATGGGCTCCATTAATCCGGAAACCCATAGAGACAGACTTTGGACTTTTTTTAGACAGGTACTCAATACATGTCTTTTGTTCTTTGATTTGATCAACAGCAGCTGCAGTAACTTTTCAAAAAGTAGTCTTACTTTCAATGCTGTTTAATATTTTGTCTTATTTAAATAAAAATGGGTATTATTATTATTATTATTATTATTATTACTGCTGCTGCATATTAAAGGTGTGTGTGTGTAAAATGTAAAGTAAAACATACAATTTACAAATAACCAGTTTCATAAAAAAAAAAAATTTAGTTGGTATAATATATACTTACAGTATACATTATCTCACAAAAGTGAGTACACCCCTCACATTTTTGCAAATATTTTATTATATCTTTTCATGTGACAACACTGAAGAAATTACCCTCTTCTACCATGTAAAGTAGTGAGTGTACAGCTTGTATAACAGTGTAAATTTGCTGTTCCCTCAAAATAACTCAAGACATTAATGTCTAAATGAAAATGTTTAAATTGGGCCCAATTAGCCATTTTTCCCTTCCTGATGTCATGTGAATTATTAGGGTTACAGGAATAGGTGTAAATGGGGAGCAGGTGCATTAAATTTGGTGTTATCGCTATCATTCTCTTATACTGGTCACTGGAAGTTTAACATGGCACCTCATGGCAAAGAACTCAAGAAAAAAATAATTGTTGCTCTACATAAAGATGGTGTAGGATATAAGAAGGTTGTCAAGACTAGGGATGAGCCGAACATCCCCCCGTTCGGTTCGCACCAGAACCTGTGAACAGACCAAAAGTTTGTGTGAACTTTAGAACCCCATTAAAGTCTATGGGACTTGAACATTTGAAATCTAAAGTGCTAATTTTAAAGGCTAATATGCAAGTTATTGTCCTAAAAAGTGTTTGGGGACCGGGTCCTGCCACAGGGGACATGAATCAATGCAAAAAAAAAGTTTTAAAAACTGTATTTATTTCAGGAGCAGTGATTTTAAATTACTTTTTATCCTTCAGAAACGACACTTTGTGCAGGGACAGTTCTAAGCATGGGAAACATGCGCTGCTTCACAGGCATACTATACACACCCCCCAGGTACAAAAGTATGAAGCATTATTCAAATCACTGCTCCTGAAAAACTAGCATTATTTTAAAACTTTTTTTGCATTGATACATGTACCCTGGGGCGGGAATCAGGGCCCTAAACACTTTTTATGACAATAACTTACATATTAGCCTTCAAAATTAGCACTTTAGATTTCTCCCATAGACTTTTCCAGAACCTGCGAACACACCAAATGTTTGTGTGAACTTCAGAACCCCGTTAAAGTTTATGGAACTCGAACGTTTGAAATATAAAGTGCTAATTTTAAAGGCTAATATGCAAGTTATTGTCCTAAAAAGTGTTTGGGGACCCGAATCCTGCCCCAGGGGACATGTATCAATGCAAATAAAAGTTTTAAAAATGGCAGTTTTTTCGGGAGCAGTGAATTTAACCACTTAATCACCAAAGCTGTCCATTTGTGATATCTGAATGATTCCTGCAGCTACAGGCATCATTCAGATATCGCCCTCTTCAGACGGCGATTCTGTGCACCATAAGAATGATCAAAGCGGCGGTTCCGCCGCTTGATCATTCTTATAAGCAGCGGGAGGAGACGTCCCCCCTCCCGCCGCCATCCGGTGCTTCTCCGGGCTCTCCTGTGCCATCGGGGGCCCGGAGAGCGAATCGGCCGGCGCTGGCGGCAGAACCATAGAGATGACTGGTGACCAGACGGTTCATCTCTATGAGGGGACAGCAAATTGACACTGTTATACAAGTTGTACACTCACTACTTTACATTGTAGAAAAATGATACTGTGTGTGTATATACATATAAACACCCCACATATATATCGCGTGCATATATATATATAAAAATATATATTAAAGTACCGAAGTTTGGCGCCATTCAATGAGTGTGTGCAATTTTAAAGTGTGACATGTTAGGTATCTATTTACTCGGCGTAACATCATCTTTCACACTCTCTCGTCACCCCTCTTTTCTGTGGCCGGCCAAAATCTTATTTTTGGGGGAACTCCACGCCATTTTTTTTACATTTGGGGTGGAGTTCCCCTTAAAATACACACCAGACCTGAAGGGCCTGGTGTATGAATTTGGGGGGACCCCACGCTTTTTATTTTTTTATGAATGAATTCTGCATGAATTGCCGGGAGCCAACAATTCATTATAGCCGCGAGTCATTTTTAAATGACTTTTTTCCTTCAGAAATTACACTTTGTGCAGAGACAGTTCTAAGCACAGGAAACATGCGCTATTTCACAGGCATACTTTACACCCCCCAGGTACGAAATTTAAAGGAATATTTCACTTTTATTGTTTCACTTTAAAGCGGGGGTTCACCCTAAAAAAAATTCTAACATACATCCAGGATACTAATGACATTTACAGTATGAAGGTCTTTTTTTTATCGCCGTACATACTGTTATATTGTGATTTTCTCCCCGGTCTCTGGGTTCTGATTCCCGCGGGACTGGGCGTTCTTATCCCTGGGTTAGATGATTGACGTCTGGCGAAACAGTTCCCATGTTTCACAAGGCGCGTCACCAGATTTCCGTAAATAGCCGAGCTGCGGGTCGGCGCTATACGGCACCTGCGCCCACCATGTAGAGCTGACTGCGCAGGCGCGTATAGCGCCGACCCGTAGCTCGGCTATTTACGGAAATCTGGTGACACGCCTTGTGCGACATGGGAACTGTTTCGCCAGGATAGGAACGCCCAGTCCCGCGGGAATCAGAACCCGGAAGCGGGGGAGAAAATCACATTATAATGGTATGTATGGCGATATAAAAAAAAAAGACCTGCATACTGTAAATGTCATTAGTATCCTGGATGTAATGTTAGAATTTTTTTTAGGGTGAACCCCCACTTTAAGCATTATTAAAATCACTGCTCCCGAAAAAACGTCAATTTTTAAAACTTTTTTTTGCATTGATACATGTCCCCTGGGCAGGACTCAGGTCCCCAAACACTTTTTAGGACAATAACTTGCAAATTAGCCTTTAAAATTAGCACTTTAGATTTCTCCCATAGACTTTAACAGGGTGTTCCGCGGCTTTTCGAATTTGCTGAGAACACCTTAAATCAGGGGTGTCAAACAGGCGGCCCTCCAGCTGTTGCAAAACTACAAGTCCCATGAGGCATTGCAAGGCTAACCGTTACAAGCATGACTCCCACAGGCAGAGGCATGATGGGACTTGTAGTTTCGGAACAGCTGGAGGGCCGCCAGTTTGACACCCCTGCCCTAAATTGTTCGTTGTTTGCCGAACAGGCGAACAGGCAATGTTCGAGTCGAACATGAGTTCACGAAATCGAAGCTCACCAAGGACATGGATTACTGGAACCATTTCCTGTGGTCTGATGAGACCAAGATAAACATATTTGGTTCAGATGGTTCAGATGGTGTCAAGCGTGTGTGTATACTCCAGGTGAGAAGTACAAAGACAAGTATATCTTTCCTACAGTCAAGCATGGTGGTGGAAAGGTCATGGTCTATAGCTGCATGAGCGCTGCCGGCACTAGGGAACTACAGTTCATTGAGGGAACCATGAATGCCAACATGTACTGTGACATACTAAAGCAGAGCATGATCCCCTCCCTTTGAAGACTGGGCCACAGGGCAGTATTCCAACATGATAATGACCCCAAACACACCTTCAAGATGACCACTGCCTTGCTAAAGAAGCTGAGTGTAAAGGTGATGGACTGGCCAAGCAGGTCTCCAGACCTAAACCCTATTAAGCATCTATGGGGTATCCTCAAATGGAAGGTGGAGAAGTGCAAGGTCTCTAACATCCACCAGGTCCATGATGTCATCATGGAGGAGTGGAAGAGAACTCCAGTGGCAACATGTGAAGCTCTGGTAAACTCCATACCCAAGAGGGTCAAGGCAGTGCTGAAAAATAATGGTGGCCACACAAAATATTGACACTCTCGGCTCAATTTGACATTTTCACCTAGGGGTGTACTTCCTTTTGTTGCCCGTGGTTTAGACATTAATGGCTGTGTGTTGAGTTATTCTGAGGGGACAGCAAATTGACACTGTTATACAAGTTGTATACTCACTACTTTACATTGTAGCAAAATGATACTGTGTGTGTATATATATATATATATATAAATATATATATATATATATATATATCAAGCACACATTTTATATATAAAAATCTTATATAAAATCGTATTTATGGTCGTGGCCCTCTGAACGAGAGTGATGTGGATCACATAAACACGCGACAAGACTTACAACATAAATAGACCTGAAGTGTGCCTTGGTGGTCTGGTCAGTATGCCAAGAAAAGGGGGCATACCCAAAGTAAGTAATGGGTAGTTAATTGAAGAAGGATATGCTGAGAAGTGCCCTGAAAAAGGGAAGGGCGGGAGGGTGTCGAATGCGATTGAATGCGCAGACTCACGGACATGAGGTGAGCTGGGAAGAGTCGGCCCAGTGACGTGTAGTACTGCACACTGAACCGACAAAAAGCATGTGTGAGTGGGCTGCTTAAATACCCTCCGGGCTCCTCCCATAAACTCAGGCCACCATACTGGCCTTCTTATTTATGGTCGTGGCCCTCTGACCGAGAGTGATGTGGATCACATAAACACGCGACAAGACTTACAACATAAATAGACCTGAAGTGTGCCTTGGTGGTCTGGTCAGTATGCCAAGAAAAGGGGGCAAAAGACTCAGATAGGGAAATAGCTTATATTGATTTCTTGTATTTATTGAGCCAGCTTGGTAAAGGCTTGTGCCATTTCTTCCCGAGGATTTGGGATGTATGTGGCAAAACAAGGAGACTTCCCATCAGCCTGGTATCTTGATTACGTGGTCTGGTACTCCCTGTTGTGAGGCAGTTGAGACTGCTCTAATTCGGAAAGAATGTCCTGAGAACAGACTGGGATTTGAAGCCCAAGTTGCTTAGGATTCTGACATGCTTGACAAACTGGCTGCCACTCTGGAAGCTGGTTTAGAAAGGGTAGCAATGAGCTACAATCAGATTGGCTGGGTAGATGGAGCAGTAGTCGGTCGAGCACCGTGACTGGGCGTCAGGCATTGTTAGTCTGAAACAGGTTGATGTCAACCCCCGGGGCTGGTTTGTTGCGTTTGCAGACTGAGAGTGAAGGGGTTCGAAAGCGAGTCGGGTGGCGTCGGAGCAGTGTCTGACTGCCGGAGCCACTGATTGTAAATTCACTAGGTCGTAGGGAACCGTAGAAGGCCTGGTAGATGGCTGCTAGGATGACTATGCTGGGCAAGGCCCTAAATGGGGAACGAGTAAGGATTTCAGACATGTGCCTAAAGAGGGCTTTCTTGAAAGGTAGGCGCTTGCCACTGACTGCAGGTTGGTGCTTCTGTATGCTCTGTAGGAGGGACTTGACTGCATGGGCTCGAGAATACTGACAGTTTACTGGGGTCCTGTAGGGACACAAAATGCTGGACACCATCTAGATATGGCGTGATAGTATTGTGAGAAAGGGTCAGCTGCGTGTGGCAATACGATATGAAGGCTAGGACGTGTCTAATGTTGCCTATTGCTGCTCCGAGGCAAGTGGCCAAAAATTAGCAGTTAGTGTTCCAAGCAGTGTGATAGGCCTTCAGTGTGTTGCGTGCCAAGGAGTGGTTAATAAGCTGGGTTGAGTTGGTGAGATGCTACTTCAGTCCATCGTCAGCAATGACCAGGGTGGGACAGGGATGGTTATTGGGTCAGCTCCAGGCTCTTGCTGGAAAAAAAAAAATAAGGTTAGAATGGGATAGAGCATCAGCTGCGATTTTGCATTTGCATGGAATATGACTACAGAAGATATTAAACTGGTGACGGAGTGACAGCTGCGCGAGCCTGCGCAGGAAGGACGTAATGGGGAGAGGCTTGATCTACCTTAATTGATGAAGTCGGGTGTGGCCTGATTGTCTGTGGTGAAGAACACTGTCTGTCCAGTTCAAGTGTGGCCCCAAACCTGGGCAGCTGCCACAATGGGGTACAGCACGAGACGTGATGAAGACTGGGTGAAGCAGAAATTTAAGAGAATTTCTGGGGGCCAAGGTTTGGAGAACCAGTGGCGGACGAAAAATGCACGCAAAAGCCTGTGGTGGCTCGGCTGACACTGCCGGGATGAAGATTGAAATGCTGTTCTATCAGGTGGGGAAGTTGTCCCACATAGCTAAGTCTGCTACTGATGCTTGGTCTAGTTTAAGAACTTGGACTGGATCTTGCATTGGTGTGAGAAAATCAAGACAATACACAGGTGCTCAACAAGACGATATACGTGCACTCACTGACCAACGTGCACTCGCCGACCAACGTGCACTCGCCGACCAACGTGCACTCGCCGACCAACGTGCACCCGCCGACCAACGTGCACCCGCTGACCAACGTGCACTCGCTGACCAACGTGCACTCGCTGACCAACGTGCACTCGCAGACCAACGTGCACTCGCTGACCAACGTGCACTCGCTGACCAACGTGCACTTGCTGACCAACGTGCACTTGCTGACCAATGTGCACTCGCTGACCAACGTGCACTCGCTGACCAACGTGCACTCGCAGCACTCGCTGGTGCTGGATGGAAACCTGAACTAACTGCAGGGAAAAAGACAGGGAAAAGATGAGTGGCCCACGTGCCACTAAAGATGAATGGCCAACTGGGTGCCACTGTGTGTTTGTTTGGCTGATTGTCACTGAGGTGTGTTTGCATGTTTAGTTTGTATTCGGGTTTGCACGTAGGTGCGTGCTGCAAAGTGTTTTATACTGCTGCAGACAATATTGTGTGGTTGCAAGGATCTCAGTCTGGTTTGCTGAGATGATATTGCGTGATTGCAAAGGCCTCGATGATTATGAGGTTTGTTTTGACATGGCCTTGTGTGGTTGCACGGGTCTCAACAAGTGAGGGGTTGCTGAGACGATGTTGCATTTGCAATGGTCTCAAGTGAGTGTCGGGCTGCTGAGATGACTATGTATGGCTGCAAAGGTCTGAACGTCTGTCAGGTTGCTGAGACGATATTGCGTTTGCAATAGTGGCAAATGAGTGTCAGTTTGCTAAGACGACTTTGTATGGCTGCAAAAGTCTGAACGGGCGTTAGGTTGCTGAGACGAGATTGTGTGGTTGCAAAGGTCTAGACGAGTGTGAGGTAGCTGAGATGATATTACATTTTGCAAGGGTCTCAAATGAGTGTCAAGTTGCTGAGACAATATTCCCCCTTTTTTTTTTTTGTAAATGAAACGCTGGTAAACATGAGTTACCACATCTGGCTTTGTTTACAAGCTGTTACAGGCATCGGCGTTTCGAATGCCTTTGAACATCCGTCTGAACCCAATATTTTTTTTTTTTTCGAAAAGGTTTCTGAACTCAACTGCCTAGAAATTACTATAAATGATCCTGTGTACATGTACTGATAATATAACAATGAGGAGTGATTGGGGATCCTGTGTAGATGTACTGGTAAGATAACATAGAGGAGAGATCAGGGGCGGCTGAAAAACACCCATTTTTCTGGCTGCAAGGGTCTCAATGAATGCCATGTTGCTGGGGCGAGACTGCGTGGTCACAAAGGTCTTTGATGAGTGGGAGGTTGCTCGAGACGGTATTGCGTGGTTGCAAGGCTCTCGATGAGTGTGGGGCTGCTGAGACGGTATTGCGTTTGCAAGGGTCTCAACAATGGTGTGAGGCTGCCGAGACGGTATTGCGTGGTTGCAAGGGCCTTGATGAATGTGGGGCTGCTGAGACGGTATTGCGTTTGCAAGGGTCTCAACAATGGTGTGAGGCTGCCGAGACGGTATTGCGTGGTTGCAAGGGCCTTGATGAATGTGGGGCTGCTGAGATGGTATTGCGTTTGTAAGGATCTCAACAAGGGTGTCAAGCTGCTGAGACGGTTTTGCGTGGTTGCAAGGGCCTTGATGAATGTAGGGCTGCTGAGACGATTTTGCGTGGTTGCAATGGTCTCAACAGGTGTCAGGTTGCTGGGCCGAGATTGCGTGGTGGAAACGTTTTTGTTTTTTTTTTGCGTTTTTATTTTTTTATTTTTTATATATATATTTTTTCTTTGCGTTTTTGTAAGGGACTTGTGTTGCAAGGGTCTTAACAAGGGTGTCAGGCTGCTGAGATGGTTTTGTGTGGTTTCAAGGGTCTCGATGAGTGTGGGTCTGCTGAGACGGTATTGCGTTTGCAAGGGTCTCAACAAGGGTGTCAAGCTGCTGAGACGATTTTGCTTGGTTGCAATGGTCTAAACTGGTGTCAGGTTGCTGGGCCGAGATTGTGTGGTGGCAACGTTTTTTTTTTGCACTTTAATGTTTAATTTTGCTTTTTTTTTTTTTGCGTTTTTATATATCTTTTTTTTTTGCCTTTTGTAAGGGTCATGTGTTGCAAGGGTCTTAAGGGTGTCAGGCTGCTGAGACGATATACGAGTGGTTGCAAGGATGTCAATGAGTGTGAGGGCTGCTGAGACGATATTGCGTTTGCAAGGGTCTCAACAAGGGTGTCAGGCTGCTGAGACGATTTTGCGTGGTTGCAATGGTCTCAACAGGTGTCAGGTTGCCGAGAGTCTAAGATTGCGTGGTGGCAAAGGTTTTTTTTTTTTTTTTTTTATTTTTTGCGTTTTTATATTTATTTATTTTTTATTTTATTTTGCGTTTTGTAAAGGTCATGTGTTGCAAGGGTCTAACAAGGGTGTCAGGCTGCTGAGATGATTTTGCGTGGTTGCAAGGATCTCAATGAGTGTGAGGGCTGCTAAGACGATATTGCGTTTGCAAGGGTCACAACAAGGGTGTCAGGCTGCTGAGACGATTTTGCGTGGTTGCAATGGTCTCAACAGGTGTCAGGTTGCCGAGGGGCTGAGATTGCGTGGTGGCAAAGGTTTTTTTTTTTTTTTTTTTTTGCGTTTTTTTTTTTTTTTTGCATTTTCATATATTTTTTTTTTTTTTTTGCGTTTTGTAAAGGTCATGTGTTGCAAGGGTCTTAACAAGGGTGTCAGGCTGCTGAGATGATTTGCATGGTTGCAAGGTCTCAATCAATAAGAATTGGGTTACTGAGAAAGGATAGAAACACCTGGTTTGTTTGTACCTTAAGCAAGCAGTATAAGGTAGAAGGACAATGCCTGTTTGAATCGTGGTTCCGTAGGGGCCACTAATGAATGATATGGGAGACAACGAATGGTAGCAAATTGATAGGACATAAAGAATGTAATAACAAATCTTACTTGCGACAGTGGGCCATGCAAGTGAGTTTGCGGCGGACTGTGGCTGGAGTGAAACATGTCGGGAAGGTGTAGCATGATGCCGTGCATGGGGCAAAACAATGAGGTTTGGTGTAGAAAATAGAACATGAGAAGTGCGTATCAATGCTTTGTAAGCTCCACTGCAGGAATCTTACCTGGGACAGTGAACGTGCGACTGGGTTTGCTTTGGACTGGAGTGGATGTGCAACA
This sequence comes from Rana kukunoris, assembly GCA_029574335.1. Lineage (NCBI taxonomy): Eukaryota > Metazoa > Chordata > Amphibia > Anura > Ranidae > Rana > Rana kukunoris. The sequence continues at coordinate 163,303,890 of CM056051.1, read as the reverse complement.
CATCCGAAGAGTGTGGTGTGGCGCCATGCATGACGCACAGGCAATAACTTTGGTAAATAAATGAGAGAGAAGAACCGTGAACAAACAATTCGTAAGTTCCGCTGCGGGAACTAAAAACACACGGCATGGGGGAACAATGAATGACAACGGTAGAAAGCATGCAATGTATCTGATACAAAACCGTTGTAAAAATGCATGAAACAAATTCAATAAGAATCGGTAGTAAGGAGTATTGAACGAATCTGATACGATTTGGTTGTAGAGTGTATGCTACCCCTTGCTTTGAAACCGAACACCTACCAACCACCTATCCCCCCAGGCTAATCAAGTGCAGACAAGGCACCATGTGAGTCCAATTACCACCTCAATCTGCCAAAGAACCCATACAAACACATGCTAATCTCCAAATGGATTTACAAATGAATCGTATGTTTGGCAGAAGGAAGTTACAAATGTACTACGCCTGAGCCGAATGATGTTGGAACATGAGCAACAATAACTCAGGCAGATTTTTTTCCAAAAGAAATGCAGGATAGGAAGCATAACGAATTGCAAGATTGCACAAGATACGAAAAGGTTTGAATCCTACCTGCGACAGTAAGCGGGAACCGCCGGCGAAGACCATGAAGGGAGAAGCCACAAAGCGATTGCGATGTCGAATGCGATTGAATGCGCAGACTCACGGACATGAGGTGAGCTGGGAAGAGTCGGCCCAGTGACGTGTAGTACTGCACACTGAACCGACAAAGAGCATGTGTGAGTGGGCTGCTTAAATACCCTCCGGGCTCCTCCCATAAACTCAGGCCACCATACTGGCCTTCTTATATATATATATATATATATATATATATATATATATATATATATATATATATATATATATATATATATATATATATATATCTATATATATATATATATATATACTGTAATGCCAAGTACATGCAATGAGAAAATTGGAAGAAAAATAGCGACAGTTTGTGCAAAATTATCCAAAGAGACAAGCATGAAAATATTTCTTGTACGATAATAAAACCAATGACTTTCATTTAATCAGTACAGTATGCATCCGTAAAAATTGAGTGACCAAGACCGTGCATGATCAGAAACAAAGAATACAATACATTACATCATCGTGGGAAGCTGTATTCTGTTATACTGAGATTTTACGTAACTCTAGTACTCTATTCGTTTTTGATATGAGACTAGCATGCAATAAAAAAAAAAAAAAAAACAGACGATCATACTTTCGATATTCTCATCATGTATACAAGACCTTAGGCTGTCATAAAACAGTCATAAAAATTCTATAGAAATTAGTAGAACACGGTAGTAATACAGGCGTCGGGGAGAGGAACCATTGAGGGTGGCCGATGAAAAAAAATCTGTAACTTCTGAATGTATTTGTTTTTTAAAGTGGAACTTCACTCTCTCAATCAGCTTAGATTATTTTTATTATGAATGCTGTTGGCATCATTAAATAGTAAGGAAAGTACAATATATCATATTTACATGTTTTAAACTTATTTTTACAATGCTTCAGTTACATCCTGGTTTCCAGGCCTGGGCAAATTATGTCATACATCCCAGGAGTGTTCAGGGGGAGGGGAGTTTTCTTAGCCAAGTGTGCCCTTCTGCCTGCATGCCTGAGCTAAGGGCAGATAGATTCCAGGAAGTAAATGCTACATGAATCATTTGCCCTTACTCAAGATAGCTCTGGCTAGAAATGCTAGGGGTGTTTTTCAAAGTGATTTATCAGCAAAATAGAGCATGGGGACATTGATGGATGGGGGGAGTTTGCTTTTAATATAAAAACAAATGTTAAATAGCCTTTTTGGTTTGTGGTGCTTAGATACAGTGTAGTTCTTTATGAAGATTTTACTTTCTTAGAACATCATTTGTGAGCATGCGCAGTCTGACGGCTATTTACTAATGTCTTTGTAGGCAGGCCTTTTAATCAATTTCTGGGCTAACATGTGAAACTGAAGGTAGTTAATCTTTGCAAAAATAAAATAATTTCTATCAGCTGAATTGGATGTAGAATTTTGGTGTGTGCTTCTTCATCATTGGATTTTTGTTAGAAAGGGTTTGGCTTCTAAATGTAACACCAAAACCTTGCAAGGATCAGGTATCAGCCTTGGAAGATGGAAATCAAGAGGTGGTTTGCTGATGTATAAAAACCAGCAAATTACCTGCTGTGTAGGCTTTTCCCCCCAGGCTCAGTATGTAAAAAAACAGCAATTAGATTTTTCTAAAATTGATGGGGAAAATACTCACAACTTCACTTATTCCTAATCAGAATTACAGATTTTTGTAATATGAGTTATTTAATATATATTTTATAGTGTATTGTTGGTGTATTATATAGGCTAAATATTATTATTATTATTATTATTATTAATATACAGGATTTATATAGCACCAACAGTTTACACAGCGCTTTACAACATGAGGGTAGCCAGTACAATTATAATACAATTTAATACAGTGGGAATCAGAGAGCTCTGCTCATTAGAGATTACAATCTAAGAGGAAGGGTCAAGAGGTAATAATTGTGGGGATGGGCTGATAGAGAAAATAAATCTGCAATTGTTAGGTGGGGGCCAGATAGGCCTTTCTGAAGAGATGAGTTTTCAGGGATCGTCTGAAAGTGGACAGAGTAGGACGTAGTCAGACAGATTGGGGTAGAGAGTTTCAGAGGATGGGAGAGGCTCTGGAGATGTCCCGGAGCTAGGCGCTTTATATGAGGTGACAAGGGAGCTAGAAAGCAGGAGGTCTTGGGAGGAATGAAGAGAACGATTAGGTTGGTATTTTGAGAATAGGTTAGTGATGTAGCTGGGGGCCAAGTTGTGGATGGCTTTATAATTTATTGTTAGTATCTTGACTTTAGAAAAGCCTGGCAGCAGCATTCATGACTGATTGAAGGGAGATAGCCTATTACTAGTAAAAAAGTAATAGTAAACCATTACTAGTAAAAAAAATAATAATAATAAAAATGCCATAAATCTATCCCCTATTTTGTAAACACTATGGCCCGGATTCACAAAGCACTTATGCCGACGTATCTCCACTTACGCCGAGGCGCAACTCAAAGGTATGGACCAGGGAACGAATGCAGTCGTATTTTACGTCGTTTACGTAGTATGTGAATAGGGCTGGGTGTAGGTTACGTTCATACCGTAGGCAGTGATTCGACACATATTTGTTTCAACGTGATTGTGAGCATGCACACCGGTATACGTCCACGGGACGGCGCATGCGCTGTTCGTTTTAAGTACTTGTCTGGCACTCGGCCCATGGGGTCACGCCTCATTTGCATTGCTCACACCCACTTCCACTTACGACGACTTACACTTTTAAAACCCAGAGTAGATTTGGGAGCAAGTGGGAGCAAGTGCTTTGTGAATACTGTGCTTGCCTCTTTGCGCTGCGTCAGTGTAGCGTATATTAGATACGCTACGGCGGCATAAATATGCGCCGATGTATGTGAATTTGTGCCTATAACTTTTTTGCAATCCAATCAATATATGCTTATTGCGATTTTATTTTACCAAAAATATGTAGAAGAATACATATCAGCCTAAACTAAGGGATTTTTTTTTTTTTAATTGTCGGTCTTTTTTTGTTTATAGCACAAAAAATAAAAAACGCAAAGGTGATTAAATACCACCAAAAAAAGCTCTATTTGTGGGGAAAAAAATTATCAAAATTTCATTTGGGTACAACGTCACGCAAGTGCAATTGTCATTCAAAATGTTACAGCGTTGAAAGCAGAAAATTGGCCTGGGCAGGAAGGGGGGGGGTGAAAATGCCCTGTATTGAAGCAGTTAAGAGTTTTGGAGAAGATGTCAGAAGAGAGTTTAGGATAGAGCCAGAGGGTGAGCATAGCAATTGTGAGGTAACAAGAACCAGGGAGCAGGTGGTTAGGTGGGTGTTATGAAAAACTTTAGCAACCTTGTCAATAGTAGCAGGGTTGAATGAGGGATGTAATGATTATACCTGTGGACATGTGGTGTTAATTTTATTTATTGCTTTGAAGTGGTTGGCGATCTCCTGGGCAGTAAGTGAGTTAGTGGGTATAGGCAGTGGAGGATGATGTGTGTTATATAGGCTACATCATTGTCTTATTGATTTTTTTTCTATTTTATTAGTTAATTTATTATGTTTGTTAATGGTTTATTTAATTGTAAAACCAAATTGATTGCATTCATTCTTTAAGGTTATTTGATATGTAGCCTTGAATGAGTTTGTGATCAGTTGCTGGGTCAGTAGGTTGCTTTAAATTTAACCACTTGCTTACTGGGCACATATACCCCCCTCCTGCCCAGGTGAAATTTCAGCTTCCGGCACTGCGCCGCTTTAACTGACAATTGCGCGGTCATGCGACGTGGCTCCCAAACAAAATTGGTGGTATTTGATCGCCTGCGTGGTTTTTATTTTTGCGCTATAAACAAATATTCAAAAAAAAAAGAATACAATATGTTTTACTTGTTGCTATAATAAATATCCCAATTTAAAAAAAAACAAAAACGTTTTTTTCCTCAGTTTAGGCCGATACGTATTCTTCTACATATTTTTGATAAAAAAAAAAAAATCGCAATAAGCGACTGGTTTGCGCAAAAGTTATAGCGCCTACAAAATAGGGGACAGAATTATTATTTTTTATTATATTTTTTTTTACTAGAAATGGCGGTGATCTGCGATTTTTATTGGGACTGCGACGTTATGGCGGACACATCGGACACTTTTGACACATTTTTGTCGCTATTCACATTTATACTGCGATCAGTGCTATAAATATGCACTAATTACTGTATAAATGTGACTGGCATTAAAGGGGTTAACACTAGGGGGTGAGGAAGGGGTTAAATGTATTCCCTACATAGTGTTCTAATTGTGTGTGGAGGGTGTGACTGGGGGGTGACCGATGCTGTGTCCCTATGTACAAGGGACACAGATCGGTCTCCTCTCCAGAGACAGGACGCTGTCTCTGTAAAACGGCAATGAGAGATGATCTCATATGTTTACATATGAGATCATCTCTCATTCGCCGCACAGATTGCGTCGCAAGCGACCACTATGATTGGCCATTCGCAGCGATCTGTGATTGGCTGTGTCCAAGGGACATGGCCAACACAGAATTTCCCTGCGGCGCGCTCTGGAGCGCACAGGAAAGTGCTAGTGACAAGCCGTCAATTGACGGCTTGTTGGCAATTTAGATCTGCACTAAAACCGTCATTCCACTATAGCGCGAATCTCAAGCAGTTAATCTGAGGTTTTACATTACACCAGGGGTGCCCAACCTTTTGAGGAGCGAGGGCAACTTAAGCGACTTGGTAACCAGTCGCAGGCCACAATGAGCGGAGAGGGCGTATAACTGGATGACTGGATACCTGGATAACTCTGCATATGCAGAGTAGACATGGACACAGCCCAATCTACTCTATGGGCCCTCTGATCGAGCTGCCCAGATGAGAGGGGATGGATCCCCCCTTCTGTTTTTATTTTGATTGAATTTGATTTTTGGTTGAATTGGAGGTAGGTGGGTATGGCCACAAGTTCGTTTACATCTGTGGCTCAAAAGAGGTAACCAGGGGGTCCGATTGGGTCGGACTGATCTTTTTAAAGAGGCCTAAGGCTGCTTTCACGCTGATGCACTGTGGTTTACCCAGACATGGGCGTCCGCTCCATAGGGCAAGGGAGGGCGATCGCCCCCCCTAGATTCACCAGGAGCAGGGCTGGACTGGCCCTGGGGCCGCTTTAAGCACTGCAGTGCTCTCCTCCCTCTGTCCTCGGTGCTTGTATTGTATATCACAGAGCTGGGTCTGTGTGCAAGGTCCCGCCCCCCTAGTTTGGCTCGTCTGATAGTTTTCTGTTCCACATGAGGTTGGGAAGGTATCAGCACTTTCCTGATTTAGTCTGCATGTGTACAACTTTGCCTCTCCTTGACAGTCTTCTCTCCCCCCTCCCACTCATTTCTATCCTGCTTTCACTTTCACAGTGTCCCGATGTTTGTGGGAGATCACCACCTCGGCCCCCCCCCCCAGCCTCCTGTTATCTCTCTCTGCTTTAGACAATCTCTTCCTACTCTGTATAGTGACCCCCCCTCCCCCACCTCTCCTGTGTCCTTCTCTCGGACCCCCTCCTTTCTCTACCTGCACAGAGAAACTGAGTGATGTTTTCTCCTGTCTGTGCTGCTGAACCTGCCTCTACTCAGCCAACAGGTAATGACAGTAACACACTTTCAGGCTTCATATCACTGCTAATTGTGAAGACAAGACAACTGTTATTTCAGGTTCTATTTTTAGTAAGGGCCCATTCACAAGGGGTGCAAACATGCATCTCCCATGCAGGGCTGTCATTTATCAGCACGGGGGTACATAGGTGTTGTGTGCATCCCTGTGTCATCACCCCATTCATATCTACTGGGACGTGAGGCTGCATGGACACAGCCTATGTATCCTAATATGACATGCAGGTGCGGGTCCCAATAGACGTAAATGGGACGCTGGCACAGAGATGGCACACAATGCCCGTACATCCCTGTGCTGATAAGATAGGACACACATGTCTGCACCACATGTGAATGGACCCCAAAGAATTTGTGCGAACGGAGGCTTAGTGAGCTCTCCAGGCATACGAAAACAACAGGAGTGAATAAACCCAGCCATAGATGGATGGAAATGTAACAGCTCCAGCAAGGACTGGGCAAGTTTCAATCCTTCTGTAGTCATTCTTGCTAAAGAGACATCAAATTAATAATCAACTTCTCTCCAACCCGCAGGAATGTTTCTTTAGATTTGCAGCTCGGATATCGATGTTTCAGCGGAAAGGGTTCCCTTACCCACCTTAGTTGTGTGGATTGGGGGGATCCATTCAATTTTTTAGACAAAAATAAAAACGATAAATCTATGGCCAGCCTCCAGCTTACTTACAATACGTTATACAATCTGATTGTACAATATCTTTTGGATCTACCACCAGCTATGTAGTACAAAGGTCTGCCTGATTGGATACTGCCTAAATTAATTGTTTAGGTTGTCCATAGATTACATCGTTTTTGTAAATCTAAAGGAGATTGTGCAGAGATTGTACAATCAGATTGTATAGTGTATGCTATACCTACAGTATAGTGTTCTTGTGCATGAGTACTAACAGTGACAAATGTATTCCCTGTTATCTTTATTCTCACCTATGCAGATTTGTTTTCCCAGGAACTTGGTCTTTGTGTCTAGGGTTGCACAAATACCTGTTTTGTACCAACAATACTTGTGCTCAAGTGCTCGCTGATACCAGTTGCCAATACCTTGCGGTGCGATTTGAGCCCATACGAAATGACTGTGCTTAAATCGCACTGTAAAGAATCACATGTGATTTGAACAGGAATGTGGTGCGATTCCTGTCTGAATCACATGTGGTTTCCTGCACCACTCTTGTGTGAACCCCGGCTGAAGTCATTAGGACAAGCCGGGGATTAACACAGGAGCGGTGTGAGAAACAGCATGTGATTCAGATAGGAATCTCACCACATTCCTGTTCAAATCACATGTGATTCTTTACAGTGCGATTTAAGCCCAGTCATTTCATTTTTGCAGGGTGATGTGTAATGTAAAGTGGGCCAGAGGTGCAGGGTGCTGTGTAATGTAAAGTGGCCCAGAGGTGCAGGGTGCTGTGTAACGTAAAGGGGGCCAGAGGTGTAGGGTGCTGTGTAATGTAAAGGGGGCCAGAGGTGCAGGGTGCTGTGTAATGTAAAGGGGGCCAGAGGTGCAGGGTGCTGTGTAATGTAAAGGGCCCGAGAGGTGCAGGGTGCTGTGTAATGTAAAGGGGGCCAGAGGTGCAGGGTGCTGTGTAATGTAAAGGGCCCAGAGGTGCAGGGTGCTGTGTAACGTAAAGGGGGCCAGTGATGAATGGTGCTGTGTAATGTAAAGGGGTCCAGAGGTGCAGCTGTGGAGAGGGGATACACGGTAGTGACAAAGAGATATTAAAAAGATGCAGGGGGCACAGTGGGGTGTTTTTTACATTTTAACATGGATGGGGGATCGCTTCTAACCCCTGCCAGCGGTCAAAGAAAGGGTAAAATGCGACTCTGTATTGCCGCTGCCGAAGCGCCCCCCCCCCCTGAAAATTTTCAGTGGACGCCCATGTACCCAGACCAAGGGTGCAGCGCAGTGCACCTGCGGCTTTTATGTGGTTTAGCTGCACTTTAGACTATAGACTTCTATTATATCCTGGAGGTTTAATGCATTTACTGAAGTGCACCAAACCCACAGGTAATAATAGAAGTCTATGGCAAAATGCAGTTAACCCACAGGTGTTCTGCAGTACACCTACAGATCAGTTTGAAAGCAACCCAGTAACCACTGCAGAACAGATATGTCCATATATACACTTTTAGTTTAGTAATAAACACTAACTTTGATAACAGTCTTTCATCCAGGTATCGCCAGCTATTGCTGTCCCAGGTAGAGTGCAATTTATATTACTCCGCCTATGACAGGAGTTGGCGCTTTACAGGAAGCATCGGGTTATGCGGCTCTGCTCTGCAGCCGATTGCCTCACAACACTGATGCTCTGGGGTGGTGGGTCGACAACCCAAAATCTGGGCTTGCCAACCTGCGATCCCAGAGCAGGCGGCTGCGGGCCACATCAGAGGGCTCCGTGGGCCACATGTGGCCCAGGTTCCACTGGTTGGGCACCCCTGCGTAACACCATGAGTGTATGCTCTACTGGTATTTGATAGAAAGGAAAGTTCACACCCCCACCAGGAAGATCTATTCACACTATTTGTCATGGTTACAGGGGCTTCATTAGCCCCAGGCTTAGGGGGCTGGAGCCCCGAATGGGTCACCGTAAAGCCCAGAGTCCCGGGCATTTAGCTAGCCGTTTTTTGGCCCCGAGCAGCGAGCACCAGGACAGTTTTGATCCCGAGTGCCGCCTTGCCGAGACCGAGTCCTGCCGAGTGCTGCCAAGCCGATTGTGGCTGAGTCCTGCCGAGTGCGATAGCAGGCTGGTCCCGCCTTCTGGAGCCCAACGCCTATGATGGACGTCCCACTGATCCAATGCTGGTGACGTCCATCATAGTCACCCGAAGCTCTAGAAGGCGGGAATTACAATACCGCTGTGCCACCCCACATCACTGAGATGATCCCCACTCGGAGCTCGGGCGGGCAGCTCTCGGATAGATTGGGAAAGATCAAGAGAGATCAGGCCAGATCAGGCCAGCGGAGGAGCGATCAGGTGATAGCAAGGTAAAAAGGCCATTAGGTCCAACAGGCTGTAAAGTAAATGTAAATGCAAAATGCAAAGGGCCAGATTCTCAAAGAATCCCCGGCGGCGTAGCGTTAGGCATTTACACTACGCCGCCGCAACGTACTAGAGCAAGTGCTTTATTCTCAAAGCACTTACCTGTAAAGTTGCGGCGGCGTAGCGAAATCCCCCGGCGCAAGCCCGCGTAATTCAAATGAGCCGGATAGGGGGCGTAGAGCATTTAAATTAGGCGCGTTCACGCGCCGAACGTACTGCGCATGCGCCGTCCCAAAAACGTCCCGACGTGCATTGCGCAAAATGACGTCGCAAGGACGTCAGTGTTTTAGACGTGTACGTTAATGGCGTCCAGCCCCATTAACGGACGTCTTACGCAAACGACGTAAAATTTTCAAATGGCGACGCGGGAACGACGGCAATACTTAACATAGGATGCGCCACCTTCGGGCAGCTTTATCTTTACGCGGCGCAAACCTTACGGAAACGACGTAAACTTTGAAGGGGCGACGTAAAATCGTTCGAGAATCGGCGTATTAGGCTCATTTGCATAGGCAAATGAGAAAACAACGTTGTGGCCACCTAGCGGCCAGCGTTGTCATTACATCTACGATCCGACGGTGTAATTCTTTTACACCTGTCGGATTTTTAGTGTATCTATGCGTAAGTGATTCTAAGAATCACACGCATAGATACCCATTGAGATACGACGGTGTATCTGAGATACACCGTCGTATCACCTCTGAGAATCTGGCCCAAAGTCAGGTAGGTGTATGTATGTCAGGTAGGTAAGTAAGTGTATGTAGGTCAGGTAGGTGAGGTCAGTGTAGGTCAGGTAGGTGTATGTATGTCAGTGTATGTATGTCAGGTAGGTGTATGTATGTCAGGTAGGTGGTGTATGTATGTCAGGTAGTCAGTGTAATGGTCAGTGTGTCAGGTAGGTGAGTTTAGTGTTCAAAATTGAAGGGCAATGGTAAGCCAGGCAGCAACCAGCAAGTGAGCTTACCCCCCACCGCCCAGCCAAAAAAACCTGCGCCATGACCATCCTGGATCCAAAACCGCACGCTGCCGCCGACCCCGCCGGCCCTGGCCTCGGGCTGAAGCGCCGCCGACCCCCCCCCCAGTGCCGGCCTCGGGCTGAAGCCCCTGGTCTTCTTGCCACCTAGCAACGCCCCTGCCTGGTTACCATTAAAACAGAATATGATTTGTTCTTGTGACAACTGTCTGAAGGGACAAAACTTTAACAATTTTCTGTACTGTACTTTTTTTAAATCCCATTTCTTAAGCATTTTAATTGTGGACCACAAATGTAGCACAATGTGGTCCTCCTTTCTTAATATTCTTTATCTAAAATCATCTTACTGTTTAAAGTATGCTTTAACACTATGCATCCTTAGTAACATATCTCTGTGTTCTTGATATTGATATTTTTCTATTAGCAATGTGTGCAGTGTATGTGTAAAATATTGCTTTTGCTCAGACATCATTGTCTGTACTCATAACAGTTTTCACATTTTCATTTGATATAGAACATCTGTTACCTGTCATCTGCTCTTTCCTTGTAGATGTCATTTCATCCTTCAAAAAACTACTGCCGCATTTTTAACAACCTTTGTACTTTGTATTGTCCTCTGTGATCTTTCACCATGAAAGCCCTTTCAGATGGACTTGTTCCTCATCCATTATCATTATGTGTTGCCTTTTTAGTTGCTGTATGTAATGCATGTAATGTTGCATTTTTTCTACTCTCGCATAGTTAAAATAAAAAATAAAGAAATAATACTAAAAACAAAGAACATAGCATACAGAGAATGAGCTGTTTGTTATGCAGAGGCTGTGTATTCTTTGATGCCACTATACATTACATATTTTATTTTTTTGGAGTCATTAACAATTTTAGTAATTTTAGCAATTTCTAAAATTATAATTATATTTGATTATAATAGCTACTGATATGAACACAGGTTTAATAGAACACTCTGCACCTAAAGCTTTTACTAAGCACATAGTTCATGCATATTTTCCAGTGTTAATGCTGGGCAATAATCAGGCCAGCAGTCATGGCGGTCTTCAAACTAGAAAAGCAAGCAGCTGAAATGTCAGCTCTCTATACACATCTGACAGGAATATGACTGAGCATTGGGCCCTCAAACTGTGCTATCTATGTTGTAGTCCTTAAAGTTAAACTCCTGGCAGAAAATGTATTAGCTGTCAGTACTGAAGCTTTCATACCTTGAGGCGCCGTACACACGGCCGAGGTTCTCGCTGAAAATCAGCGAGAACCTCGCTGAAATGCACATTCCAGCGAGGACCTCGGCCGTGTGTACGGTCTCGGCGAGCTTCCCGTCGGGAAGCCCGTCGAGCCGAAATAGAGAGCACGCTCTCTATTTCCTCGACGGCCCGCCTGGAAGAATGGCTGGTTGCCATTCCCGACGGGCGGGTCGCCGAATTCGACGGCCGGGAGAGAACCTCGACGGGCGGAACGATGTGTTCTGCCCGTCGAGGTTCTCTGCCGTGTGTACGGCGCCTGATGTTATATGCATGTTTTTTTCTTTCCCCACAATTACATTTTTGAGAAATCCCGGGGCACATTATTTGAATCAGGTCTTCATTCCCTGTAACATCCATGTTGCAAGACCAGTGGCTGCTATGCTGTGTATTCCCTTGGCTGCCATCTTTGTCTCTGCTCTGCTGTAGTTCTTTACAGTAAGTGGTGATATAATTGCATATGGGTTTCGCTGTAGTGGCAGGATGCGGGAGTCTGAGGCCCTGTACACACGATCAGACATGTCCGAGGAAACATGTCCGACGGACCGTTTTCATCGGACAAGGCTGAAGTGGTCTGTTGGTCTGATGTGCGTACACACCATTGGACCAACATCCGCTCGGACCAGAACGCGGTGACGTAGAACACAACGACGTGATGAAAAAACGAAGTTCAATGCTTCCAAGCATGCGTCGACTTGATTCTGAGCATGCAACTTACAGACAGGTTTCCAGCAGACAGGTTTCTAAGCACGTTTGGAAACGTTTGTCCGCTGGAAAACGGTCCAATAGGCCGTACACACGATCGAACATGTCCACTGAAACTGGTCTACGGATCGTGTGTACGCGGCCTGAGACTCCCAGTCTGAGCCACCCACTGTGTGTATCAGGATAGTGGCTGTCTATGTGGGCATGCCTGAGATACAGTCCTCAGCACCAACTCCACCCTCCACTCCCTCTCCGCACCTCCTCAGGATTGCAAAACACTCTGCTACTCATTTCCTGCATTTTCCATTTGCATCATAGGAAATGTAGATTGTAACAAGAAAGGAAATCCTTGTTCCAGCTCCAGGAAGGAGCACAGTTTTCTAAGGGATATCATGAAATCACTGGGGCAGAAAATCTTGGATTACACAAAAAGTAAGCCACTATGATTTATGTTTTATCTTATTTTATATCTTATATTATTTTCTTAGCAGGACAGTTTAAAAAAAAAAAAAACAGTGAGGCGTGTGAGGGAGGATGTATGGGGGGGGTAAGAGAAAAATATGTCCAAGAAGGCTAGACCATACATGAGTTTCACAACACAAAAGATTCAAACTCCATCGATGAGTGAGACCATACAGTCCACATGAGCCTACTGTATATGATTCAATTGTATCCTTATCCCAAACAATCATGCCTTACATATGACACTTTTTTTTCCAGTTCGCATAACCATTCGGCCAGTGGGGGTGGATTCATTTTGTGTCAATGTCTCGCTATCACTTACCGTGCCACTGTGAGAAAATGCCTAATAAGGCTTTTTTTAATTTTCTTTTTAGGTGCCCTATATCATAAATAATACTGTGATTTGAAATACATAAGGGGATTTTTCCCCCACTAATTTTTTAGCTGTAAAATCTTGTCCCAAAAAGGGTTTAGCCGTGGACATGTACTGCAGATATGAGGCATAGTGCCCGGGGCCTGTAAACAGATCCAACATGTATCCAGAATAGATGATTTCATCTTATGTATGATTGTTGGGCAATAGTACCATTTAGACAATGGTAGGGATTTACTAAAGCTGAATCTGGTGCAGCTGTGCATACTAACCAATCAGCTTCTAGGTGTTAGCCCAGGTTCACACTGGGTACGATTTAGTTTGATTTGAGATGCGATTTCACATGTGAAATCGCATCTCAAATCGGCGGCATTTTCCGGCAATTGCCGGCAATTACACCGTCCTGATCGGTGCGACGCCGCATCTGCGTCGCTGCACCGATTTCAAAAAGTAGTTCCTGTACTACTTTTTGCGATTTCAGGACGCGATTTACATTGACATCTCTGCAGAAACCCTTGTTTCCATTTGGCTATAATTGGAGGAGGGCGTAAAGGGAATTCACCCAGTAAAACTTGGTGTACCAAGGAAAGTGAATGCTTAGGTCTGGTGGGGTGCTAATGTAGCAAGTGTATATTTTATTAAGTCTCTCAAAGGATTTTGGCATTTAGTTCCCTTCTCTCAAATATAACCTAATCTGCCTTTATGTAGGGTATGGCTTAACAGTGGATTATCCTTTCTAATCCAGGCGATAAAGTGTGTTCTGTGAAACACAAGTGGAAAGTCATAGCATCTGAATAATGGGTACATAGGGCTTGTCCTAGAGGAGAGCAGGACCTTGGCAATGTATGAGTCCCATGAATGTAAGGTAGCAGAAATTAGTCAGTTGAGGGCAGAGAGGTGTAGTGACACAAAGTCATTTCCAAGGAGGCCCATAGCTCTGCAGATTTCCCTAGGTACCAGTCTAGTACCATAATCAGGGAGGCTGTATGAAAGAGAGCACTCAATTGAATAATCATTATAAAAACATATTCAAATCGAAAAATGAAGTACATATCAAAATTGTCCATGTTAACACCTAAGAAACCGTGTAGGTATGCTCATTGATTTGATGAACTCTGTGGCTGGTGTATGCAGAAGGTCTTACATATCAGGGCCCCACATGAGATCAATGTACCAAGAGATCACTGTGCATTTCGCTTATAGCTTCCTCAGGGGTCCTATTGGAACTAATAAATACAATATATATATATTACAATGTACCAATATACATATTCAAAAGCAGATTGTGCATAAATGACAAAATATATTGTATGTGTTCTACATGGGACAATAAGATTTGGAGAAATAGAAAATATATAAATATTCACAACATATATTCACAGTAACGTATATTTTGAGTGCTCAAAAACACTTACCCAAGTTGCAGGAAATGCTTAACCCCATGCCACAAGAGGAGATAGAGATACAACATGCAGATGGCTCCAGGATGGGAGTGCTTCAATTGTATTTCAGCCAAAAAAAGGGGCTTGCCTTAGGGTGAAAAACATATACATCTGACAAATAATTGACATATATGTAAAAATGTCTAATATGTGTGCGTAGGATTAGGGTAAGGGATACAGCCACTATTGTTTAATAAGCGTGTATCAAGTAATAGGTAGGTATATATTAATTTTGTTATATACATGTATATATAGAAATACATAAATATGTACCTACCATGCATAGAGTGTATTCAAAGAGCATGTCCAAAAGAAGCAGGACCTGAAGAGATATCAAAGCGTTTGTGCAGGGTATTGTATTGCCATCTTTTTAAGAAAAAAGTCTCCAAAACTTGTGTGTCCGCTGTGAGTATAAATATAGGGTGTATATATAAGTGAAAACTCCCCCATATACATTAGGAAAAGATTGGTTCTAAAGAGTGTTCTTACATTTTATCTCCATGAATGCTGAAATCCCAGCAAAAAAGGAGGGGAAAACAAGAAAGAGTATTCAGGCTCACCTTGCTTATAGCGTTCAATCCTTGTGCCTATGCTGATCCTGGCTGTAACCAGACCCTTCAATTTAGGAGAATAAAGGGACATCCATTCGGATCATCCCTTTACCTCTCCCATGTATATGGGCATGAGGAAATGGCTGCCAGAGCAAGAAACTCCTCCCAACACTTGCCGCTCTGCATGCTGGGTGGTGAAAGCGCGGGCGGGTATTCACTTCGAATGCGCAGCTGAAGAGATGGCCTTGCATGTCCAGAGATGGCAGGGCAGGCTATAAAAATTCATCCCACCTCTCACTCTTGGTTCAGATCGGCTGATCCCGAGAGTGGGGCACATGATCATGCAAACATCCCATCACATTGATTGCATGATGAGGTGTCGAGAATGTGTATAGCTACACACCGCCAAAGAACAGAGCATAGGGCGGCGTGAGAATTAAATCACACCATCACCATGGCTTTTTTTTTTTACTATTTCTCTACCGTCAAATGGTAGCAGGGAAGCCTAATGAATCAGTAAATGTGCATATGCAGTGGCATGCCCATAAAGTGATAGATGCTGGTGCCCACTGACCTATAAAAGACTGTTGCTCTGTTCACTAAATTGCTGGATGATCGTGTTCCTGTGCTATGTGTATTCTGATCTTGGATTTCCTGTTACTGACCCAGCTTGCCTCTAACCTGGCTCATTCTCCCGACTGCTGCTGCCTATTACCTGTGTATGACCCCAGCTTGTTCCTATTTATGCTCTTGGCCTCTGCCCCTGGCTGATCTACCATACATGATCCCTGACCTAAATCCTGATCCCCTTTCTTGTCTCTCCCTGCTGTCAAGTACACCTAAACCTTTTGAATGAAACTTGTCCTACAATGCATCCTGCTTGTTCCTGCCATTATGCAGTGATCAGCTCCTCTGCTCTTTAGTCTGCTGCAGCTAGCAACCCATGCTACTCTGGGCATTGCATCTCCTATATCACCTTCAGGGGTGCTCTGCACTCAGCTGCAAGGGAAGACCTCTTAGTACTCTGGCCCCCGAACCAGGTATGTGACAATTATGTTTAACTGCTGAGATATACAATCTAAGAGAATTCTATTCTGGTGGTTGTGGCTTCCATGTCTTCTCTGGTGGGGAGAGAGAACAGTATGGCCAACATTTTGACTGGAAAGATTACAGTTGCCTCAGCTGATGTGCCTTTAGTCTCAGAGACCAGCATAGGCTAAATATGCTGGTCATAGCTGAGTGAGGGATTATGTCTCAAAAAAGTAGTGCATTAGATAAGTAAGAGTCTATCGGAGACATGTCTCTAGAGTAGGTAGTGTTGGGGTAGACTGTCCTACCATATGACTGGGACCGGGGGTCGCACCATCTCAGGAGGTAGACACTGGAGCCATGTTTGCACTTAGCCATTGGAAGGAGGTAGATCTGTATGCCAGCAGATTCTGGTCCTCTGTGTCTCCCTTTTGAGTGCCCTGCTTTGACATGGAGCAAGTAAGTGTCGATGAAGAAATAATTTTACTCTATGTAGCAGTGAGTGCGGAGCTCCTGGATCCTGCTTCCTCAAAATGCCATTGCCTAGCCATCCCCCGAGGCACTATTGATTTAAACTGTGAGATCTGCAAATGTAATGGTCACTAGATCCTGGAGTTCAGCTTTAAGAGCAAAAACAAGACATATGGCAAGTGCACAGAGACTCTTAAATTAACTAGTATCATAATTCTATGATATTCTTACTTTCCCCTTTTACAAAAATCATGTTGAAAACGAAAATGTGAAGATGATGATGAGTAGGAGGAGTATGTTTCCTCAGAGAACACATCTGATAGTACATGAAGAAGAAATAAAAGTTTTTCCACATAAGTTGATTCTTTACTTTTATCACTTATGGTTGAACTGGATGGACTTGTGTATACTCAAATGTAGGCGTCTGAGAGTTATTTTTAGACCAACACTTGATAACATATATTTCAACATTGCTGCCAAATAATAAAATAATAAAATACCTGGCAGTCTTTTAGACACTATTGTCAGTCTTCTCTTTCTTTATCAGGCTGGAAACTGTAAAAAAGCGCTAATTTTACTAGCATATAAAAAAAGTCAGTGCCTGTTAATAATGTTAGTAATAACGCCCATTTAGGAAACTCAGGTAAACATCTGAAGGCTATTTGCTGCTAAGTGACTAACATCAGCTTACCCAATGTGTGATTTCTCTTCTGCAGACTCATTAGGTACAGTATGACATCCCAGTGATTCCCATTATATATGTGATTGAAATATTAGTAAGCAATGGTTAATTCTGTTGTTGGGGGACTTTGTAAATATAGTGCAGGGGAAATAGACAAGCATGATGATACCACAGTTTATAACCTCACCACAACCACCTGGATCACTGGCTTTCTTCTTGCTCTTGTTGCTGTGCCACATTACTATGAATGACTTTATTGTAAACTGGCCCAATGGGCTGAAACGCATATGTAGTGACCTTAGCTTTCATCACTGTTCCAGGGCTCAGTAGTGGCATGCACATGTTTTACATACCTGACAGGAGACTGATATTAGAAGGTTGGCCTCTCTATCTCTGGCCCAAGCACCACATGAAGTGAGACAGATTGTGCAAAGGGACAGGAAGAACATGAGTACTGGCAGGTGTTGATGGTAGGACTGAAGATGCAGACTCAGTAGGGAACAGTAGGACTAAGAGAAGAACTAGCTGAGATTAAAGGGGAATTCTGATTGCGCTGCAGATTCAGAAAATGGAGCCCATTATCACTCCCAGTAAGCTTTTGACAGGAACACACAGGGATGATTGGAGCTGATACTGGATAAAATCTAGGATTGGCATCAAGGTGCAATCATAAGCTATATCAGAGTCATGGACAGAGCTGGGTTTAGGAAGCAACAGTACAAACATAATCCATTGTGTCGGTATTATGAATCATATACCGGACACAATCAGAGCATGGGATACAGCTGAAGACCAATGAGCACTATCGGTGTGTTAGAACATTAGAACATCCCTAAAGAGGCTGTCTGGTGCCAACGACAATTCTGGGCATGCACATGCATCCACACATGGTCGTGCAGAAGTATGGGCATTTACATGCACCGTCACTTGCACTTTTCTCTGAGCCAGCTGGCTAACAGAAATTCCCTGATAACGTGAATATACAGTTCGAAATTTAGAGAGTCTGCCACAGGAGTGCTCACCATAGGGTCAACGTTAATTGTTAAACAATAGTGACTGGGTATTATTAATGGAGGCAGTGAACAACTCCTGAGTCCAGTATGGAGTAATGGACTAAATACTGATTGCACCACCAGTAGATTGGCCAAGTAAACATGAAATCCAGCTTACTGGATGAATGGGCATGTAATTTCTGCTTAAGACACTTACCATAGGATGACCAGCAACAGTAAAAGGAGAATGACATTGTGACGAACGTGAGTGCCAACTTGCGACGAAGGACAGGGCGACCTCACACCACGCTGTTACTTACGTAACAATGCCACTCTCAGTTGCGCCCAGCACAACGATTTTCCAGCTTGCGGGACTACAATCTAAGTGCCAACAGCCTGAGAGCGATTGTCACTGGGCTAATTATGCAATTAACCCTTTAACTGCCACCACCCCTGTTTAAAAAGGCTGAGCCAGGGGATACTCATGATTTCAGCAATACCAATTATGATTTTAGAATGAGCATCTGCAGCACACACTGTCACCACAGGCAGGTCTTCTCAGAGGCCTTACTCCACACAGTAGCACTCTTCAAAGAGGCAGGTTCGTTCATAGGTTGCATTAAGAGTTTTAGAGACAATAACATAAAAGGTTTATTACGAAAAAGGGCAAACTTGGTGCAATAATGTGTTACAGAAAAATATGTTTTAAAGAGATAATGACAATATACAGCCACAAAGTAAGGAGGTAGAATTGAAGAAGAAGAATACTTGCAATTAATGTCCAAGATTGATCAGAGTTCGATCGATGAACTGGGTAATCGGTTCTCAAACTTGGCAGATGCTCCTGCTTGGATGGTAAAAAGGAGAACTCCCTATTGACTTGGCATCTCTCTTTTCTGTCAGATCAAAAGGGACCAGTGACCAATTGTCTGGTCATCTGATTTAGGGGCTGGTTACTGGGAGGAGTCCACATTCATGCCCATATCCCAGGTACATTTTGTGATACATATTCATATCTCTGCAGCTCTAATGTTTACAGACTACCATTATCCGTTTTAGTGTTCAGCGTGATATCTGTATTAAGAAAAGTCCAAGCGTGACAAGTCTACCATTGTTATTCTACCTAGGACGAATAAATGCAACAGATTATTATATTATCTGAATTTTGACAAAGCTGTGAACAGGAAGCTGGGAACAGGAAGGTAAAAAGATGAAATGGTGAAGAGCTTGGTGTTGTTTGTCAATGTACTTTTCCAACAGAGCAGTGTGGTAGCAATTCATATGATTCATGCCCCTGGAAACAAAATTTGTAGAAAAAGGGTAAAGAAAGAGGCGCGTTCTAAGTATGAACTGTAGAAACTTTATGGCACACTAAATAAAAACATTCACATGGAGGTTAAAAACAATCAGCATGAGGAAAATCCTGCAGCAGTGCATCTCCTTGCTTGCTGGTTCAACAAGCTGTGTCACTCAGGAACCCATAGAAAGCCGTCCGCTGGCTCTGTGCACACTGTGGCTTAGATGGTAATACAGAGGAGAGGTATGAGGCATGACGAAGGAGCAAAGGAGCGTGCCTGTCCATTGTACTGAAAGTGTGCAGTCTCAGTAACTGCGTCACAACACTTCCGGTGACAACAGATGCCGATGTGGTCCACGAGTGCCTCAGACCACTCCTCTGTATTGCCATCTAAGCCACAGAGTGCACAGAGCCAGCGGACGACTTTCTATGGGTTCCTGAGTGACACAGCCTGTTGAACCAGCGAGCAAAGCGATGCACCGCTGCAGGATTTTCCTCATGCTGATTGTTTTTAACCTCAATGTGAGTGTTTTTATTTATTGTACCATAACGTTTCTACAGTGCATACTTAGATGGTGCCTCTTTCTTTACCCCTTTTTTTAACAGCGGTGAAGTGGAGAAGATGGAAGAAGACCCCCGGAGAGTGGAGAAGACCCTCGAAAAGCGGAGAAGACCCCCAGAAGATGTCGAAAAAGTAAGCCCCCCTCGTAAAAGAGCTAAAGAAGAGAGGGGGGCCCCGTAGCTGACTAATAAAATACTTTAAAGCCCTGTGTTGTTGTTTTTTTTAATTAACACTTTGCCTCCAGGTGAATGGGTAGGGGTACGATGTACCCCATATTCATTCACCTAGGGTGGGGGGCCGATATCTGGGGGCCCCCTTATTAAAGGGGCTCCCAGATTCCATTAAGCCCCCCACCCACAGACCCCGACAACCAACGGCCAGGGTTGTCGGGAAGAGGCCCTGTCCTTATCAACATGGGGACAGGGTACTTTGGGGTGGGGGGGCCGCAGGGCACCCCCCTGCCCCAGAGTACCCAACCCCCCATGTTGAGGGCATGCAGCCTGGTACGGCTCAGGAGGGGGAAGCTCGCTCGTCCCCACTTCTTTCCTGACCGGCCGGGCGGCGTGCTTTAGATACGGGTCTGCTATGGATTGTGGGGGAACCCCCACGTTGTTTTTTCAGCATAGGGGGGGTTCTCCTTACAATCTATAGCAGACCTAAGGGCCTGGTATGCCTCCTGGGGGGGAACCCATGCCGGATTTTTATTTAAAATTTTGGCCTGGAGTTCCCCCTCATGATTCATACCAAATGCTGCGTGTAGAATTGGCGGGAATCCAAGTCAGATCCCCCTCGCTTCTATGACACGCTTTTTCTATTCCAGCGAGTGCGAGATGTCGGCACCCTGTTGCCGAGAATCAGCGCGATGCTGTCGTGCTGGAAACACATTCTCAGTGACAGGTACTGTACTTACTGGTTCTGTGCAATGGTTTTGCACATAGCAGCCCTCACCCTCCTCTTCTCTGGTCCTCCGCCAGAGCTCCTGGCCCCTCTCCTTGCTTAGTGACCTCATAGCAAGCTGCTTGGGGGGTTGTACTACTCTGGGGGATATTTAATTAATAAAGATCTAATAATTGTTGCTGAGCCACCTCTGTGTGTCTACGACACACAGAGCATGGCTCATCTCCACCCTTGCTCCCTTCCTACTGGCTGCATTTTAATATGGCTCCCGCTGCTGTCTCAGCCAATGAGGATGCAGAGACCAGGGAGAGCTTCTGCTCTCGTGCACATTGCTGGATCAGGATTGGGCTAAGCAGAGTATAAAGGGGGGCTGAGGTAAATTACTCAGAGAACATTGAAGCCAAAGCATGAACATTACAGCTAGGTGACTAGCCTCTTTTGAGGGAGATCAGTCTACAATAATTTTTGTATGACAGGTTTCCTTTAGGCAAAATATTAGTAAGTTGCAGTTTTTGTTTTACATTTGTATATGCAGCCATTAAAAATATATTTAATATACTAGTAAAACAGTAAATACAAAACACATTTAGAAACAATAAAAGGTTTGCATTTTCATAAAATTCTGTTTTAATTATTAAAGATCATGATATTTCAGATAAAAAATATTGCAGATTCTGTTTATTGAAGATATGCTAAAAGGATATAAAAAACAAAATGTATAGTAATTGTTATTGTGAACAAAATGTGTTATATCAGTGGCATAGAACAATAAAAACACAAGGTCTCCAGCCATTAATCTACAAAACTACTGAAGCTTGAAACAGTATCAACACTTCCATCATCTTGTTGTGACATGCAATCTTTAACTTTAAGCATTCCAACATCGATTAATTTAAAGATAAGAATCACATTTAACTTTTTGACCTAAGCTTTACCCTTCATAAAACAATGAAAATTTCAAAACTGTGTTTTGAAAATAACATCTAACTATTTATGTTTGAAAGTATATTTGTTTTAGACAGTTTGAGATGGGATTGCAATAAAATAAGAAATAGAAAGTTTTGACATAAGTAACTTTTCAAAAGACAGTGGTGTCTAAAACCTTTTTTTGTACTCCTACATTAAAGATACATTTTATTCCTGTACAAATATATGTATGCCAATAATAATATATTGCATAAGCTAGAGCATACAAAAACTACCCACCTGTATACTGGTGATGTTTCTCTTCATAGAAATTATAACACAATTGATACTGTCATACTACCATTTTAGGGCCAATGATCAAAATTCTAATTTTTGAAAATATTTTTTTTATAACGTGTTGTAAATTGAACCTTGCTGGTCATTTAATATCAATATATCATGTTCATTTTATACCCTACCCAACTTGTTTTGTTCACAATATCAAGCACTGATTTTACAAACTGTATAATGCAGTATACAGATTTAAGATTAGAGATTGGTAGGCCAAATTCTGGGCAACTAACAACTAAAAATACCCCATGCAGTTGGGCTGTGCCTGCACTGTGAGGTTATTTGCTCATTTGGGCTAGGGGAGCAAAAAATGACTTCCTCTGCTCCGCCTCAAGGCTATACTGGTCATCACACCTTCTAATTCACCATGCTTCAGCAACCTAGGGTCCTGCTGTTATCAAGACCGAAGCCAGGTCCATAGCCCTGCATTTGATGTGATGATGCCAAGGGGCTGTCCAACACTGGATTGTGATTGAGTGCAATCTGATGGGGGATTTCACCACCACTGCAAGGCAATTATTGTACATTTTGCAATAGTTGGGCTTTAAAGCGGAGTTCCACTCAAAAATTTAACTTCCGCTTAACCCACTCGTCACCCCCTTACATGCCACATCTGGCATGTAATTTTTTTTGGGGGGGGTGTGGGGGCTTCAGGAGGAGTGGGACTTTCTGTCCCACTTCCTCCTTCCGCCGAGGGGCTGGTTAGGCGATTAGCTTAATCGCCTATCTTCAGCCCCTCCCTGTAGGAGATCGCCTAAGACACGTCACGGGTCCTAGGCCATCGCCTGTCCAATCGGACGATGCAACGCCGCGCCATTCGCGAATGCGCAGTGCCGCTCGCGCATGCGCAGTGGGTGCCCGGCCATGAAGTCGAAAGCTGTCACGGCCGGGTGCCCACACTTACAATGAAGACGCCGGCCGGGGAGGGGGGAAAGGAGAGGGGGGGAGAGGAGCGGACCCCCGGCCGGCCCTTCGCTGGAACCCTGGAGCAGGTAAGTGTATGTTTATTAAAAGCCAGCAGCTACACTTTTTGTAGCTGCTGACTTTTAATAAACATAAAAATGGGCTGGAACACCCCTTTAAGTAGGCTGTCTTTGGATAATAGAACGTTATTGCCTAATCCAGGGATCCTCAAAATATGGCCCTCCAGCTGTTGTGGAACTACACATCCCATGAGGCATTGTGCAACTCTGACATTCACAGAGATGACTAGGCATGATGGGAATTGTAGTTCCTGAACAACTGGAGGGCCGTAGTTTAAAGACCCCTTGCCTAATCAATGTTCAACAATGTAATTAATCAAAGTTCAACAATCAAGCCCTTAATAACTGAGTTATATGAATGGATGTTAACAGTGAAGCTAACCTAGTTCTCTTTATCCATTAACCACTTTTGTTAATGCGGAAATACATATAAACTATGGGCCAGATTCACAGAGCGATTACGCCTGCGCAACAGGATATGCGCGTGCGTAAGTCTTATTGTGCGCGTGCGTTTCGATGCATGGCATCCCCAAAACGAGATACGCAAGAAATCTACTTTTTTTTGTCCAGCGTCATTTCGTTAGACAGGCGCATTCGTCCGCGCAAAACTGCGCTAGACAGACCATTGATTTGCTAGTCAAATATGCTAATGAGGGACTTACGGGGATCCACAAAAGAACGTTGGGGCAGCACAGGCTACGCAGTGTGCGCAACAGCAAAATGTCCTGTCTAAAATTAGACCATATAAAAGCTGGTCTAAAAAGAGAAAAATCGTCTACATGTCAGATAAAGCAACACTGTTAGTGAGGAGCTGAGCAGTCACACGTGTTGCCCAATAAACTGTATGCCAACATGCCAGTGGCATCCATGCTCATAGCTATACTACTGACTTTAGATGAGCAAAGAAGGAGGAGGGCACTGAGGAGGGCACTGAAGAGGGCACTGAGGAGGGCACGGGAGATGTTTTTTTTTTATGTTTTTTAACTTTTTATTTGCTTATATAAACTTTACTATTTAATCTAATCTAATACAATATTCTTATCTGATACAAGCCCCTCACTCTTCACTCTTCACGGGAGAGGATATATCACACACGCATAGACATCTATGGCATGAGTGATTCTGAGGTGTCTCGCATCTTCAGATTCACCCCTCATGCCATCATGGAATTAACCACAACCTTGCAGGAGGACATCAGCAGCCCAACACCTGACACTACCCATGACACCCATGACAGCTACATATACAATCATAGCCCCATCCCCACCGATTTCGAACAGAACATGTATGGGGACAGCTGGCTGGTTGGTGAGTGACATGGGTGGCAGGCATTACTGTCCCCCCATGATGCACACATCACAAGGGGCACATGCACTACTAACATCCTCCTGTCTTTTCCCTTCAAGGTGACTCTGCATATGCACTGGGACCCCATCTCATGACCCCATCTCATGACCCCATCTCAAGCCATCTCACATATGCATCTTTGCACGTTAAACACACACATTAATCAAGGCACAATGAGAATGCATGCATGCACTGTGGTCCCTACCACACACCCCACACATCCTCATCAAATTGGATTGGCACAAGCCCACCATGCAGGACTTGTGAGCAGCAACGCCACGCCAAGGCTCCAATTATGTCACTGTACATTCATACACCATTCACACGGACCTGGGGCTCACTTCTCCCTGGTCCTGGGGAACCCTTCTCCACCAAAATTGAGGGTGACACCCCTTTTCCGGCAGGAATGTCACCCCCACATTCAAACAGCATTCACAACACAAAAAAAATGACCAGCAAAATCAAAAATTTTCCAGCCCAAAAAAAAAGGAACAAAAAAAAGGGGATCACTTCTCCACCACAAATGAGGGTGACACCCCTTTTCCGGCAGGAATGTCACCCCCACATTCCCAAAAAAAAAGCCCAGCAAAAATATAATAAAAAAAAAACAACAACAAAGAAAACACATAAAAGACAAAAATCACTCTGCAAAACAGTCCCCAAATATCTCAACGACACGTCACAAACAAACAAATAAACGCTAACAAACAACAGAACAATAGCACCTTGCTGTATAGGGAGGGATACAAAGGGATGTACTTTTGCAATGGAAGTGCGTTTGTGTCTGGCTATTTATGCTGTCTGCGTAGTTCAGCAAAGTTGCCCGGGTCTACTTCCAATTTCACTGATTGCGCTGTTCCCGAGTTGTGAGCATGCGCACAGAGGTGTTGACCATGGTCTCCTTCAAGCGCTTGCGCGAGCCGGCCGGCCCTTCATTTGCATGGGGTCACGGCTCATTTCAATGTAACACGCCCACGTCCTTCCCAATTTGTATTACTCCGCCTTACGCCTCTGAAATAACGTTACGCATGCGCAATTTTAAGCAACGAGAATAGGGTGATTGCTCGGCTACATTGCGCAAGTCTAACGTAAAGGCGGTGTCTACGCCGGTCCAATAATGCGCAGATGTACCTAAATCTGGCCCTATATTACCAAAAGTATTGGGATACCTGCCATTACATGCACATGAACTTTAATGGCATCCAAGTCTTATGCCGTGTACACACGGTTGTTTTTTGTGATGAAAAAAAAACAACGTTTTAAAAAACGTCATTTAAAATGATCGTGTGTGGGCAAAATGTTGTTTTATGTCTTCAGAAAAACAACAAAAAAAAAATCGAACCTGCTTGAATTTTTTGTGTCGTTTTTCAAAATGTTGTTTTTTGTGTCATAAAAAATGATTGTGTGTGGGCAAAACGATGTTTAAAACGATGTTTTTAAACCCGCGCATGCTCAGAAGCAAGTAACAGAGTGCCGTCGAACGTGGTGTACGTAACCGCGCTTTGTAAGAGCATTTTCAGAAAACGATGGTGTGTGGGCAACGTAGTTTTTTAAAATGAAGTTTGAAAAACGTTGTTTTGTTTCCTGAGATAAAACAAAGTTTTTTTTACATTACAAAAAGTGATCGTGTGTACGCGGCATTAGTCCATAGGTTTCAATATTGAGTTTTCCCACCCTTTGCAGCTACTGTATAACAGCTTCAACTCTTCTGGAAAAGCTGTTCATAAAGATTTGGAGTGTTTCTATGGGAATGTTTGACCATTTTTCCAGAAGCACATTTTTGTGGTCAGGCACTCATGTCAACGAGAAGGCCCAGCTTGCAGTCTCCACTCAAAATCATGCCAACGGTGTTCTATTGGGTTGAGGTCAGAACACAAGTTGCTCCACCCCAAACTTACGCATCCATGTCATTATTGACCTTGCTTTGTGCACTGGTCCAAATTATTTGGTGGAGGGGGGTTATGGAGTGGGGTTGTTTTCCAGGGGCTGGGTTTGGCCCCTTAGTTCCAGTAAAGGGAAGTCTTAAGTAGAGTTGAGCAAACCCAAACTGTAAAGTTAGGGTTCGGTACGGACTTTGGGTTTTTCCCGAACCTGGACCCGAATAATTGCTGAAAGTTCGGTTTCGGGATCGGAGTGTGGGAAAAAATGCGCGGGGGTCCCCCCAAATTCAATAACCAAACCCTTTAGGTCTGGTATGGATATTAAGGGGAACCCCGCCATCGATTTAAAAAAAATGACGTGGGGTTCCACCCTAATATCCATAACCAGACCCTTCAGGTCTGGTGTGGATTTTAAGGGGAACTCCACCCCAAATTAAAAAAAATGGCGTGGCGTTCCCCCTAAAATCCACACCAGACCCCTTATCCGAGCACGTTGACCTGGCCAGCCTCAGAAAAGAGGGGGGGACAGAGTGCGCCCCCCCTCTCCTAAACCGTATCAGGCCACATGCTCTCAACATTGGGAGGGTGCTTTGGGGTGCCCCCCAAAGCACCTTGTCCCCATGTTGATGGGGACAAGGGTCTCATCCCCACAACCCTTGCCCGGTGGTTGTGGGGGTATGCGGGCAGGGGGCTTATCAGAATCTGGAAGACCCCTTTAACAAAGGGGACCCCCAGATCCTGCCCCCCCCTGTGTGAAATGGTAATGGGGTACACTGTACCCCTACCATTTCACGAAGGAAGTGTAAATAGTAGTTTTCAGGAAAAAAACACACACACCGTAGAACAAATTACTTTATTAATTAAACCAAATAAAAATCCAGCAGTGAAAATAGACGATCGATGCTGCTCCCTGCTCCAACGTTGTCTTCTATCCGCCGGGTGATCTCTCCAGCGACGGCCGGTTGGTCCAGCGATGAGGCGATCCATCCATTCAGAGCACAGCTCAGCGAATGATGCGCCGGAGCTTTGACATTTCTTTTATAGGGGAGGCGGGCCACGCGTCACGTGACCCCGTCCTCCTCTGACGCACACTCTGCTACATCACTGGGACAGCCCAGACATGCCCCTTGTGTCAGAGCGGGACGGGGTCACGTGACGCGTGGCCCGCCTCCCCTATAAAAGAAATGTCAAAGCTCCAGCACATCATTCGCTGAGCTGTGCTCTGAATGGATGGATCTTCTCATTGCTGGACCGATCACCCGTTGCTGGAGAGATCACCCGGTGCTGGATAGAAGACAACGTTGGAGCAGGGAGCAGCATCGATCGTCTATTTTCACTGCTGGATTTTTATTTGGTTTAATTAATAAAGTAATTTGTTCTACGGTGTGTGTGTTTTTTTCCTGAAAACTACTATTTACACTTCCTTCGTGAAATGGTAGGGGTACAGTGTACCCCATTACCATTTCACACAGGGGGGGGGGGCAGGATCTGTTTTTTTTTTAAAAGTTCGAACCCGAACATCGAGGTGTCCGCTCAACTCTACTCTTAAGGCATCAGCACACCAAGACATTTTGGACATGCTCCCAACTTTGGGGGAACAGTTTGGGGATAACCCCTTTCTGTTCCAACATGACTGCACACCAGTGCACAAACAAGGTACCAATGTAGAGAGAAAGAAAGTGCATTTTATCCATAGATATAAAAAAATCTTGTTTAGGACATTAAAGATGGAAAAGGGGTGACTGAGCAGGCATATTGCACCTGAAAATTAAAAAAAGATAGTGTCTTTTCATGTCAGAAAAAAATTAGTACTGTCCATGATATTTTTTTATTTGCATTAACACAATTTTTAAAGCAGAGTTAATTAATTACAATTCTGTAAAGGATGTTGTTGCAAAAATCTGCCGTTATAGTAAAAAAAAAAATTAAGTTAGCCTTTGTTTTCTCCTTGCTGAGCATTTACATCTTGATTGTGGGCATGTGAAGCCCACTAAGACTGTTTTAAGGAATAAGGTGCTGCTAGCTTCCCAGTATGCACCTCCCATTCTCGCACAATTGCATTATAGACATAGCGTAGCACAGGAGGCAATGCCCGCTGACTCCTAGGAATGATGACACACATCTGCTAGGAGCAGAGGCACCACAGGAAATTATGTACATCATCACCTCAGCCCCCAAAAGAGGAAGAAAACACTAGACACCCTAACAACAAATTACACAGAGCTAGAAAAAAGCCAAATGTGGTTCAAGTTGCGTCACTGTAGCCATTGCAGCAAAGATAAAATGTAGGGGTGCAACTCCACTTTAAGGACAAGCTCCAGGGGCTAAAGGTCTGAGCAGTACTAATTCACAAAAGATTTAGCAGAATAAGACACTCACTGAGGGAAAGAAAAAAAATGAATGTACATGACTTCTTTCCTAGCCAGCCATGCTGCGTGCTTGGATTAGGGGACAGGTGTGCATTTTTAGGGGGACCCCAATGCAATTTTTTGTTTGAGGTTCTGGTCATCAATCCTCAAAAGATGTGCTGGAGCTGGAGGGAGTCCAGAGAAGGACAACTAAATTAATATGGGGACTGGAGGACCTCAATTATGGGGAACGACTACAAGCGCTAAATGTATTTTCCTTGGAGAAGAGATGCTTGAGGGGAGATATGATAGCAATATACAAATATCTCAATGGTTATCCCAGCATAAGTATGAAACTTTTCAGTCCCAGAGAGTGTAAGAGGACACTGGGCCACACAATGAGACTGGAAGAGAAACAGTTTAATCTTAAGCTGCTTAGGTGGTTTTTCACTGTTAGGATGTGGAACTCTCTTCCACAATCGGTAGTGTCGGCAGGCAGTATGGATAGTTTTAAAAGACTCTTAGTCGTGCATCTTAGCGAAAAACAATATACGGGATTTGGGAAATTATTTTTCTACACACTACACAGGTTGAACTGTATGGACTGTTGTCTTTATTCAACCTTACATACTATGTACAGTATGTTCTTACAGCTTTTTATCTATTAGGACCGAAACCTAGGAAATGTTACATTCCCCTGGCAAAAGACAAGGAAACTGTTACACAAATATTAGTAGTACTGCAAATGCCAATGCAGTAGGTACCCAACCACAAATAATATCACAAAAAATGTACCTTTGGGAGACACTGTCTTAAAATTAGGTTTCATATATGTTTGGTGCTAGCAACACAAATATTCTTACAGAGCACAGAATGTTACCTGCCCAGAAATGTAAATGTGTGTTTGAGGTATTATTGTTGCTAAAACACAGAAACCCTACAAACATATTCATGTAGAACACAGAATGGTACCTTGCAAAAAAAATCTAAATTATTTTCTGTAAAAAATTAGGTTCCAGTGCAATGAACAACAGCAGTCAGCCCAGTATGAGATGGTAATGCTGGAAGGAATACAACGGTAGCAATAAATGGTAATAGTGCCAGGCCATCTGTGGTAGAAGGAGGTTTCCAGATGTGCTCATGGGGAAGAAGATAGCAATAATGGAAGAATTTCAGCGGACATGTTCGATTGTGTGTACGCGGCCTTAGAGGGGACTGGTGGTTCCGAAAATGCTCCACCCAAAGAGGACATTGAAGGGGAGATCAACAAAACTGTCTCTGTCACCATCTGTAAAGATGTGGGGCAGCACAATGAGCTTCAACAATTCCCCATCCTGCATTCTTCAAGCTGCCAGCAGAGTTACCCAGGGGGCTGTAAAAGATATATAATGGCCCTGTCTATACTTGCTGGACCATGTATCTTTGGTCATGTGAACCTTCCTGCTGATAGCATGGTCATAGAAAAAATACCACATGATGGGGGAAGGCAGGGGTGGCCTTATTGGTATAAAATAGATGTGCACCAGGTACAGTGGTGAAGCACCATCTGGAAAGGCAGGAACTGTAAAGCTAGAATTTGTTTTGAGCCACTGGACATGGAGGTGACTGGTGGCATACTTACATTCTAATTAGGGAAAGGTTGCAGCCCACATTTGCCTTCACTCTGTGTGGTGTCATGTTGACCATTTCCCTTTCCATCCCCCTGTCAGAACACAATAGAACTGCAAGGGAGATCGATCTACTAACATCAGAAAGTTATTACAGTGGCTTCTCCTGAGCTGTATTTTTTTTTGTATTCAGTCCTGCTGGGTTGAATGAAAAAAAAAATACTAGTGTGTACTAGGCTTAAAAGTAAATGTCTGACACCCCTTAAAATATTTTCATGCCCATCTGCTGAAGGCTGCTGCTTGTATAGTGAAGGCAGAGATGGATATAAGGAGCTGGAAGGAGGAGGAGTGTGGCCCTTTTCCTGCCAACTAGTATTCAGGAGACTGCAAATGACTATGGTACTGTTTACAGCACATGTGTTTGAAAAGGGCCCACACAGTTGAGCTCTGGGGAGTGGACCAGAGGATAATAGTGTAATGCACCCATGGAGCTCTGCCATCCAATGGAAGAGAATGGTTGCTCCCTCCACTTTTCTGCAACCTTCCCCTGTATAACCTGCCTCAAACATGTTGTGCCTCTTCATCAGTATCCTCCTCTGCTATATGTGGCACTTGTGATGTTAATTTTCCTATATACAGCGAGTAAAATAATTATTGAATGTGTCACCATTTTTCTAGGTAAAGATATTTCTAAAATTGCTATTAGCACAATTTTTTTTACCACATATCGATAACAACCAATACAATTCATACGTAGAAAGAAAGAAAACGTTCAGAAATGAAGTTATGTGTAATAAAATGGAATTACACTTTGTACAAAATCCTTTGTTGGTAATGACGATTTAAAGATCAGTGTTGAGCGGAATACTCCATATTCGATTTCACGATATTTCACAAATATATAGAAGAATATTCGTGAAATATTAGTTAATATCGAATATTCGTGATATTTTATCAAAAAAAAAATTTGATTGCGAAATTCTCGTCAACACGCGAAAACTAATATGCACTAAACACTAACTCTACTTACACAAACTTATATGACTAAACTAAAGCTAATTTATTTATTTTTTCTTTATACACAAAACACAGAAGGGCAGAAAAAGTGTTCGCGAATATTCGTAATACGAAGTATTCGCGAATATTCGTAATACGAAGTATTCGCGAATACTCGAATATGCAATATTCGTAACGAATATTCGCAATGCGAATATTCGTGAGCAACACTATTAAAGATGCCTCCTGTATGGAGAAACTAGTCACATGCATTGCTCAGGTGTGATTTTGGCCTATTCTTCTACACAAATAGTCTTCAAATCTTGAAGGTTCTGTGGGCTTCTTCTATGAACTCTGATCTTTAGTTCTTTCCATAGATTTTCTTTTGGATTCAAGTTAGGTGATTAGATGGGCCATTCTAGCAGCTTAATTTTCTTTCTTTGAAACCAATTGAGCTTCCTTGGCTTTATGTTTGGGATAATTGTCTTGCTGAAATGTCCACCCTTGTTTCACCCTCATCATCCTGGTAGATGGCAGCAGATTTTTATCGAGAATGTATTGGTACACTCTTCTATTCATTGTTCCTTCAATAATATGAAGTTTGCCAGTACCGTATGCTGGGGTGATGTGCAGTGCCATTTAACCTCCGAACATGGGTTGTATTATGGCATTCAAAGAGTTTAATTTTGGTCTCATCTGATCAGACTATATTCTCACAGTATTTCACAGGTTTGTCTAAAGGGTGTGCAAGAAACTTTAAACAAGCTTCAACATGCTTTTCCTTCGACAATAAAGTCTTTCATGGTGAGCGTGCATACAGGCCATTGCGGTTGAGTGCATTACTTATTGTTTTCTTTGAAACAATTGTACCTGCTAATTTACTGGTCTTTTTGGAGCTCTCCACAATTGGTCCTTGGCTCTTGGACAATTCTTCTGATAATTTTTTTCATGCAGAAATCTTGCACAAAGCACCTGAGCGTGGCCGGTTTTATGGTGAAAGGATGTTTTTTCCACTTCTGGTGTATGGCCCCATCAGTGCTCACTGGAACATTCATAGTTTAAAAATCCCTCTGTAGACAATGACATCAGTATGTTTTGCAACAATAAGGTTGCAAAGGTTTTGAGAAAGCTCTTTGCTTTTACCCATCATCAGATGTTTCTTATGTGACACCATGGAAATAAGACACCCTTTTATAGGCCATTTGTTGAGACTGAACCAGCTGATAATAATTTCCACTGACATAGAGAAGGGTTGCTTTCTAATTACTGATAGAGTTCAGCTTGTGTCCTGGCTTTTCATGCCTTTTTCAACCTCCCTTTCTTCATGTGTTCAATACATTTTTCCTGTGTCATTCCATTTTATCACACATAACCTAATTCCTGAACTTATTTGTTTTAGTTTCTTTGTATGTATGGGTTGCATGGGTTGTTACCGATAAAAAAAAGGCAATGTCAATAGGACCTTTAGAATTATATTTACCTAGAAAAATGGTGCCATGTTCAATATTTATTTTACCCACTGTACTGTATATAAATCACCCTTAGAGCTGGTTCACACTGGGGCGACTCATCAGGTGGCTCAGCCGCCTGACGAGTCGCGTCCCATTCAAAGCAATTGAACCGTTCTAACAGGAGTGACGCAAGTCACTCTGACTTAGAAAAAGGTTCCTGTACGACTTCGGGGGCGGCTCGGGGCGACCTACATTGACTTCTATACAGAAGTCGTCTTGCTGGTCGCCTCTGAAGTCGTCCTCAGGACGACTTGCAGAGTTTACCCCGAAGTCGTGCCGTGGGAGTGTGAACCGGCTCTTACACTGTGCCACAGACAAAACACTTAAATGTGCAAATATGCAAAAATATTATATTTACAGGAAAACCTCTTACTATGTGTAAATATTAAACACAAACAAATCTATATTAAAAGAAAATAATGTGTGGTGGTGCTGCTGCCTCTTTAAAAATCAAACAAACCAAACCAGTGTCTGAAAAAATCAAATAAGCAGACATTAGGTGGCACTGCAAATTTTTATACCTCCAATATAAATACAATATGAATACATAAATAATTGAATTAAACTATACCCAACTAACAACCTTTAATAAGAGACTAAAAGGTAGAATTAAATGAAAGTCCCAGAAAATCTTCCACAATGTGTATTATGAATCACCAATAGTGTCTACGTGTATTCAAATATATTTCTTCTTCGTGCAGTGCTTGTGACCACCACCACCCCCCCAATGTGAATTCAATGGCTCACCAAAACTCAATGCCTCACATCTATGATGATCGGCATGCACAGCTGAAATGGTAATTATACCTCCACATAACTCTCATAGTTCTCCAGAAGGTAAGATCTCCACAGAGGGTGGAGCATGGCAATCTAGTAGACCCACAATATATGCAGAGGCCCTGGGTCCAGCATAACGTTCTTTCCTCATGGGACAGCCAAGCCACAGATGAAGATTCCTGGAAATGATCTGCCTATTTTGGATACAGTTGGATGGGAAGCTCAGTAGAAATGCCCCTAGAAAATATCTCCTTGCAAGCACACATAGAAATGGACATTGAATTGGATGAAGAGAACAATTAAATCATCCAGAGTGTATGCTAGTTTTCAGCCAAACAAATCATCCTTGATGTAATCAGAAAGCCCTTGTAAAATGTGTCCATCAAGGTCCTCCTTTGTGGATCAGTTTGGCCTCCGGGGTCTGAACATAAATTGCATGGTGACCCACTGTCATGCTTTATTGGCATAAGTATAGAAGGGCACTAGCAGATGAGGATGCATACCCTGATTCATTGAACATGTGGTAAAAGGTAACTTTAGAACTCTGGAAAGTTGTAAATCAGGTGAAGTAGACCCTGCACATTGAGGCAACTTCTTTCCCTGAGAGTGGAGTCTTCTGGTGTAGCTGGTGTTCTACCAGGGATCCCCTCAAGGGACTTTGGGCTAAGCTGTAAACTACCCCCATGTCACCCAATAGGTACAGACATGGAGAAGGATAAGTGCTGGGTAACAAGGAACTGGAATGTGAGAGGCATATGGCACCATTCAGCTGGATGGTTGAGAATAGCTTTATCTTAGTTCTAGAGCTTCATCTTAGTTCTAGAGCAACTACACTTGAAATGCACTTGCGGTTGCACTTGCAGTGCACAGTATATTTGACTTTAGTAAATTGACCCCAATGCTTAAGTGGTGACTTCACATTCCACTGTGAATCAGGTCTGAATTTTTGCCTAAATTCACACTTGAATAAGACTAGAAGATGCACAGGACCCTTCTTCAATGCAGATCGCGCCCCTCACGAAGCTGTGTGGACCGACTCCATTGGGAGGCAGTCATCCTCTTCTGTCATGTGAATTGGATGCGGGAAAAAACACATATCCAATTTGCATATATGTGAACCTGCCCTAAAGTTTAAAAGTGCATAGAGCCACAGACAGAGGAGATGTCAGCCCCTGACATGATAGGTAAGTAACAGTGACAAACGTATAGTACAATGTAAGTGAGGGAGCTCAGGAGGCAATTTGTCTCAATGTCGAAGTGAGACAACATATCCTACACAAGACTAACTAGAAGTTACAATCCCTTGACACATCCTGTTATGGATAATCTGAAACAGCCATGGCACTCTGGGTAAAACTTGAAAGATCCCATGGCCATAGGAGACAAAGAATGTGCTAGTGCTGGAATGCAGTAGGTCAGCAACAATGGCAGTTACCACTAATTATGTTGATAATTAATCTTTTATTAAATAAGGAACTTGCGATTTTGGAACCTATTTTATCTCCTCTGACCTTGCCTCGATCATTGAAAACACAACAAAGAACATGTATGAGTTCAAATTATTGGCATTTCCCTCTCTATGTTAGCACCGCTGAGGAAAGCAGCTGTGAAAAACATATTAGGTATTGATTTTCCACATACTCTTGAATAGTCTTTAATTAGATTTAGACTACAGACAATGTCTGTAGTTACAATCCAGCCATTATTATCTGCATACCAGGTGTTTGTAATTTATATTTAATCCAAATGGTTACTTTCAAACATACAATGCAGACTTTTTTTTAATTAGAAGGCTTTGAGGAAATGCCTTTGCTTTATTGCTATATTATATGTTTTGTTAAATAATTTATTGGTGCTGTGTACTGAACATGAATGAAACAATTAGATCAATGTAATATGCATAGTAATTTAAAATTGTAATGTGGTTTATTCAAATGAACAAAGAATATGCTTTCTAATTCCTTCCTAACATAACACAAGGTCACCTAATCCTTGTGTTGCTGAAACATTAATCAGAAAAATATAGTTTTGCTCACTTCTTAATTTTCTTAGTAACAATGAATTACATGACAATTTCAAATTCCCCCCCCAAAAAAATAAAATAAGCAATTATACTGTTAACCACTTGCCTACTGTGCACCTACACCCCCTTCCTGCCCAGACCAAATTTTAGCTTCCGGCACTGCGTTGCTTTAACTGACAATTGCGCGATCGTGCGATGTGGCTCCCAAAAAAAATTGCCGTCCTTTTTTTTTCCCCACAAACAGAGCTTTCTTTTGGTGGCATTTGATCGTCTGTACGTTTTTTATTTTTTGCGCTATAAACAAAAAAAGAGCAACAATTTTGAAAAAATACACTGGCCCAGATTCAGGTACATCTGCGCATTATTGGACCGGCGTAGCGCACCGCCTTTACGTTAGACTTGCACAATTTTGCAGCGTAATCCCCCTATTCTCGTAGCTTTTGCGCAGGAAATTGCGCATGCGTAACGTTTTTTCCGAGGCGTAAGGAGGAGTAATACAAATTGGGAAGGACGTGGGCGTGTTACATTGAAATGAGCCGTGACCCAATGCAAATGAAGGGCCGGCCGGCTCGCGCATGCGCGCTTGAAGGAGACCATGTCAGCTCCGCTGTGCGCATGCTCACAACTCGGGAGCGGCGCAATCAGTGAAATAGGAAATGGACTAGGGCAACGTTGTGAACTACGCAAACAGCATAAATAGACACAAACAAACGCACTTGCATTGCAAAAGTACATCCCTTTGTCCCTTCCCATTTAACCTAGTGCTTTTGTCCTGTTGTTCGTTGCGGTGTGTTTTGTAGTTGTCAGATTAGTGTTCTGTGTGATCAAGTGTTTGTTAGTAGATCTTTGAAAGTGTTTTTTGATAAGTGTTTGAGAGACTGTTTGTTTGATTGATATATTTCTGTTCGTTTGTTTTCCTGCTGTTTTTTTGTTTTGTTTTTTTGTGACTGTTTCTTGCTGAGTAGTTTTCTCTTTGTGTGTGTTCTTGCTTGATTGGTTGTGCTTGTTTGTGTGAGTGAATTTTGTTGACTGGGAGTGAGTTTTTTGGGAAGTATGACAGAGAGAAAGAGAAAGCTCAATTTTACAGTTGGGGAAAAACAAATTCTTGCCCGGGCCATTAGCGAGTATGGGCGTTTCCTCCACGGCCCAGACAGTGCCAACACCACCCCGGCCAGGAGGAGGGAGATTTTGGATAGGATCACTGAGCAGGTCAATTCAGCGGGGCAGGGGGAGACACGGACCCGGTCTGGGATTGACAAAAAAATCAATGACCTCCGGCGTCTGGTCAAACAGAAGGTGGCCAGAATGCATGCCCATGCCAGGGGCACAGGAGGGGGCCCACCATGCCGTATTAGGCTGACAGCGGAGGAGCGTGCGGTGGCCCTGACCTTTCATCGGCATGAAGTGGAGGGCCTGCCCGGCTTTGACTCAAGTCCGGAGCCCGTGGTGCCAGGTAAGTTTTTTTTTAATATCAGGTGTGTAGCATGTGTGGGGGAGGGGGTGAAAGGGAATATGTGGCAAGTGTGTGGATCCTCCAACCTGTGAATGTTTTGTGTCATCCACAGATGTGCAGGAGGGTGCAGGGCCATCTGGCCTGACCGCACCAACCCCAGGACAGCAGCCTAATGAGGCCCCCCCAACAAGGCCGGAGTCCGCGGAGGAGGTTCAAGAGGAGGAGGAGAATCATGAGGAGGAGGAGAATCATGAGGAGGAGGAGTCCATGTCAGGCACTGGACGTTTGATTTTTGAGGACTCTTCCCCTCTGGCTGGCAGCAGGAAGCCCTCCCTAAGGGGGAGCCCCCCCCTCCTCCCCCAACTTGGCTCCCCTCACAAGGGCCTCCCCTTCTCCCCGGCCACAAGCATCAGCTGGAGGCAGGATTTCATCCCAGAACACCAGGGGGGTGGCCGATCTCCTGCCCGCCACTCTGAGAAGGGACCAGTTCCTCCAGACCCGCCATCTGGGACAGGTCAGCCAGACATTGGTGCGGATGGAGGAGAGCCTGTCCTCCATCAAGGATACGCTGGGGAACCTGGACTCCCACTCCCGGGCTTTCACAACCTGCCTAAACGAACTGCAGACGACATCAGCAGGCGTTGGGCAGGATGTGAGGGCCCTTACCCTGGCTATCCAGGCCAACACGGCAACACTTGGTGCTGCCCTGGACAGAATAGCCGTGGCCTTGGAGGGCAGGCCGCCAGGTGGGCAGAGATCAGGGGCTGCTCCTCCTTCCCCGGTTTTACCCCTCCCCATGAGTCTCCCCTGAGAAGCCGGGCCGTGGCCGGGGGCGCCCCAGGCGTGGCTCACGCAAAGGGCATTAATTTGTTTTTTCCCCCTTTTTTTTTTTTTTGCTGGAAAATTTTTGCTTTTGCAGGTAATTTTTTTTTTTTGTGTTGTGAATGCTGTTTGAATGTGGGGGTGACATTCCTGCTGGAAAAGGGGTGTCACCCTCAATTTTGGTGGAGTAGGGTTCCCCAGGACCAGGGAGAAGTGATCCCCAGGCCCGTGTGAATGGTGTATGAATGTACAGTGACATAATTGGAGCCTTGGCGTGGCGTTGCTGCTCACAAGTCCTGCATGGTGGACTGGTGCCAATCCAATTTGATGTGGATGTGGGGTGTGTGTGCTAGGGACCACAGTGGTGTGCATGCATGCATTCTCATTGTGCCATGATTAATGTGTGTGTTTAACGTGCAAAGATGCCCAATGTGAGTTGTCTCCTGGCTGCTCTTCCCTCAGAAGATGGGGTAGCCTCGGTTAGGGGGGGATTGTCTGGTTCAGGGGTCAGGTCATCACGTAGGGCAATCTGCAGGCCCTTTCTTACTGCAAAGTTGTGCAGCATGCAACATGCACCGATGATCTGGCACACGAAGTTTGGGGAATACAAGAGGGTACCCCCAGACTTATCCAGGCATCGGAAACATGACTTTAGTAGGCCAAAGGTGCGCTCCACCACTGCTCGTGTTTGGGCATGTGCTTGATTGTATCTTTCCTCTCCTGGAGTTTGGGGGTTCCGCATAGGAGTCATGAGATGGGGTCCCAGTGGATATGCAGAGTCACCTGTAAGGGAAAAGACAGGAGGATGTTAGTCATGCATGTGGCCCTTGTGATGTGTGCATCATGGGAGGGGATAGTCATGCCTGACTCCCATGTCACTCACCAACCAGCCAGGTGTCCCCATACACGTTCTGTTCGAATTCCATTCGGATGTGGCATTGATTGTATATGTAGCTGTCATGGCTGGACCCTGGGTGTTTGGCACGGACGTGCCATATGAGGTCTTGGGCATCGACTATCACCTGTACATTGATGGAATGCCAATGCTTCCGATTGCGGTACATGTGCTCTGTCTCCTGGGGGGGCTGGAGTGCCACATGTGTGCAATCAATGGCCCCCACAGTGCGTGGGAATCTGGCAATTCTGTAGAAATCTGTCATTGCCTTCAGTCGCAGGTCCTCAGTGGTGGGTTTGATGATTTGGTTGGCCATGCATCTGAGGATTGCAGGGACAACCTGGTGCACACATCTGCTCATGGAGGATTGTGACATCCCAGCCACCACTCCACTTGTTCTTTGAAAAGAGCCACTGGCAAGGACATGGAGTGTTGCCATGACCTTGACCAGTGGCTGCACTGCATGTGAGCGGTGTGTTGGGCTGGTGATGTCCTCCTGCAGGGTTGTGGTTAATTCCAGGATGACATGAGGGGTGAATCTGAAGATGCGAAACACCTCAGAATCACTCATGCCAAACAGGTCTATGCGGGTGCGGTATATGCTCTCCCGTGCCATCCTCCGTGCCATCCTCCGTGCCCTCATCCTTCTTTGTTCATCTAAAGTCAGTAGTATAGCTATGTGCGACGATGCCCCTGGCATGTTGGCATACAGATTGTTGTGCAACACGTGTGACTGCTGAGCTCCTCACTAACAGTGTTGCTTTATCTAACAAGTAGACTTTTTTTCTCTTTTTAGACCAGCTTTTATATGGTCTAATTTTAGACAGGACATTTTGCTGTTGCGCACACTGCGTCGCCTGCACTGCCCCAACGTTCTTTTGTGGATCCCCGTAAGTCCCTCATTAGCATATTTGACTAGCAAATCAATGGTCTGTGTAGCGCACTTTTGCGCGGACGGATGCGCCAGTCTAACGAAATTACACGGGACAAAAAAAGTAGATTTTTTGCGTATCTCGTTCTGGGGATGCCGTGCATCGAAACACACGCGCACATTTCGACTTACGCACGTGCATCTCCTGTTGCGCAGGCGTAATCGCTCTGTGAATCTGGGCCTTAGAGAAGAGGAAAAGACTATGATGTGGCAGGAGGGAGGAGGAACTGTGACTGTGCTAGAGAATCAACTGTTTCCTGGAGTAGTTGAGTTCCCTAGCAAGATCAAAAGAACATTGCAGGTAAAGTTAGAAGAGATATGGAGAAAATGCTGAAATTATGCATAACAAGTATTATTATTATTTCTGTGTCTTTACTACTGTAGTTGTAAGTGGGTAACAACCTGTTTAAGGCACAGGCAATGCTTAGCTTCAGCCCTTCCTACATAATTACATTTTAGGGGTTAGATTACTACCACTGTCAAAAAAGGGGTAATTTCAGGATTTTTAGCTGATATGTTTTATAACAGAAAGCAAAGGAAAGAAAATGGTTTGTTGTTTTCCTTTATATGGCAAAAAAAAAATGTATTGAATACCACCAAAGAAAGCTATATCTGTCCCAAAAACTTTCTATAAAATGCATTTGCGTACACTGTTGTGAGTAATTGTGAGTAATGATCAGTCAAACTATCACAGCACTGAATAATGGCCTTGTAATGAAGGGGTATATACAGACTGATACACAAATTGTTAAACAGTAGACAGGCTAAAGCATCAGTTTAGAAGCCCTGATTTAGAAATGTTATCTCATCTTCACTCTAAAGGGTTTATTTGCATAGTTAACATTGTGGATAGAAGAAAATGTATGAATTGAAAGATTTTTTGTTTTAAAATCAAGTACATTTATAGGCTATTGTTGTATATAGATTGTATTCTAGGACCTATATTTTTAAGTGGATGTTTTACTTCAGGTTTTGCTGGGACACTGGATTGATGCCATTTACTTCACAACATGTTAGAGAGGTTATGAGGTTTCCTACATCCATTATACTGTAGATTTTTACAGAAACACCCTTTTGAGTGTTTCATCTCCAGAATAGTGGAAGTTGATCTTTCATGAAGATGAAAACTTTGAGATTTCGAAGAAACAGTTTTTAGGTTAGAATTGAAATTGTAGGTCTACTTTCAAGATTTGCATTTTCCAGACTTGTACTTGAACTGTATGTTGCAGTCTACAATCTCCTCCCAGTGTTCTTTTTTTATATCTCCTCATTGTGTTAAATGATATGAAAGCATATCATTATATTTACAAATTAAATATTGCGTATATATTACAAAATACCTAACTACAGTTTAGGTACATTTTGATAGGTAGAGACATGTATACAAATTAATTTGCAATAAATATGTTGTCAAATTGATGAAAGTTTGTAGAATAAAAGTGTTTATATATATATATAGGTTAACTGTTAAAAAGGTAATGTTATTTTCACCTTCAACTGTAAATAATGTTTATGGGTCACAGCAGCATGTCATACTGGGCTTTTTAGCTTCAACAATGCTAAAGGGCCACAATATTCATTCATTATCATCCTCCATTTTGACTTCCAGCAACATAGGTGGACAGGTACAACCTCCCAAAATTAAATGTAATCAAATGTACACCAATTTGAAATATCAGCTAAACACATGAAGCACACAAGCTGATATCTGCATAGAGATGTGCAATATTAGGCCGCGTACACACGATCGAACATGTCTGCTGAAACTGGTCCGCAGACCAGTTTCAGCAGACATATCCGATTGTGTGTATGGCCTAGCGGACAGGTTTCCAGCGGACAAAAGTTTTAAAACATGCTTTAAAACTTGTCCGCTGGAAACCTGTCCGTCGGACATGTCCGCTGGTTAGTACGCCTAACCAGCGGACCGAAATCTCCCGAATGCGTCGAATGGATTCGACGCATGCGTGGAAGCATTTTACTTCCTGGTTTGCTGACGTGGCAGCGTCAACGTCACCGCCACGTCACCACGCTGTCTGTCCGCGGGGATTTTGGTTTGATCGTGTGTACACACATCAGACCAAAATCTCCCAGGAGACATGTCCGATGAAAACGGTCCGTCGGACCGTTTTCATCAGATATGTCTCCTCGTGTGTATGTGGCCTTAAAGTACTCTTATGTGTTAATAGCAGCCGTCCTGCACTTTAGCATCAATAAAATGCTTTAGGAAGAGGGCACAAAATATGTTAGCAATAGATTTTGGGCGTTTTTCTGCTCTAAGCTTCAGCTCTAAAAGCACCCAACAAGACAATCACATTCATGGTCCCTGTTCACATCTGAGCATTCTGTCGCCTAAAGGAAAACGACCATCGCTCAAAAAGGTACATGAGCTACTTTTTTTTCAGATTACAGGCATTTTAGGCTTTTACATTGGTGACCTTTGAACTTCAAAACGCCTGTACAAAAACACTGCAAAAATGCTTGAAAAAACACCTGAAAAATGCCTGTAAAATGCCTGTAAAATAGCAACACCTTGATGTAAATGGAGTCTACGTCAATTAACTGCTAATGGTATATATAGGAAACTATAAGGATATACAGTAAGGCTTATAGCTATTAAAGAATTTGAGAAATTTTAATTTTAAAATTACGTAGGACTGAAACCCTGTATTACCTACAGTGGAAGTCAGAAATACCTGAACTGAATATATACATGACCCAGAACTAGTAACGCTAGGATACCTGCACATAGAAAGTTAAAAGTAGTTTAATGGTCAGAAAAGTTTTGGTAATACCATATTAAAAAAAAGTTCTGGCAAAAATAAAGTATCCATTCCATAAAATTCCAGAAAAAAATTTGAATCCAAATCCTTTAAAAATTCAACTAAGGATGCCAAGATAGAAGGGTGGTATCTGGTGGTACCACCAGTCAAGCTGCTTGGACAGATACAGTATAAGACGTAGAAGTGGATGTAAGACACGTAATTTTATGAGCAGACTTTAGCACATTTGGCCCAGTACCCTTTTGTGAACTGGTACTTCCAAAAGTAACAAATGGTATTTGATTCAAGACAACAAAATTCGTGAAGTATGGACCGAATCTAACATTAACTGTAGTTCAGACTAATTAAAAACAAAGGGCCAGATTCACGTACATCGGCGCATTTTTGGACCGGCGTAGTGCAACTCCTTTAAGTTAGACCGGCTTAATTTCGAGGCGCAAGTGCCGTATCCTCGTAGTATTTTCGTCCAAATTTGCACCAGTGCAATGTAAATTCCGAGGCGTAAGGCGGTGTAATTCAAAGTGGGAAGGACGTGGGCGTGTTCCATTGAAATGAGCCGTGACCCCATGCAAATGAAGAGCCGGCCAGACTGGGCATGTGCACATGAAGCAGACTATGGTCAGCACCTCTCTGAGCATGCTCAGAACTCGGCACAGCGCAATCAGTTAGATAGAAACTAGGCCAGTCAGACTTAGTGAGCTATGCACAGTGCTTAAATAGACCGAGAGAAATGCCCTTCCATTGCAAAAGTACATCCAATTTTTTTCCCTTCCTACAGCAAGGTGCTTTTGTTCTGTTGTTTGTTAGTGTTTGTTGGTTTGTGACGTGTCTTTGAAATTTTTTGGAGAGTGATTTGGAGAGTGTTTTTTGCTGAGTTTTTATTTTTTTTTGCTGTGTTTTTTTTGTTTTGCTGTTTTTTTTTTTGCTGGGCATTTTTTTTTTTGCTGGGCAATTTTTATTTTTTATTTTTTTTGTTTTTGTTTGTGAATGATTTTTGAATGTGGGGGTGACATTCCTGCCACCACTCCACTTGTGCGCTGAAAAGAGCCACTGACAAGGAAATGGAGTGTTGCCAGGACCTTGCCCAGTGGCTGCACTGCATGTGAGCGGTGTGTTGGGCTGGTGATGTCCTCCTGCAGGGTTGTGGTTAATTCCAGGAGGCATGAGGGGTGAATCTGAAGATGCAATACACCTCAGAATCACTCATGCCAAAGATGTCTATGCGTGTGCGGTATATCCTCTCCCGTGCCCTCCTCCGTGCCCTCCTCCCTTCTGTGCTCATCTAAAGTCAGTAGTATAGCTATGAGCAAGGATGCCCCCATCAGGAATTATGGGGCCCCTTACACAGCTTCAGGCATGGGCCCCCTGGAGCAGAGAACTGGGGGGGGGTGCTGCCGCCCGAAATTGAAAAGCGGGGGGGGGGGGCTGCTGCTGCGAATTGAGAAGCGGGGGGCTTTACAAAAAAAGAAGAAATATTTTTTTTAGGGGGTTCCCATCCGGG
Organism: Rana kukunoris; assembly: GCA_029574335.1. Classification (NCBI taxonomy): domain Eukaryota; kingdom Metazoa; phylum Chordata; class Amphibia; order Anura; family Ranidae; genus Rana; species Rana kukunoris. The sequence goes on along the minus strand of CM056051.1, from coordinate 163,259,787 downwards.
CCCCTGGGGACCTTACAGGTGTAATGCCTGTACCCCCCTGATGGCAGGCCTGCATGTTGGCATATAGATTGTTGTCCTGCAAGTGTGGGTGCTCAGCTCGTCCCTAACGGTGTTGCTTTAGCTGACATGTAGACGGAATGTCTAATTTTAAACCTGCTTTTATATGGTCTAATTTTAGACTTTCCGTGCAGCTGATAAGCACATCGTGTAGACTGCACCGCACAAACTTACTTTTGTGGATTGGCGTATCTCCCTCATTTGCATATTTGCATAGGAGTAAATGTGCACCTAGGATGTGCAGGCGTAGGCAAGTTAGGCCGGTCGGGAGTAGCCTATTTTGGTGCGTATCTAATTCTGTGGGTACGGTGCAAAAAATATTCCGGAGCAAATTTAGACATAGGGCCAGATTCAGGTAGGAGAGCGGATCTTTTTGGTGGAGTAACGTTTCTCATTTACGTTACTCCGCCGAAACTTTAGGAGCAAGTACCGTTATTCACATAGCACTTGCTCCTAAAGTTGCGGCGGCGTTGCGAAAATGAGCCGGCGTTATATATTCCGGGTAGGGGGCGTGTATTATGTAAACAATGCGCGATCCCGCTGCGAACGTACTGCGCATGCGTCGACTGTCAGTACGCATGCTCCAAATTCTATCAGTCAATGACGTCAATCCCCATTCACAGACGTTTTACGCAAATGACGACGGCCATACTTAACATAGGATACTCAACCTAGGGGTCATGTTTTTCTTTGCACCGCGTATCGCTTACGGAAACGTCGGAAAATCATTGGGCCAAATTCAGGTAGATGCGCGCATATTTTATCCGGCGTAGCGCAGCGCATATACGTTACGCTGACGCGAACTAGCGAGTCAAGTCCAGTATTCACCAAGCGCATGTTCGTTACTTTGCGGCGGAGTAACGAAAAAGCGCTGGCGCAACCCGACGCAAGTGGAAGTGGGTGTGATCATATGTAAATGATGGGCGGAGCCCAGCGCAGTGACTTCCGTTCATCGCATCATCCACGGAGCATGCGCAGTGAGGGAGGGCTCCACTCGCTCCCCTGTGCGCATGCTTACAACTTCCGTCAGCACCACTTCATGGGAAACGGCAGCGCAATGTATAAAAGCGGCCGCAGATGCGCCTTTCCGGCGCAAAAGTATATCTGGTTCCCCCCACCCCAGGGAAGTTACTTTTGCTGTGTGATGGCTGCTCCCGTTCCCCGCAAAGAGAGGAGAAACCTCAATTTTAACGCCCAGGAGCTGGCAGTAGTGATCTCCGCTATGGAGACCTACAACGACTTCCTCCACGGCAGGAAAAGTCAGAAGACCAGCCGGGACAGGAAGCAGGGCATCCTGGAGAGCATTGCTGGCAGGGTCAATGCTTTGGGCTACTCCACCCGGACTGCTGCCGATATCGGCAAGAAAATAAATGATTTGAGGCGCAAAGTCCGGGGCAAGGTGGCCACCATCAGGAGGCATGAGAGGGGCACGGGTGGTGTACCCCTATGTGTGGTCAGCCTGACCACGGAGGAGGAGGTGGTCGCCCGCTGCCTGGAGAGGGAGCAGTTGGAGGGGGTACCGGGATATGATGCCGTGGAGGAAGGCTCCAGGACAGGTAAGTGTTTTTTATCCCCTATTTGGTGTGTTGCATGTGGGGGGGAGGGTACATGTGCCAAGTGTGTGGGACCACCAACATGTGTCTGCTTTGTGTCATCCACAGATGACGGAGCTGGGCCATCATCTGTCGGCGGCCAGTCCACCCCATCCCCCCAACGGCAACCACCCCCTGGGTGGTGAAGACACTGTGATGGAGGGGAGTGCCCACACCTCACCTGCTGAGGTGGTTGAAGAGGAGCCTGTTGTTCCCGAACAGGACTTTGTATTATTTTTGGAGGAGTCCTCCCCTTTTGCAGGGCCCTCTCAGATCCCCTCCCCCATCATAGGAAGCCCCTCAAGGGCGACTATATCCCCCCGGGGACTACCATCTCCTGGCCCCAGGAAGGCGACCCGGAAGACCAGGGGGGTGTCTGACGTGGTCCATGACCAAATGGCGAGGGACCAGGCCAGGCAGACCCAGCAGATGGGGGAGATTACTGGGCATCTGGACCGGGTAGCTGGCAGCCTGGCCTCCATGGGACAAATGTCAGAGGCAGTGCAGGACGTCAGCTGCAACTGGGCTGCAGTGGTGACCAGCCTGGGGGAGGTGCAGGCTGATCTTAGGCACCTCACTGCAGCCGTCCAGGCCAACACTGCTGCCATCCGGGACCAGGGGAGGCAGAGGCAGCGTGACCAGCGGCATAATGTGACCCGTCAGCTGAGGATGCAGGCCCAGACCAACCACTATCTCAGCCGGATTGCCGTGGCCTTGGAGGGCATGCAGCCAACACCTGCCAGGAGTGGCCCACCCGGGGATCAGCCACCTCCAGATGCCCCCCACCCCCACCCACTCCCTCCAGGCAGCTGAGGAGCCAGAGAGGGCCCACAAGAAAGAGCCCCCGTCAGCCCAGATGAGGGTTTTTTTTTTTGCTCAGGTTATGAGTTTTTTTTTATTTATTTTTCTGCTCAGGTTATGAGTTTTTATTTTTATTTTATTTTTTGCTCAGGTTATGAGTTTTTTTTTTGCTCAGGTTATGAGTTTTTATTTTTATTTTATTTTTTGCTCAGGTTATGAGTTTTTTTTTTTTGCTCAGGTTATGAGTTTTTATTTTAATTTTATTTTTTGCTCAGGTTATGAGCTTTTTATTTTGAGTTTAACTGCACACGGTCAGGAGTGCAGGGGACAGTGTGAATGGTGTGTGAATGTGAGGGGGTGGCACTCCTGCCAGTAAGGGGTGTCACCCTCGGCCGTTGGGGAGAAGTTATCCCCACGGCTATGTGAATGACGTGTGAATAGTGTATGAATGGACAGTGACATCATTGGGGCCTTTACGCCGGCGTTGCTGCTCCCAAGTCCTGCATGTTGGACTTGGGCTAATCCAATGCGATGTGGATGTGGTGTGTGTGATCTAGGGACATCAGTGGTGTGCATGCGTGCATTGTCCGTGTGATCAATGTTTTGGTTTAGTGTCCAAAGATGCCTACGGCGAGGACCCTCTTGACTGCTCTTCCATCAGCTGACTGGGTCTCCTCTGGCAGGGGGGGCTGTCTGGTTGGGGGGTCAGGTCATCACGTATGTCAATTTGCAGGCCCTTTCTCATGGCAAAGTTGTGCAGAATGCAACATGCACCGATGATCTGACACACAAAGGTAGGGGAATACAATAGGGCCCCCCCAGACTTATCCAGGCATCGGAAACGGGACTTTAGGAGCCCAAATGTTTGCTCCACCACTACACAAGTTTTGATATGTGCCGCATTGTATCGTCTCTCTCCTCTGGTTTGGGGGTTCCGGAAAGGAGTCATGAGATGGGGTCCCAGTGCATATGCAGAGTCACCTGTAAGGGAAAGGACAGGAGGATGTTAGTAGTGCATGTGCCCCTTGTGATGTGTGCATCATGGGGGGGGGCAGTCATGCCTGCCACCCATGTCACTCACCAACCATCCAGCTGTCCCCATACACGTTCTGTTCGAATTCCATTGGGATGGGGCTCTGATTGTATATGAAGCTGTCATGGCTGGATCCAGGGGGTTTGGCACGGACGTGCCATATGAGGCGTTGGGCATCGGCTATCACCTGTACGTTGATGGAATGCCAATGTTTCCGATTGTGGTATATGTGCTCTGTGGCACTGGGGGGCTGGAGTGCCACATGTGTGCAACCAATGGCCCCCACGGTGCATGGGAATCTGGCAATGCTGTAGAAATCTGTCATTGCCTTCAGCCACAGCTCCTCAGTGGTTGGTCTGATGAAGTGGTGGGACATGCGTCTGAGGATTGCGGGGACAACCTGGTGCACACATCTGCTCATGGAGGACTGTGACATCCCAGCCACCACTCCACTTGTATGCTGGAATGATCCACTTGCAAGGAAATGGAGTGTTGCCAGTACCTTCACCAGTGGCTGCACTGCTTGTGAGCGGTGTGTTGGGCTGGTGATGTCATCCTGCAGGGTTGTGGTTAGTTCAAGGATTGCATCAGGGCTGAATCTGAAGAGGCGATACACCTCCTCATCCCCCATGCCAAAGAGGCTCATGCGCGTGCGGTATATCCTCTCACATGCCCGCCTCCTCCGTTCCGGGGGACCCATTAGTAGTGCTAGGACCACGGCTGCCCCTGGCATGTTGGCATACAGAGGTGTTGTCCTTGCAAGTGTGGTTGTTCAGCTTGCTATTTTCGTCGGTAACGCTGCTGCTGTAGCTGCTCTCCTGCTGACCTGTGGCTGTCAGGAGTAAAGATAAAGCAGCTATTTATAGGAATAACTTTGCGACAGACGGACGACATACGCGCGGCGCATGTAGCCAGCGTCTGGTGCTAATCCGTTTGCGAATCGGGAAATCTCCCTCATTTGCATATTTGAATGGGAAATCAATGGGCGCGACGGATGCGACAAGAGAAAATATGCGATTACGATACTCTAGCGAGGGAAAGTTAAGCCGATCAGAGAAAGCCCGTTTTCTGTCGCATCTAGTTTGGTGGGTACGGCCGCATAGATACTACGGCGCATCTTGACAGTATACTCCAGCGCAATTCTTACTGAATCTGGCCCATTGCGTCGGGCCCGAGTACGATCGTGAATTTCCGATTCTCGCTGATTAACATATTCTCGGCGTTAATCAGCGGGAATGCCCCGAGCGCCATTTTTAAAATTGCAGTTCCGATACGACGGCAAAATACAATTACACCGCTCGTATAGGAACTCCAACCCGGCGTTTCATGTTTTCTGCTTACAGAAAACAGAAACGCCAGCTCAAAGTGAGAGTTAGGCTGGAGTATCACTGATACTCCAGCCTAACTCTACCTGAATCTGGCCCTTAGACGGCACATCTCCAGATACTCCGGCGTAAGTGCTTTGTGAATCTTGCCCAAAGTACTCTCTGTGTGACTTATATAATAGAACCCCAGGTGCTGTTCTGAAGAGATCATGGACAGATTTCCTTATATAAATACCAAATTGGTCCAGTATATATGTATATATGTGTGTATGACTGTGTGTCCCTAGCGTGTCTAGATCCTTCGGGGTAAAAATGACCGCACCAGTTCAAGCAGACACTGGCTGGAAAAAGCGCCCAGAGGCGATTCAGTTCGCATGTGTTGCGCTATACAAGTCATTCATTCATTCATTCATTCAAAGATGCCACTAGATGGAGAATCTACAAATCTATATATGAATTGCAAGAAATATATAATCAATCTTCAGCGTGTACACAGTTGAAGTAAAAAAAAGTAAATTCAGTTAAATATTGTTAAAGTAACTCTTAAAATGTAGTCACTAAAATGCAGCAAAGTATTGACTTAAAGAGGAGGTTCACCGAAAATCTGCAGTATGCTGGATTTTTTTTTTAGTACTTATCGTTTTAGCCGGGTTTCTTCTCCGGCACCGAGCAGCGTATCCACCCGGGTCGTAGGCGTTCCTAAATCAAGCCCAGTTGATTGACAGGCTTGGATAGCGCATCACGCCTTCCGAAAATACCCGAAGTGACGCTCGGGTGTTTACGGCGCCTGCACAGTCAGCTCTACACAGCAGGCGCAGGTGCCGTAAACAGCCAAGTGTCACTTCGGCTATTTTCAGAAGGCGTGACACACTATCCAAGCCCGTCAATCAACTGGGCTTGATTTAGGAACACCTACTCCCCGCAGTATTCCCCGCTCGGAGCCGGAGAAGAAACCCGGCTAAAAAGATAAGTACAAAAAATAAATAAAAAATCCAGCATACTGCAGGTGTCAGCAGTATGCTGGATCTAGTGAGAGAAAGTGGATTTTTGGGTGAACCTCCGCTTTAAGTGAAACCTTTGGTGAATAACTTATCTGCATAAATTACAAATACCTGTAAAATGTTATCTTAAAGAAACTTGTACTAAGAGAAACATGAAGGCTGCAGTTGCTGACCGCTTGAAAATTCTCCGATATCACTGGCTTCAAAACTTACAATGTATGATAGAATTTTTGATCTGCATGCTTGTTCCAGGTCAGTGACTCTGAAATTACTGAACTCTACAGATGGTCGATCACTTATAGAGGGCATTGGAGGGAGCCCCCACCACCGGCCCCACCACAGGGTTTTCCAGTGCAATCAGGGAGTCCAAGACCACTTCTGCTGGGTGTCCTGGAGAACAGAGAAGAAAGGAAGGAGAACAGAGAAGAAAGGAAGGTGCTCCATACTTGTTCCCTCACGTAAGAAAACAAAAGAGACAATTTTGTCACCTCTGTTTTTGGTTTAATGATTACAGGCTGTTACTGATGAACAAAGCATTTGATCAAACTGATCTATGCTTTTGAGGGCAGAGGAGAGATCTGGGGTCTAATATACCCCAGATCTTTCAATACACAGTACCTGTCCCTGCCCATGCTATTTTTTTAGCATCTTTACTGCTATCACAAGGGATGAACAACATCCCTTGTGATAGCAGTAAAGATGCTAAAAAAAAATGATAGAGACAGAGTAAAAAAAAAAGAATAAAATATATACAGTAATAATGTGCATATGTACTGTAGGTCCCACATGCTTATTTAACTCTAAACTTGTTACTTGTAAAGGCTTTTATAATATTGCATATGGAGATTCTTACTGTACCATCGTTTGTCACCATTCCACGGCCATGTGCAATTTTAAAGTGTGACAAATTAGGTATCTATTTACTCTGCATGACATCATCTTTATATTTGACCAAAAAAAAAATGTTGTTTTAAAAATTACTGCACTAATATTGTATGAAATAAAAAAAAAAACTGCTACAGCCACTATTTTATTTCTCCGGAATCTCTACTTTCAAAAATATATAATATTTTGGGTGATTTTTATAAAAAATTCAGATTTTAACATGTGCAGTACCTGCTGCCGATATTGTGTCAATCTCGCATCTGCTAGCGGCGAGATTGACACTCGCGATCCCCGTCGCCGGGAGCGAGCGCCAAGCTATGTTGCTTCTCGCGTTCGCCGCCCCCAATGGATTCCTATGGATGCGCGGCATTTCGTGGGGGTGGCAAGCGCGAGAAGCACAGCCTTGTATCGCCGGTTTCCAGCCCCATCACATCGCGCTGGAAACACAAAATCGGCGACACCTACTGTATATGAGAAATGTCACAATTGGTCCAGTTTTGAAGTGGTTAAAGAAAGCTCTTTTGCAATGTTTATGAAACAAAATGTAACTTACCTTAGTTTAAGCATATAGGCAGTTAGAAATATCCAGGTGTTCATTTATGTGATTATACCAAGTTTCATGGTGGATGTTTGCTTGATTTCTTCTTGCACTGAAGCTCACATTTTTTATTTGATGATGAACGACATGAATTTAAGGCCAAAGAAGCAAGTTTTTTTTTTTGGCGTTCAGCAGTTCAGCATTGTACAAAATTATTATTTACCATGCATCAACAAGGACAGATTGTTGCCAACTGGCTGTTTTGTTATTTTCTAACCAGGGTTCTCTTTCACATAATTCATAATTCAAGTATTTTGAAACTGATGGACACATCCCTTTTTCTTGAAGCTTTTTTACTGTAATCATGGCCCAGGTATTTCACCTGATTTATTGCTCTCAAGTGGCAGACCATCACTAAGGTGAGGAGATGTTTAAAATACAGTTGTAAAGTTGCACAACATCTAGTTGGAATGTGAAAACATTTAAACTTAATACCATATAAATCATACATCGCCCAATTCCAAAACTGACCATTAATGACATTTATATTTGTTGAAATGCTTAGTTGATGGGGATCTCTTCTTTTAATATAACCCTGATATGTTTCACATGTCCATTTTTCACGTTAAAGTAAGAGCAGCAGTATCATAAAAGGCACCCACATATTTACTGCAAAATCCCCATAGCTTGAGCATATAGCATATTTGACATTACCGTATGTTTTAGTGACCAAAAGGCTCCATAAAAAAGTTGTATCTTTATTTTCATAATTTAGCTATACCAGCACAACAGCAAACATGTTAAAGCGATAAAAATGGACACCTTTAGCTGTTCTGAGTGCATAAAATATAAGGACTTGATTCATTTTATGTACATTAACCCCTTCATCCCTGAGTTTAAAATCTGCAAGAAAACGCTTGTATTTATTTATCATCCATTATAACAAATTAAAAAAATGCACACTGTGACAATTTCGTGTAAATTGTGACACATTATGCAAATTTTGCTTTTAATTAAGATGTCCACCCAAACCTTTTTTCAAATTCATATACACCAGTTGGAAGAAAAAAAACTAAACAAATGTCCTATTTTACACTTTTCTGTATTATAATCTAATAGTTGTTTAGCACAATACAACAAAATGTATTTAAAACAATTATAAAAATAGGCATTGGTTTTCTGAAAATAAGAATTAAAATAAACAGTATGGACAGGATTTATCATACTGCAATATATTACATGGCATTTAGGCCCCCAATTTTTTCTGGGAAAAGCATCGTCTTTGCAATCAAGCCATGTCTTTACTGTCTAGGGCAGAAAAATACCAGTTAGGTGGCACCTCAATTCAACAGTGCAAATGTTAAATGACAAAAACTATTGGCTCAACTGTTTAGAAGTTGTGGTATATGAATTTAAAAATGATATGGTGTTCCTTTTCAATGCTATTTTACTTTTAGAAATGCTGTTGGCTAACTCTGTGAGGTGAAGGAGTTAATACAATGAGCTGCAAAATAGCAGATGATTAATTAATATTAAAAATAAACAAATCTGTCTCCAAACCTGCAGTAAATGTATGAGTAATGTGTTGCTATTTTGAATGTTTTTATTTTTTATTTCTGATATGGTATGTAAAGTGAACACAGGTTTGATATACAGTAAAACTCATACCTTTTAGCAAATATTGTCTGTAGTCTTATAACAGGAAAGGTATAATTTTTTAACACCATTTATTGCATGTTGTTTTACCTAAAAAAAAAATTAAAATGGTGCTTTAAAAAAAAGAAAAAAATGTAAAAGCTAGACCTTCCATATTAGTCAAACGAATGGAACAAAACAAATTGTGATAAAATATATTTAATCTCATGATAACTTAAAAAAAATTGCAACAGCAGCCCTACAATAAAATGATTTTGAATTATCCATCTCTCCAATCTTCAAAGGTTTTTCAGTTTGCAAAGGGTGTATCTGTATTGTTCTTTATTTGTTTTACGATAAGTGTTGACCACAGAGGAGTTCTCTATTTTTAGCCTTTAGTTCAATGTCTAGTTTATTTGCAATATCTAAAAGAAAATCAAAATATATGAATATCAAAGGGTTAATTGTGGCAATCATGTATAGTTTCAAGACTAATGTAATGTAATACGGTATACTTAAAAAAATAACATCTGTCAGGAAGACAGTATACTTATATGTAACACACTAGAATCTCTGAAAAACACAAAAAATAACTGTTTTAAACCTTGTGCCATAAGCGTCACAAAATTCTAATTTAATGTTTTAATTCATGAAACTGTAGAATTAAAAACTAGAGGTCTATAGATGAGGTAAATTATACAGAGTATTGGCAATATATATTCAGATACAAGTGATATATATATATATATATATATATATATATATATATATATATAAACAGCATTTTGTGATTCAGAGGATGCCATATGCTTTTTTATTTCGAAATATCCACCTCAAAGCCAGCCCAAACTGTTTGTGACTTTACCTGTGGCCCCCGAAACAAGGCTGACTTAAAACATTTTGACTGCTGCAGAAGATAAAGTAAATTAATAAAACAACAGGCAGATACCATACCAGTTATCACTTTATAAAGCAATCTCAAGAATAGAGATTTCAAAAATGATTGGTCACTAAGGGTAAAAAAATATGTTTTGTTTATTTTTCCATTCTAATCAGTGTAGGTTTCCACAGTCAGCTCTGTTTCAGGGTGCAGCGCATCACCAAAAGTCATGTGTCAAGCAGTTTTCTTGATCTACAGAATCGATAAAGATGTAAAACTTTCAAATTTTGTGTTTTTGTGATTGTTTGCTATTCTTGATAAAAGGAAAACCTCATATTTATTTCAGAATTTATTGCAGTCCCTGTCCCCTGCGGCCCTTTTATTCCTGGATGCATGTTGATGTTCTCCCCCAAGACTTCACCTGTGCAACTGTCATTGGTTTAAATGAATTAGAAAGAATGGGCTCGATTCACTAAGAGTTAATGTTATGCGGTAAAATAGCTGGTTGCTAAGGAGCGGGCCCAGAAGTCGACTGCCGCATCCTTAACAACCAATGGCTCATCAGCTGTCACTGGGCTTCCTCGCCTACAGCTGATTGTAAAAAAAATCATCTGACAATTAAAAAGTCTGGAAAAACCCCCACCTCAAAGCACCTTGTCCCCGTGTTGATGGGGACAAGGGCCACATCCCCACAATTATGGCAGGTGGTTGTGAGGGTCTGCAGGCAGGGGGCTAATCTGAATCTGGAAGCTCCCTTAAAGAAGCTTAAAGAAGCCCCAAAGCACCCAACCCCGATGTTAAGGGCATGTGGCGTGGTATAGTTCAGGAGGGGGGCACTCGCTCACCCACCCTTTTCTGACCTACCAGGCTGCATGCTTGGATAAGGGCCTGGTATGGACTGAGGAGGACCCAATGCTATTTTTGTCATACTTTTAAATTGTCAGCTTTTTTTTTTACAATCAGCTGTCGGCAGGGAAGTCCGCTGACAGCTGATGAGTCATCGGTTGTTAAGGACCCAGTGTCCGGCTTTCCAGCCCACTGCTTAGCAACCAGCCATTTGTCAAAAAACAGCCTGGGGGCCTGCTGATCACCAGGCTGTTTTTTGAAAAATACTGCATGTGATACCATCAGCTAACCTCTGGCAGTAATTGTCACATGCTTTTTAATGCTCTGGTTCATTTGTGAATTGAACTTAAGAGCTTTTTATGTGCTATTTACCAGGACATTTTTGGGGGTAAATACCACATAATTGCTTTTTTTTGTGTGAATTGTATGTCGTTTACCGAATGCTATAATTTATGCAAATTAGTAATATGATACCCTTATCGCATGTGGTAAATGTTAGTGAATCAACCCCAATCTTTCTATCTATCTATCTATAATATGAATATAGAACAAGAATTACATAAGTTAAACCCCACTCTAAATGGGTCTGCTTTGCAGAGGTACGTGTTATTGATGACAGTCATCCTTTGGCCCCCAGTTGCTGATATAGGCAAAAGTGGCAGGAGTACCAGCAAGTCATTTTGTCAAGAGGTATCCACCAGATACAGTTAATGTTTTACTATCCAGTTCTTTTCAAACCTAAATACTGTCGCTACATATTTGCTTATATCAGCACATGGAACTACAACATTCATGAAACAATTCCTTGTACCTATGATGCTCCACTCTATGCAGAAATAACATTCTGTCGTTTTTTTGACTGGAGTAAAAATGTAAGTCAGATATCTATAATAAACTGCTCCAATTTAAAAAAAGAATCTTCTACATGAAGATATTATCAAGGTCATCATTTTTAACATGATGAAGTTTTCATACTAGCTGTCATCAGCCCAATTTGTTTCTTTAAGGCTACTTAAGTTCATTATTTACCTATTGGATATAACTTATGATATGATTTTAAAGGCAGACTTGTACCTTTCATATATATCCCAATAAGCCATAAAATATGTGCACTCGTAAGCAGGGCTAAAAGTAATGTGGAAAAGCAACATAGATATGTATTCAACAATTTTACCAGTACGCATTAACCAAAAAAGAAAATGCTTTTCAACAGTGCAATGGTTGAATGCATTTATATTATATAAACATTATTCTTTGCTTTTTCTACAGAGTCCTCTCTGCTCATGCTTTACATCCAAAACGTCCCAATGGAAGAAAGCAAACTACACTGGTGACTTCAGAGACAACTGAAGTAATAAACACAACAGAACTCTGGCATTGATTGCAGAGTTACCACGTTAATTGTTAAATAGGATTTTCTACAAATATACAACATATAAAAACTGTTAAATATATAACTTTAGGCTTTTCAAAATACATTTAATGATCTCTTTCAAACAAGTGTCACTTTTGCTCTTTAATTTTCTCTCTGGTGCTAAATGGTGTACCGAATGCGGCCACAGATGACCTAACATGCTCTTTTGCAAATACTGTTTTATCCAATTTCATCTATCAAAATGGAATTGTAGAAGAGGCCTATTTTACTGGTTAAAAGTGAAAATGAGTTTTAGTATGGGAATGTCATTCTAAGTACAGAGGAATAAAGATATCATTAAGACAGTTTCTGTTTTGTGAAATGTGTTTTAAAACATAGGCTGTAATTGTTTCTCCATGCTCCATTAAGTTTCTTAGTTTTTTTTGAAGAGCTATATTCTGCATCCATTTTGCTGCAGATGTCCCAATAGATGTCCACTGGATAGTAAAACCCCAGTTTTGGAAATGCTGAGAACGTGTGTTTTTGTTAAATCATAAGTAAGCATTCATGTTAAACTTTTACAAGTAATCCCAATATGCTTGATGAGATTAGGTCTTTGTCCATTTTTAACATAGGCTGTACTCTTTGGTCTATTTTATTTAAATCCATCACATAAGAAAATTCACACAGTCCAGGGCACAAGAAGTCAATCTCTTTTGCACCTCAGTCCTCTTGTAGACAAAACAGTCTTCCTTCTAAGGCTGATTGGGGTGGTCGAATACCCTTCAAATTGATAGAATATTCAATTTCAAACAAGTCGGTAACATCAAGTCTACACGTACCATCGATGAAATGTTAACCATGAACTGTATTGCTAATGCCCAAGCGTATCTTGAACCAGTGTAGAGTATCCTTATCTCTTGTGATCCTTTACATGGAAGGACAAAATTTAGCTCATAATGTAGAGAAATTATGCAGTCTTCTATGAGATACTGGGGAACAGACGGAGTTGATGACATACAAGATGATGATCCACAGCAGTGAAATTGTCTAAAGTACATTGTTCTCACAAGCTTGAACTCCTTCTGCAGGGTACTGTTGTTGCATTTGTCAGGAGACCTGTAGATCAATAAACACACACACTGTAAGTCAATATTTTACTTTCAAGTCTCTATTGTTCACTGTTAAATGTAACCTTTTGTAAGTATGCTCACATCTCAAAGGAACCTATAATGAACTAAACAATGCTCTTTCTAACAGTGGAAAATAAACTCAGAAAATATCATGTAGATAAGGACTTTTATATTGTCAGAAATAATTCGGAAAATATTGAAAAAAACATGAATGTCATCCCACTATCTGCAAGTTGTTACTTTACTAAATGCAAGTTTATTAAAAAAAAAAATAATAATTATATTATATCATTATCAAACACAGTAATAGTGACACCTTGCTGGAATGCTTTATTTTGTGTGCATTATCCCTAAAATTGAGGGTACTCTTTGGGGCAGATTCACGTAGATCGGCGCATTATCATTCCGGCGTAGCGCACCACTTTTCCGTTAGACTTGCGCAATCTAGCCGCGTAATCCGGCGATTCACGTAGCTTTTACGCAAGAGCTTGCGCAAACGTAAGGTTTTTTCCTGAGGCGTAAGGAGGAGTAATACAAATTGGGAAGGACGTGGGCGTGTTACATTGAAATGAGCCGTGACCCCATGCAAATGAAGGGCCGCCGACTCGCGCATGCGCGCGTGAAGGAAACCATGTCAGCTCCGTTGTGCGCATGCTCACAACTCGGGAGCGGCGCAATCAGTGAAATTGGAAATGGACTAGGGCAACTTTATGAACTACGCAGACAGCATAAATAGACAGACACAAATGCACTTCCTTTGCAAAGTACATCCCTTTGTATCCCTCCCTATACAGCAAGGTGCTTTTGTTTGTTTGTGACGTGTCTTTGAGATATTTGGGGACTGTTTTGTAGAGTGATTTTTGTCTTTTATGTCTTTGTTGTTATTTTGTTTAAATTATATTTTTGCTGGGCATTTTTTATTTTTGCTCGTCATTTATTTAATTTTTTTGGTTCTGTTTGTGTATGATTTTGGAATGTGTGGGGGGTGATATTCCTGCGGGAAAAGGGTGTCACCCTCATTTGTGGTGGAGAAGTGATCGCCAGGTCTGTGTGAATGGTGTATGAATGTACAGTGACATAATTGGAGCCGTGCATGGCGTTGCAGCTCACAAGTCCTGCATGGTGGACTGGTGCCAATCCAATGTGATGAGGATGTGGGTGTGTGTGCTAGGGACCACAGTGGTGTGCATGCATGCATTCTCATTGTGCCATGATTAATGTGTGTGTTTAACGTGCAAAGAGCATAATGTGAGCTGGCTGAGATGGGGTTCATGAGATGGGGTACCATGCATATGCAGAGTCACCTTGAAGGGAAAAGACAGGAGGATGTTAGTCATGCATGTGCCACTTGTGAGGTGTGCATCACGGGAGGGGATAGTCCTATGCCTGCCACCCATGTCACTCACCAACCAGCCAGCTGTCCCCATACATGTTCTGTTGGAAATCTGTGGGGATGGGGCTCTGATTGTATATGTAGCTGTCATGGTGTCATGGGTGGTGCCATGTGTTGGGCTGGTGATGTCCTCTACTGCAGGGTTTTGTGGTTTCCATGATGGCATGAGGGGTGAATCTGAAGATGCGAGACACCTCAGAATCACTCATGCCATAGATGTCTATGCGTGTGTGATATATCAAGTGAAGAGTGAGGGGCTTGTATCAGATAAGAATATTGTATAGATTAATTTAAATTGTAAATTTTATATAAGCAAATAAAAAAATTAAAAAAAACATCTCCCGTGCCCTCCTTAGTGCCATCCTCCGTGCCCTCCTCCTTCTTTGTTCATCTAAAGTCAGTAGTATAGCTATGCGCGAAATGCATGTTGGCACAGATTGTTGGGCAACACGTGTGACTGCTGAACTCCTCACTAACAGTGTGCTTTATCTGACAATTAGACTTTTTTTCAAAATTTAGACCAGCTTTTAGGTCCTCTAACTTTAGACAGAACATTTTGCTGTTGCGCACATCGCGTAGCCTGCGCAGCAACTGCGTTTTTTTGTGGATCCCCGTAACTCCCTCATTAGCATATTTGACTAGCAAATCAATGGTGTGTCTAGCGCAGTTTTGCACGAAGGGAAGCGAATGTCTAATTCAATTACGCCGGACCAAAAACGTAGATTTCTGGCGTATATTGTTTTGTGAATCGCGTCCAACTATACGCACGCGCACATTTAGACTTACGCACCGCGCAACAGCAGTTGCGCAGAGCTCGTCTGTATTTAGGAAATTGGTAAACTGCATGAAATAGGAAATTGGTAAACTTCTTACATTTTATCCTACTAATAATTTTTCTAAGCCACCCCTTGATTTATTTTGAAGTGTAAATACATTGCTGTTTTTTTTTTTAAATGTACGAAGGGCTTTTATTATATTTTTCTGTAGAAAATCAAAATGCAGGTTTCTAATGATTTTCCACAGGTCTCTGAGGTATCTCTTCATTTTGTGGTCTAACATTATTAAAGTGTCACAAAAACATTATGAGAAAATGGTGTTTTGTAAAAACAATTAGGGTAAAAAGTATCATTGTTTTCACTTTTAGGTGTGTTGAAGCACACAAACAACAACAACAGCAAGTTGGATTAACAGCAAAATAAATATTAAGGGCCAGATTCAGGAAAGAGATAAGACGGCTTATCTCCAGATAAGCTGTCTTATTTCTGCGTCTGAGCCCTCCTATCTATGCGACTGATTCATAGAATCAGTAACGCATAGATTTCCATTAGATCCAACTGGCATAAGTCTCTTACGCCGTTGAATCTTATTTTCATATTTTAGGCTGGACGCTAGGTGGCATTCCCGTCTAAAATATGCAAATGAGCGTATACGCCGATTCCCAAACGTGCGCCCGGCCGGCGTATCTGTTTACGTCTTTTACGTTAGGATTATGCCTGGCTGAAAGTTATCCCTGTTATATGAGGCGCAGGCAATGTTAAGTATGGACGTCGAGACAGACGTCGTTTACGTCGTTTGCGTAAGTCGATTCAGAATAGGGCTGGCCGTACGTTAGGTTCACGTCGCTTTCATTGACAATTTGCGACGTGATTTGGAGCATGCGCACTTGAAAACTTTCACGGCCGGCGCATGCACAGTACGTTCGGCACGGGATCATGCTACATTTAAATAATAGACGCCCCCTACCCGCCCAATTTGAATTAAGATGGGCCATTTCGCTACGCCGCCACAACTTTACAGGCAAGTGCTTTGTGAATAAAGCACTTGCCTGTAAAAGTTGTGGCGGCGTAGTGTAAAAAGCATACGCTATGCCCGCACAAAGATAGGTGATTCTACATGAATCTAGCCCTAAGAGTATAAGGAACCAGAATAAAGTAAGGTGGACAACAGAACCTGGATAGTAAACTGAAATAATTTGAGTAAATGGTCCACGTTTAACAATTAATTCTAACTGGGTTACATCAAAGAAGGATGTTTATGTATGCTATTTCCATTTTTCTAAGATGAAGCTAATTCTAAATAGTAAAGTATGTAAAAAAAAAACAGTCCTATCACTATCTGTTCATTGCTGTTGCTAGTAGTTTCATTTTAGTGCTCACAGAGGCTAAATCTAATAGCTGGTCTCAGTGGAGACATCTCATATGCCCAAAGTACACAACTGTTTATAATAATAATAATAAGTTCAAAGTCT